>KZ308246.1:361896-435905 GCA_000376725.2 Ladona fulva
AAAAGTATGATAGTAAATTCAAACTTTTGTAAATTTAGTCATAATAAAGCGACTTCTTTTGGGATGTATAAACTGATAAGTCATTCGTCTTACAAAATTTCTATGAAAGAGTTGTTTTCTTAATTACAGTAGAAAAGTATTCATTAGGGTTAAAACCCTATGTTTGCACTTAGTAAAATAAGAGTGTGAAAACGTGCGACATCCACATATAATTAAAGAAAGGGTACTTTAATTCGATCCTATAAAATATTTACTATCAAAAAATTAAAACAAATGTATATAAGTTTTCATGAAAAATTACCATAAAGGGAACAGATAATATCAATCGATAGGTTACAAGTTAGTTAGGCCGGTGTAAGAAAGATCAATATTAAAATAGCAAAAGAACAACGAAAATTAAATAGCTTAATAGGAGTTACCAGCGTAGTCAGTGTCAACAGATAAAATGAATGTTTTTTTTATAATGAGGTAAAAAGGTGTAAGAAATATCAATATTAAAATAGCAAAAGAACAACGAAAATTAATTGGCTTAATAGGAGTTACCAGCGTAGTCAGTGTCAACAGGTAAAATTAATGTTTTTTTGATAATGAGGTAAAAAGGTCAAAGATATACAAAAAAATAATCTCTTGCGAATATAAAAGTTTCACCAATCTAGATAGAGGTTTATGTGGAGCACGTACAATAGACTTTATTCCACGCTCTGTATAATAGGAAAAACAATTTTGCGACTTGAAATACCTAAATTCCTTCTAGTTAGAATAGGCAGTCAAAGAATTGGGTTCCTGAAATGGTCGCAGTTGATTCAAGTAGAGGAAACGCTTTTACGTGCGGAATGTAAAATCCTTTCTTGGGAACACAATGTCTCAAGTGGAAAATAAAGGAGTAGAATGGAAGGGAAGATGGGGAGCAGAAAGAAGCGCTGTAGAGGGAGTGAATGCGGGTGGAAGATACTTGGCGTTCCAAAGCCACGCTTTTTCTTCTGTCACCTACGGCTGCACCGCATTGAGAAACTGAATATTCTCCTTTCGTCTAAAGGAACGCACTAGCGTCTACAGAGAAAGAACTGTGCTTTCTTTGCGATTTCGAGAATTCAGTTTCACCAACTTCCAAAGAATTTTCGAATATATGGAAATGATACTATGATAGAATCAACTGCTTGGGCCGTGTATTCGTGGTAGAACTCCATGAAGGAACAAGAAATTCGAAAGAATCGAAATTTTACAAATCGCAGTTAGACAAAAATGGTTTAAACTCATTTAGTCATCATCAGGTAAAGAGGCGAAGAAACGAGAGTATCTTTTGGGTAAACAGAGCGCAATTTTCTCGAAGAATGGGAAATGAAATACTTATTAACTGCTTTGATACTTTTCCTAATGTGTTTTCGAACTTTTTTAACCCCCTTCTCTGTGGATCTCTTCCCGCAACACGAGTTTTTCTCGATGTCAACCTTGAGTTACAAAGGTTTTGGGCCCATACTCTGTTTCTTTTTGTTTTTATTCATCTTGGAATTTATCATAACGATATTCGAGGTCAGATGGAAGAAAGACCCACATGGGCCTAACCTCGCCAATAGTCGTCGTCAATCCATGTACATCCTATCCAGAGTAATGGTACAGAAGCAAGGTTAGCTTTCATAAGAAAACAGTGCAAATTGTTCAAACGGTATTGAACATACTGTACCAGACCTAAATGTAACTTTAACTGAAAGTAAACGGTGCTCCAAGTAGGTAATATATGTTTTACGATAAACCAATCAAAGAACACTGAGATCTTCAAATTCACATTTTAATGTACATGCTGACCCTTAAGGCCGCCAGTGGCATTTGGAACGGGGGCATTGATATCTCCATCAAAGCCTAACTGATTCGTCCTTTATCTTTCACTCATTGATTGATTTTTATTCAAAGGTGCATGTTAATTAAGCCTACCAGGAGAAATAGATTAAATAATGCAAACTAGCAAAACAGTTGCATAATATGAATATCGCTCTCGTTATGAGGTAGTCCTTCCTTCTTTTTTTGCCAAGGAGTAACGGACATGAAAAAGGGCTGACTAGGCCTGGACTCGAATCAGTGTCTCCTAATTTCCGGTTTGTTGCTCTGATCATAGAGTTATCCGGCCAGAACATCTGGACATGCCACTCGGGTCTTACAAACCCTCTAATTTTTTCCTTACTTCTTGTAGTGAAAGAAGGAAAGAAAGAGACACGGCAGTTAGAATAATATTCAAAGTAAAATAACTCCTTAAGCCGTCAGATGTAAAGATAATAAAAAGAAAACTTATCTTTGGTGTGGTTCTCTGCTGCCTTTGGTATGGTCCAACGTTGCAGGGAAGCACACACGTATCAAGGAACACTAGATACGTATTTCGAGAACCATGTTCTCATTTTCAGTGGTTTGAATATTCTGTGTGTTTGTCTTAATTTTATTATATTTTTATATTTAATGTTATATTACATTATNTCTCCTATTCCTATACGATATATCTCTATCAGAGATACATAGCAACTAAATTGTAAAAGAACATACTGCGACTACTCGAAAGACTGTGAGTAAAATAAATTCGTGCAATCTAGGATCTCTTATCAAAATAACCGGAAACATCTGCATGCATCGAAATATTTCACTTTTGCCACTTCTCTTGTCGTTTTCGTCTCTTATTGTAAAGAGAATATTCCTATGTGTATTATTTTCCATATTTGAAATCAGAATTTCGCTATGAAATTCCAAATCCAACCATACGCGATGTATAAATCTAGAGAGACTGTAGTTCGCTCCATTAGTTTAAAAATTAAGGTCGTGGTATACGCGACATCTCTGAAACTAAAAAATTGCTTACGATATTATTTATTATTCTACGATCCTCTTCACTTTTGGAACGCGGATAGCTTCGAGCTTTCTATTTCTCTGAACTAGTTCATATATAAAACTGCCATATTAGAAACGACAGATTTTTACTCCTTTTCTTCTCTACACGTTATAACAATCAGCCATATCATTGAGTGAAGATCGCAAGAAAAAAATCTTATACTATGCAGGGGTCTGATGCCCGTAAATATTTATTTTTGCATAATTAATATTATATAAGAATAGAACATGGAAGTTCGCTTAAATCAGGCTATGAATTAATTTTCAATATATATGTAGTTATTAACTTCTCCTATTTCACTTCTGTTGGTTCTTTTATAGTTTAAATAATACTTTTAAAATAATAATAATTTAAAGAATACTTTAATAATTTAATAAAAACTAGGTCATTATTTGCATTAAATAACAGGAATAAATCAAATATACGAAAGTGAGAAATCTTTCAACTCCTAACCAGTGGCACATGTATTTCAGAAACTCGAGAAAATCACATAAGTAGGTCGTCAAAAACCGTAATATTCCCACTTGTTATCGATTGCGCCACCATTTTTAATAAAAGGCAAGTTCCGTTGGAGAAAGTCATGCGTCGTCGAAAGAATTTTCATTTAAAAGTATACCCATTAAAAGTCAAGAACTCCAGCGGCACGAAACGGATCTAAATGTTGGAAAAATAACTTGTTCGAATGGTTAAGGAAGACGTCCTAATAGTCTCACAGTCGGATTCCTTCGTACGCACGTTGGGTGAAGCCTTTTTTCCTTTTGTTTTCGAAGCGCTCTCGACGCTCCCTCACTCCCTTTTCCCGCCTACTCTCCTTCCTTTTTTCCAACTCTGTCCTCGGCCTTTTAACGATCTGGCATTCCCACTGCGTGGGTGGAAATAGAAGCAAGTAGAGGAATTGAATGAGATCGCTAGCGCACGCTCGCAAACACACCTGTCGCCCCTCGCCATTCACTTGTTTTCACTTGAAGAGAGGCGTCGATTCAATGGAAGGAGATGCGGAAGAGTTTGTTTTGAAAGGCAGAGAGTAACCCTCTTTCATGTAGCGACCGGACGAGTACCGCGCCTCCCGCAGTCAAGAGGGAACTAAATTTTAGAGTGCGTGATTTATGGTTGCGTATATTAGGTGTCATAATTTATGGCATTCTTTCGGCCGAGCCGTGTTTAGGATCACCTTCTCAGAGTCATCATATCATCATCATCATATCCGAAACTTATATTTAATGTATCTCTTGCACTTAGCAAACGGACTAATGTAGAAGAAAGAAATCGATAAATTATTCTAAGAAGGCGAATAGGAATTATTTATTGTTTCTCTTGCGCTTCGCGAGTGGACAAATGAAGAAGAAAGGAATCGATAAATTAATCCAAAAATGCGAATAGGAAATCAGTGTTTTAAAAATTACACAATCAGTGCGTATAAAATGGGATATCACAGCTCTGAATGTACCATTTTTAGCCGAAAAAATAAACATATTTAAATAAAGAACATCTTTATTTGGGTGAGACAGAGTTTGGAGCCTCCCCAGGGGCGGATTACACTATCAGAGGCCCTAGGCGCAATGGTCTGATTGAGGCCCTTACTGGGTATAGCCGATTAAAATCAAAATTATTTCATAAAACACACGAATATACATTCCATGAAATTTCAGTTGCTTCACTACCGCAAGAAGAAATAAAAAAGTTTTACAATATACATACCATAGACATTTCAGTTGCTTCACTACGGCAAGAATATATAAACAAGTTTAAATTACTACACATATTATTTCCATAAATTACAAAGAGTTAGATAGACTTTACAATATATAGAGAACATAAACTATGTAATATACTCTAAAATCGTACTGTATAGATTTCCTCGATGATTATAATATTCTTTCTTGAGTTAAAATACAAGAACAATTTGTAGTAACAGGTAATCGAAGAAATAAAATTCACAAATACTTTTTTCACCGTATATTAAGAACACATTTGTGTTCTTAACATACGGTGTAAAAATACGGTTATAAAAGTATTTGTGAATTTTATTTCTTCGATCACCTGTTATGGATTTCCACATAATAAAGCCTTCAACAATTGATTAAATTTGTAGTAACTTATAGAGAGTTCAGAAGTACAGTCTTGTCCCCCTAATGGGCGAGGACTCAGCTTGAACATATTGCGTCTTATTATGAATCCGTCTCTGAGTCTCCCTCTCCATCAAACTCATCGTCAATAAAAATAACTATCATAAAAGGCTTAGGAAAAGTATCCTAAACAGGAGAATACCAACAAAATGCGTGTAAATACTATAAAAATCAGACTGGGTAAGAAAATGGCATATAACATATGTAACTTGCTTTATTCAAGTAGTCTTATTTATATCGTTCGACATTTGAGGATCATTCTTGATTAAGCTACGAGTTGCACCAAAAACAGTTCATTTTATGAGCATTTGTCACTTTTCTCGCAATGTAACTATGCCTAAGTTGCACGAGTTAAGAATACTTGTGTTAGTCGTCTTTCCGTACAAATTCAACTTGACTTTCATACAAAACTAGAATATATATTATCAATTGGGATCATTATGACCTGATTTTCTTTGCGTAAAGAAATTTCCAAGTCATTCACACTTTTATGAGAAGGTTCAAATTTTTTAAGCAAGCGTGGTAAACATAGTTAAATAAATGAGATAAACGAAATTAATTGAGATGTTTTCTCTCCTATTCCTATACGATATATCTCTATCAGAGATACATAGCAACTAAATTGTAAAAGAACATACTGCGACTACTCGAAAGACTGTGAGTAAAATAAATTCGTGCAATCTAGGATCTCTTATCAAAATAACCGGAAACATCTGCATGCATCGATATATTTCACTTTTGCCACTTCTCTTGTTGTTTTCGTCTCTTATTGTAAAGAGAATATTCCTATGTGTATTATTTTCCATATTTGAAATCAGAATTTCGCTATGAAATTCCAAATCCAACCATACGCGATGTATAAATCTAGAGAGACTGTAGTTCGCTCCATTAGTTTAAAAATTAAGGTCGTGGTATACGCGACATCTCTGAAACTAAAAAATTGCTTACGATATTATTTATTATTCTACGATCCTCTTCACTTTTGGAACGCGGATAGCTTCGAGCTTTCTATTTCTCTGAACTAGTTCATATATAAAACTGCCATATTAGAAACGACAGATTTTTACTCCTTTTCTTCTCTACACGTTATAACAATCAGCCATATCATTGAGTGAAGATTGCAAGAAAAAATCCTTATACTGTTACGGCCATCTTCCCATTCTTGACAGCACATTGGTCTAAAAACTCAACAGTCTGCTTCTAAAATCCACGAGAATCTCATCTGTCACTGTGTCCCTCCATCCAGATGTGGTTTTCAACATATTTTTTGTTGGTTTTCATTATAAATGATGCCGAAAGAAGTTGCAGCTTGAGAGAAACCATTCTATCTCCGCATTATTGATTACATTTTCAGTTAATGAATATCGTTTCCACATGAACTCACGATGGAAATAGACAAAAGCTTTGTACTGTTAGGTCAGATTCACCTCGATTCTAAGGACTTCCTTCACGAAAAATGCACACATACGTTACCATTACATACATATGAAGACTAATGTGTTTTACAGAAACTATGCTAAAGTATATTAAATTCTATTAACGCGACTGAAGAGGAGAGGTAAAAATTGACATATTTTAGGGCGCGGGAAGGGAAAACCGATTTAAAATGAGGAGATTAAAGTTACTCAACTTCGATTGGGTATTATCTTAACGGACCAACCAGTAAACTCAAATACGCTCTCATATTCCCCAGAGTTCTCCGAGAATTCAGTCTTTCTCAAATCTGCGTAGCCAAGGGTTAAACAGTATTTATTTAACTCCTTCGATATCAACCCCAGGGGTCTAATTAGGGTGTTACAATAAGAGTGCAAGATTTGAATTGCGCACCATTTTGACTGTTATGATTCGATAGGTCGATGATTGTGACAGGTCGATAGGTGACAGATAGGAGTTAGTAACCATGGAGTGCTACTCTATTGTTAAACATTACTATCAAAAGGAGAAAATTTAAAATTACAATTAAAATTCAAATCTTGCTCTTTTATGATATTAACCAATTAATTGCCGATTCCAGCCCCGGAGATGAATTTATGTCTTGGAAAACGTAAACTTAAATTTACCTCTACAACTCTTATGAAAAATAAAAGCAATATGTTTCTCGTAGTAACACAGAGTTGCGACAAACTGATTTCTCACGGAACAAGAGAGAGGTAATGAGCGTCTCCTACGTCCAAAGAGCGTGTTTACAGATACTTTCCCTAAATCCACTCATCTTTGATTGTTCTTCCTTACCACGCCCTAAACGACGTCATTCTTCTTCTTCCTCTCTTTCAGCCATGAGGATAGCTTTCATAATATATAGTTCTTATAAACCCCTCACTTGCGGCTGCCAAATTTCCACAACACTCACTTTGGTTTATGCATTTTTGCATCGACTTACAAATATCAAAGTGTAAACAAGGGTTTCATATACAATGGATATCTAAACATCTAATAATAAATTAGTACACATTTCTGTCATCGGGGTAGGTCTCGGTACGAGTTGCTGACGCCAATAGCTCGGAAATCTTTGTTGGTATATCGACTCCGGCAGTGAGGCGTCAATACTTATTTTTTCACTTTCTTAATGTTTGACAGATGTTATTATTTACTTAAACGGATTATGAAAAACTCAATTTCCTTTTCGACAACGAAAATAACAGCATAAAAACGAATATTTGTTCCTTTCATCTGGTTCGCTGCTCTAAATGAATTATGCCGATATTGATGCTAAATGTATGGGACATCTTTCTATGAGGAAGGCGAAAAAAGCCAATGAAAAATTCGATTATGACAAATGCTTTTTATTTTGAGGGAATTTTGGGATTCCGGAAATGTATTATTTAGTTATTAGGTACGTCATAACTGTATTCTAAACTGGTAAATATTCTTCCTTTTCACTCGTCATAGGGGCGCCCAATCGGGTTGAAAAAATTATATTCTTTATTTATATTTAATTCCAAAATTACATTTGATTCATACATATATTTTGAGACTAGTTTTTCGTATAGTCAGCATTTCAAATCCCTGGATTAAATGCATTGTAACGGAAAACCAAGCTGAAAATTCAACCCATTCACATGAGAAACTTCAAGATTTCAGCTGTGATGCACTTATAAGGTATTTCGTTTCATGCCTAGTCTATGATTGTGCAAAACTAGTTTTCACTGTGTCTACATAATACAGTGGTCCCTCAACTTACGAATCGCGCAACCTACGAACTTTTCGACAAACGAACTTTTTTCGTTCTCCATTATGACCTTCAGATATGAACTTAATTCGACATACTAACCGTTCTACTTCCGTAATACCGATTGTTGTAGTTAGTATGCGCACGTAAATGACCAAGCTATAAACTTCTCCCTGGGGCAATGATTTATCTAATTTGACAGAATTTACAACAGTTTACGCAGTTTGACAAAATGCATGTACATAGCCTTAATCTTTCTCTATTACGGTAGAAAAATAAAAAAAAGATAATTTTTAAACAGCCACGGAGATAACTCACAGAGAGAGGGAACCCTCCGTGAGACTAGCTTCTAGCACTAAGCTTATTATATCTCGTTTTCATTTTATGCGCAATATTTAAGCCGATAATTCTACCGATGTGCTGTAATTTAGGCAGGAAAGATCCCTGAAATGACCACACTGTTTCAGTGCTTAGAATCCGATCGAATTTCAGACAGGTAGCCTTGAGCTTCTATGCTTCGTTTACGATTTTCCATGGCATTTTTAGAAGAAGAAATTCTGTTAGTGGTGGAAAAATCGACCAAAGAAATTGGTCAAAGGTAAGTCCTTTTTAACTACATATTTTCATAATTGCTAGAATATTATATTTGTATAACTACATATTACGAGAAAATATTTAAATGATTAGGGTCAAATTCGTTTTTCTCTCGTCCCTCAGGGATCCTATTGGAACCTGCAGATGTTTAAATGCAGTTCTTTTTTCAAAATTTCCATGAAGTACGGATTAATTGATTAACCGCAAGATACAATGAAAAACTGGGATTCGAGACTTTTCGGGCAGTGACATATTCATTCATTTCCCTCCCTCTTAGATGCTGGAAAAGATATTATTGATGCCAAATATATTTTAATGAAACAGAATACATTTTAGTAAATGCTTTCATTAAAGTACGTTCTTTCACGGTAGTAACAATATATTCTTACGGAGTTCTCTTCTTGCTTTCGCCCATGTGGATGGCAGGGAAACTGAAAGCACTCCGTAGATCTGTGGAAGAGTTCCCTTACACCCAATTTCAGTTCTTTATTTGTTTTCATTGGTGCTTATTCTTTGTTTTCTTTGCTCGCTCATTTTATTCGTTTTCCTCGATCATTTGTTTGTTCATTCGCTCGTCCGTTCCGTCTGTTGTTTAGTTTGAGCTCCGATCCGTTTTTCCTTGTCTTTTACGCCCGTTCAAAATTAAGCCATTTAGAAATTCTCTCTTTCGGGCCTTTTCCCACATATTCCATTTTATTGGAGGAATAAAACGAATCGCTGAACAATTTACGACGCATTAATAACGCTTAATGTGCTATGAATGGATGAATAAACGGCACATACTTGAATCTTCTTATGAGGATCTTTACTTGTAGCACCGAATATACGATCACAAAATGTATTTCGTAACGTACAAATGCAGCAAAGATCCGAAAATTAACAGAAGATTCAGTCCATTTTACATTACAAATGTGATTGATAATTCATTTTTTAGCTTTCTTTGGCTGCCCGGTATTATTTGAAATTGCTCAAGGTTCTCTTTAAGTGAATATATAGCTTATTAGCCATTGTTCCAAGTGCCAATAATACCCAATGGCAAGCACGAGAAAATTAATGGCAGCGATTAAAATGACTAAAACCATCTTTTTCACTACAATAAAATGAGCTGAAACGGCAGAAGTAAACTCAAAATTATATGAGTTGAAAGCTACGAGAAAAATATTCGTTCATCGATACAATAACTTCTCTAGTAAGTTAAGAATTAACATGTTCGGCACACTAACAATGAGATACATTAAAATTAAGATCGCCAACGACATCTTGAGGATCTTTCATCTGCAGGGGCATCGTTTGATAAAATGAAATTAAATTTAGCCAGAGATGACCTAAAAATTTCCAAGAGAGTTTTCAGGAATTATTCTTGTATCACAATGAATGTGGTAGGTGGTGCGGAATAATGCGGCGAGTATATGGGATCGAAAGGACGAAAAATGTACCCGCGAACGCAAGAAAGTGCAGCGCAAGGGAATACGATTTATTAAAAGGAGTTACGATAGAAAAGTAAGTGTTTCGGAATGATCTCATGTCACACGCAGGTTGGGAATCCCCGAAGAAAAGGGGATTAGAATCTAGGCTACGATTGTTTGATAATTTTAAAGAAATTAAATTTGCGGACGAAATCGTTATAGTCTGGCCTCCCCCTGCTATTTCAGCCGATGCGAAAATGAGCTTAAAATAAGAGATGAGAGGACAGGTCGTTTGAGGGACTCATTCTTTCCGTGAACAATACGCAACAACAATGAGCTAAAAGTTTGGTGGTTACAACCCCTGCCACATTTTGAAAGGCGGCTTGAAGGGCATTTATGTAAATGTAGATTTTAATGCATAAAATTTGTTAAAGTTGGGTTGGAAAAGAGAGTAGTATAGTAGAGGGCATATATTTTTACAAGGAAAATTTATCCTAAAAGAACTCTATTTCTGATACATTAATCACCTCTGAGGTATTCTTAAATATATTACACAATATTACGCTAGTTAACCCTATCTCAAATGGTGGGAGCTACGAATCGGCCTATCTCTCAGCACGGACAGATATTTCTCGATCCTGCGCGTAGCCGAGGCAGAGATAGATACTTGTTGAAGGGTCCCAAGCATTCCAATTACCGCGGCAGACAAAGCCCAAGAATACTCCCACGGCAACTTGATACGGCGCCAGAAATTTACAATAAAAAAATATCCGCTGGCGGGTCTTCATTTCAAAGAAACTTTCGAATGGCTTCGGACATCCACATAAACACATGCTCTAATGCTCCACTTAACTCACTCCTTTTCTTTAGAATCTCTTCCCCTCACAAAAGCTGCCGCTTTTTTTCTCGGAACAGAAGCGCCCCACCGACGAATCTTTTTCCTTCTTCCGGAGAAGCGGCGCCTTTCCCACAGCGCGAGGGAGTGTTTGCAACGGAGCAGGGGGGAAAGAGATTTACCGCTGGAAACTTCATTAGAATACGTTTTCCTGTCTGTGCTTCAAGAATTTTAGGGCCAAAATTTTGCCTTTGACTAACAGAGGAGTGAAGTGCTTGACTATGTATCAAAGGGTTTGAAATATGGATATGGCACATGATTCTTAAGTAGCAATAGTTAAAGCGGGGTCCGCGGATTTCACGACAGAAATTTCTAGCCCGAGCTGAGCCCGAGTACTGATTACTGTTTGCAGTCAAATGCCTGTAAATCTCCGGAACACTTTTTCTAAATTGGTCAATATTCGGCCAGATCCTGTTCAGGAATTGATTCCCATGCTATTGCATCGTTCGATCAGAAGACTGAACCGCATTATCAACAATTCCTGACACCATATTCACGCAGGGAATATGTTTTTGGATTAATGTTAGTTTTAGGTCAGTTAGGATAAAAGAAAATTGAAAACTTATTTACTTTTCAATGATATCCTCTGTAGTTTTGTCACTTTTTTCCCTATTCTAACAGCCCTACTGTCGCGAAAATATGAAAACCGCTGAGAAATAGTTTATGCTAAATAATGGCGTACACTTGGATGAATTGGTAATTTAGATTCAATTTTCTTAGACAGTTTCCTTTGTAGGGTAATTACGATGTACGAGGGTGGACCTTCTCCATTCGAAGGATTCTAACTACGTGTAGAAAGCATGGTCAAACTACCTCACTCCATATCTTGCCTTGTAAGCCTCATTCCCTTTTTGAAGCTTTTGGTTGCTAGTGGTAAAGTTGAGGAACCAACCACCCTTCGGACTAATGACTTTAAAAACTAACCACTAACAAAATTATTCTTATGTAATATAAACTTACCCTTCACTGGACTACAACCTTGTGGGGGAAGGGCTTGCGTGTTCCTATGACCTAGAGAGCTTAACTGGCGGGAGTTATGTTCCTGGTAGGGTCACCCATGCCAGAATGGTCAATAGGTAGGGACAAGACGAAAGGTAGTCCACGCAGTGTCTGTACCTAAGTGAGGCGGCTGCAAACGCGTCTATACCCCAGTGAGGTGGCCATTACGGGTGATGGTAGTGTCACGTTCAAAGAAAGGTTGAGGAAAGCAAGGGGAGACCACCTCGACCACCACAAATCTATCCCTAGCAATATGTATCAATATAAGAAGAGTAAGTAAGTAATAAGTGGCGTAAACGGGACTCAGCCCTCTACGGGGAGTGTCGTGCCCGGCAGTGATAGGAGTAAGGCTATCTCGGTAGACATTCCACGAAACCCTTACCCAGGAACCGACAAGAAAAGAAGAGAGAAGATGGCCAAGGAAACTAGGGTGGGAACCTGGAATGTTAGGACAATGCTTAGGAAAGGAAAGTTGGAAAATGTAAAGGTAGAAATGAAGAGGTCCAACATTAACATACTAGGGCTATGTGAAGTGCGATGGAAGGATGGGGGTGATTTCTGGAAGAAGACTCTAAAATTCATTTCTGATTCAGAACGATTGTCATACAATTTCTCTTGAAAAATGCCTATTGTTTGCTGGTCCGGAAATTTTCAAAAGTTTCTAGAGATTTATCTCCTTTTATAAGGTTTATCCTTTGTTATTTTCCGCTTTACCAGTACTTCCGGAGGTCTCTTTTCGTTCTCTTACAACTCTTTTGATAACTGCTTCATTGATTCCAACGTCTCAGCTTTCGACGCCATAGGCAGTTATACCTTATAAGGAAGTGGCCGCTTTTCCTTTGTTAATATTTAGTATAGGGACTTAATATCTCTCTCCATAGCCTACCCTTTTTGAATCAAAACGACAATGGAGGAAGTCTGCATTGGAGGATTACAAATGAAACTTCAGATGAAGTTTTAAGGAAGTAAGATTTTGATACTCATAAAAATAACGTCGGATTTTCCGTGAAGGAAAAGAGTGGCTACATATTTTCGTCAACTGTAGTGTATTATACAAAAGCTAATACATACGGAAGAAAAAGTAAAATATAATATTTGCTATGGATAGTGGAATAGTTTTCTTTACATTTTGTAAAATAAAAATGCCTAAAATCTCATCAAGCCGTTGAAAACAGTTTATTCATCTGCTTTTATTCCGTATTCTGTAAATTTTACAATTTTTACCTATGGAATGTATAATTTCCAAATAGTAGCGATTATTTTTTCATAATTTCAATTTCTCCCATTTACAAAATTATCTCGTTTCACAGCACCGGGACGCATTATTTTTTATTGGTTAAATTTTATATCAATCCTGGAAGTTAAGTGGCACTGAAAACTGAAACAAAATGAAGGAGAACTCATAAAAAAACTAAACAGAAATATTTAAATGACTGCAGGAATGTTTGAAAATGCGTAAATATTTATACACAGGGATTGCAGTGCTAAAAGAATATTGACAGAATATATTCTCGGTTTTTATCTCACTCTATTCTACACACGTAAACTTTTCAACAACAGCTTTGAAAGGATCTGATTATATTATTTTACTCTTCATTATTTGCATCAGTAGTAGATTTAATGTCAAGTTATTGACTTAAGTCAAATAAAATGTGGCTCTCACTGTTATTTAATGAGCGGTTCCTTAAATCCAGTACTTTCACGTGCTCTTTTCGGTTAAATTCATCAAAGTCCGCACTTTTTAGCAATTTTTAGTTTCTATAGAGCCTAGCTAATTGCATATAAATTCATCATTGCTAAGGTTTATATTCGTATCTTTGTTCATTTAAATAAAATTTTTGACATCACAACGGGTTTCATTTCCATGTTTCAAGTAAGTACTTTAATTTAAGAGAGGGCTGTACTGTATTACTTTATAGTTGTAGCTGAGGGATATTCTCATAGCAATAACGTATTTTGTTACGTAAAATATTTATATCGAAATAATGTATTTTGTGCCTGGATGACAGATGTCCTGTAATAAGCAAAAATGTTGCATTGTTGTAATTAGAATTGCATATTTTACTGTGTGATTGTATGGCATGATATTAAAATAATTATAAAATAGTAGTAAGTTATCACCGGACTATTAGTCAACTTTTAACGCATGTAATAATAAAATTAATAATAATTTCGCGTCCAATTTACATACAACTATATTCTCCCTCAAATGATTGGCGTATAGTGTACATGAAAACACTCCAACGAAACACGCTTTAACGTCCAAGCCGTTCAGTATTTTTTCCGTGCTTCAGCGCGGTGAGGGGGTAAAAGCAGAAAGGGCTGTTAAAGAAGGGCCAGCGATTTACGACGGGAATTGCGATATGAGGGAATTTTCGAGAGCTGAAAGAGTGATAAGAGCTCCGAAGATGGCAGTAAATTGTTTCAACTCATACGCCTGTAGGCGAATACTTCTACTACATCCACTCATGCTTATCTGAGCGAGATAACTGATCTCTACAAGCAGCTCTTAGCTGGTTTGTTCTCAGAGTATATCTCTATATCTAAACGTCTCTGACTTAAAAGCCCTAGCGAGAAAAATGTAAAATATAATAGCTGAAAACAGATGGACAGGGACTCAGGGTCTAATAAAAGTCAGGGACATGAAGTTTTCCCTTGGAATTTTTAAGAACATTGACTAATGGTGATACGTATAACCTTTCTTTGGGCGTTACGTATCTTTTGGAGTAGGAATGTTAGCGATTGTTGTTGTAATGCTCAAAAATTTACACAAGAAATACGGATATGAAAAAAGTCTGACAGGATCGGGGCTCGAACCCGCATCTTCCACTCGCACTTGCCAGAAAAATATATCGGCTTATATTTTGGCAAGATAACTCATTTGGTTAGAGCATCCGACTGGCAATTGAGGGATAGAGTAATTCTTATCCCATATGTCAAAGATTCAATTCAAAGTCCTTCATTTATTCACCTATTACTAGCACAGATTATACTTTTAAACGAAGTAAGTTTTTACCATTTTCAGGATTGATATATCCTCAAAGGATCAATATGTAGAGTTAATGTAATGTTGCAGCAAAAATCTTACTAAAGGATACCAACATTTATTTTATTCCCAAGGAAGAATGGACTTGAAAAAAGTCTGACGGGACCGGGAATCGAAACCGGGTCTCCCAACGGTTCACCCAGGAAAAATCCTCTTCAAAGGGGTTTTTCCTGAGTGCGAACCATCTTGCGCAAAGTCACCCTTACCGGTTTTCCTGAGTTGATTTATTGTCTACGTTAGTGAATTATGACGTAATATTATAATGTCGGACTTGCCCAATAAGTTCTATGGTTATATGGAACCCTCCCATTAAAAACAAACCGCTTGCATCCTTCAGCAATTTCCATTATTAAACATCACAAAATAATCAACCAAATTTTTTATCATTAGACTACATTTTCACTTCTGAATTAATTCACACTATTTCCAATGAATTATTTTTTCATGGAACCATTACATTTATGCTGTATTTCCCCAATATAAACTTTTCCATTTGCCTAAAAAAAGGTTCCAATGCATTGTTAATAAGCACTTCTAAGTCGTGAACGAAGCTTGTAAACAAACTAAGGGTATGTATTTTCTTTGGCACGATCTAGTTTTAGAAACTGCGATTCCGTTACTATCGTTTATATGTCTCCAGTCCCGTATTAACAATATTCAGCTTTGCGAGCTAAGCCTAACCTAACGAAAGGTATATATCAATAATCAAACGCGAATAAATAAATTATGCTGTTAAATTTTGAAAGAGCACTTTTAGCACAGAAATGTTATAATATTTCGACATAATTCAGAAAACGAAAACTGAGGAAATACCTTTAGGTGATTAGAAAGAATACCTTGTCTATAGTTTCATTTTCGACAAAGTATTGCTTATCGTAGTACTCGAAAAATGCGGTACCGTCTAATCGTAGTCAGAAATATGTAGCCATAGAATTCCTTTTCTTCCTTATGATCGATATGATTAGAAATATTCCCGCTCTCGATGAATAAACAACTTTTCATCAGAGTACAGGATACAATTAAACCGTAGGGTAAAGTTCGACTGAATAATAGAATGTCTGATAGAATAATAATAGAATGTTTAATAGAATAAGACATTGATGATAGAGGAATAAAAATAACTCTTACACTTTACCACAGAATTCTAAATCTTCCAAGATGTAGGTTTCCACGCACGGCGCCTTCAAATCTTAAGTTTTGCTTTTTTTATCCGTGGCTGTAAAAGATGAAAGTCGCAGAGTCACGAAGTGTAACCGAGTAATGGGATTCATTTTGATCAGTATTGGATGCTGTGAATAGGTTATTCTTAGAGCTACAGTGCGGATTTTTCTTATGAGAGAATTCTGGCACGGTGAGAATAGAGGGTGTAGGTACCTCACTCCACATCTTGCCAAAAAAGCCTTACTCCTCACCACCAAAGCTGAAGGTAGATGGTGGATGAGTTGAGAATCAAACCATCCTTTTGGGTGCTGACTTTACAGACAAACATGGTAAAAATATCTCCATTATGGCCATTATATCATTTTAGGGGGAAAATCGTCAGAAATGATTTAAGTCGTTCCCAGTCCCTGCCAAAGATTAGCGCCTATCTTGCCAAAATCGGATTAGAATCCCACTGTGTTCCATAATGGCGGGGATTTTTCCGGGAGGAGAAAGTATTTCATCTCTTCGGAACTACTTTACTGCCACCGACATTCGTAAACGTTCCTTTGTATGCCTCAAGCGAAAGAACACGCTCGGGAGAAACTTATTTTCGGGGAGCCACCGAATGGAATTTCATCGCAGAAAAGCTCGAGCGTGCATTATTTAAAAAGTAAAAGGCACCGAAAATGTCAATCGGGAAGTGAGGAAAGAAAGTGAGCGGGAAACTTCCCACAACGAGAAAAATAAACACTCTCAGGAATTGGAGGCAACCTACATTTTATTTTCTCCGGGAGAACTCTTTTGTAAGACGGATGGCGCGGCTCTTCGAGGAAATGATATTGAAAGTTTGTCAGTTACAGCGGAGGGAGAGAGAAGACCGCTTGCAGAGAGGCTCTCGAACGGGGGGAAAATATGGGCTGGGATAGGAATGTGCTATCTATTGGGAGAAAAGTCGAAAAGAATGGAGGAGAGCGGGAAGCAAAGAGGGAATGGCGAAGAGGAATAGTTTCGGAAGGAAACAAGGAGAGGTTGAAACATTCCCGAAGTATGTGCCGAAATTGTTTCCTTCACTATTTCTCGATTATTTCTTCACCCACCTATATATTTAACAAAAAGGAGGAAAACATCCTCTTTTAGAATTATATAAACAATTTATTTTATCTTTAGCCATAATTAAAGTTNCATTAGGAAATTTCCACAGGATATTTACTCAGTACCAATTAAACCCTCTAACAAATCACGTCTTTCTGGCATTATAAATAAGAAATGTAAAAATTGCAAGACTTACAAACCATACATTCTTGCCTGGAAGGAGCAGGTGTATAGAGCACTAAATATATTTTTTTAAATCGGTTAATTTCCGTCATATTTGACGGAAGAGTTCACTAATGTTGACTATGAACACTGTAGGACACTTAGCGATAAGGGCTACTGGTTCCTCACTCCTGGACAACATGAATGCAATTGCTTGAGCGTATTTTTATTATTTTTGGATTATATTCATCTCTATATAGAATGTCTTAACTCAATATCGTGGTTTTTAATACGTTTTCTCGAGATGAAATTCATAACTTGTGGACACGGGGGATTTATTCACGCAGCCTCACCACAGAGAAAGTATCCTAAGAAAATTACATTATTTAGCGTAGGGTGGATTCATTTCTGATTATCCCTTCGATTCTGTATCGCCATGTTGTCAAGTTTCGATTAAAAATCTCTAAATCTTTTAATCGTATTTTTGTAAACAGCAACTTCTTATGAACGGGACGTTTGGACATTATATAAGCTTTTAAATTGAAAAAGTTGCAATTTTGATTTATCTTCTGACAGCTTTGTCCTAGAATTCCTACAGAATTTCGATAAATAATTTTCTCGGTAAATATCTATTTCATATCCTAAACCTTACATCGATATATAGTGATTAATTGAACTTTATTTCTTATTTTCTGGAAAGTAGCGAAGCACCGTGCTTCCAAATTATTGTGCCTAGAGTAGAATCACGAAAAGAGTACCATATGCTTCTTAAAACGAATTTTTTTATACTTTAAATTTTTTGACATAATTCGTCCTTAAGTGAGATTCTGTAGCGAAAATATTCAACTTCTTCGAATGATTTTTCTCTTTCAGTCATCGCTATTAATCATACAGATTGGCCGCATATATTTCTAGAGTACTTGAAGATAATTAATCTCAATTTGGCGAGATTAAAAATCCTCTCCTCTACTCTTCCATCCACTCAACGACATCCTCAATAAATTTATTAATTTAAGAGAAAAGGAAAGTGAGAATAAATGTGGATAGAAAAGCCCAAGATATTCTTAGGGAAAAAATCATCCTCTGCAGGAAAACACCCACTAGGTGTGCGAAACCTGAGGAAACCTACCAAAAGTAATAGCTAAAAGATAGAAAATAACATTTCAAAAACAAAAAGGAAACAATAGAAGTACTTCGTATACACATAAAAAATGCATATTCGATAGATACTTAGTGGTAATAAGTCAATACTTGATTAAGGACGGCTTTGGATGTCGACGCACTCGTTTAACGACGAGAAGCTGCGAGGAAGAACTTTTCTGACTAACGACGCAGGTAATAATAAGTGAAAATTGATAAATATAACAAACAAGCCTAAATAAAAGAACGCGGGGATTTTTGTTACGTAAATATATACAGACGTGAATTTCATCTGAAGATGAGGGTCAAGAGAAAAAGCAAATTAATTCAGCTGAAGTCAAAAATCTAATAGAGAAGTGAAAAAGTGAAATGACATTTTTATAAATATGAGCAAAATACGAATAAAATACGATCTTTCAACGAATGTTAACGAGAGTTTTTGGTAAACAAACCTAAATGTGCTGAGGAAGAGAGATAATTAAAAAAAAGCATGGGAATGGGGAAGGGAAAGGTAATATATAAATAATAATAAAGGTATTGGTAAACAAAGCATTCCCTTTACTTTGTGAATTGAGTCGATAATTTTGTGGTCAGAACATCTTCCCGGAAAGTGAGGCACCTGTATTTTGGTCCCGGTGATATATAATGTTTTCACGTCTGTTTATCTTCGAGATCATCATCAGTTCTTCATTATTAAACAAAAAATGACGATAAGATACAGGTTTTATGAATTTTACATCACAGAAAATGAATGAAATCCGCAGTATAGGTTTCAGAGAACCGTTATCAGACAGGAAACGATGTGAAACACAGCTTCTAGTGACCCAATAGGGTTTAATTTCATTTTCTAAGGTCATTATCAAGTTCCAAAGTACTTGTCGCAATATCCACGCATTCATCGATTCTTCTCTCAGGTTACCCTATGATGCCAGACCCATCTCATGCTCTTCAAGTATACCACTCTGAGTCGACCTCTTGGTTACTTTCCCATCAATTTACCTCCGAATATGTAAGTCAATAGCTGATTATGCATTTCTACATAACCGATCAATTTTGCTCATCTTCGTCCTATTGTTCTACATCTACATAAATACCCTAAAAGCCGCCTTTCGGCTAGTGGCAAGGGGCTTGTTTTTCAAATCCACGTACCTTCTTTCATTCTGACAATTTTCCTTTCTACTCAGCCTATACCCAACGTTTTCCTCCAGGTCCACATTTCCATCGCCTCAAGCTTTCTTCATTCCCATTCCCTCATTGTCTCGCAATCATGTCTCGCATTCATATAACAATACGCTCCTATTAAAACTTTTGATGAATTTTGTCCCATCACTTGGCTTATATTGTTATTCACTAATAAGTTCTTCTTGTTTGGAAATGTTTTTTCTACCAAGGCTATTCTTCTCTGAATTTTCGGTGGTGTAAAGTAAAAATAAAAATCTTTTTTCTCCTCAATGGATTTCCTTTTCAATAAGACTCGCTCCACCATTCAACTGGTTTCTACAAAAATTGACGGATTTTTTTTTCATATTTGTATCCAGGGGCATAGTCAGAATTCGTCTATTGGAGTTTAAAGCCATAGAGTAAACGCTGAATTACCTACAACCCACTTACAGGAATACCTCCACCCAAAATCTAACGAAACTATGTTTCTTTTTCATGTATTAATCATAAAATTGGCTCTGTTCTCATGGGGGGTTTGAATCCTCCAAAAACATCCCGTTAGCTACTCTCCTGTTTATACCAACCACATAAATTATATTTATAGAATCATGTAAGATTTTAAAATTTCAAGCAGATCATTATTTAAACAGTTATCCGATAAATTTAACTATAAAAGAGCAGGACAAGGATGGTGAGCCAACGGCATATGTATATAGTTGCCAATTTATTTTTGAAAATATCGCTAGACGCACCCTAAAAATGAGCTCAAATATCGCTCATCTCATAAGATATCCAAATCAATTAAAGTATAAAAAAGCTTACATTCAATCGAGTGAATCGATTATCAGTCGAGAAGTTACACGAGTATTAATAGTAAGAATTTCTTCTATGAAGCGAAAGTAAGTAATTTTAAAGTAGATCATACTTAATACGTTAAGAGTAAGCAGCAGATGTTCGACGTAGTAGAAAATACTCCAAATAAAATGACTGTTCGCAAAATCAGAAAATTGCTCCCTAAAAGTCACTAGATCTAGGGAAACAACCATGCTTGTCGGAAATGGCGTGCGAGTGAGATTTTGTAAACGTAACCGTTGCAATAATCCGTTACTGTAATACTCTCAAATAAAAATTTTAAGGAATAAACCAGAATAACAAAACATTTACTTCGTTACTTAATAAATGTTATTCACAAACACAATGCCATATAGTGTTGCTTTTAATGATCGACTGTAATTAAGTTTTAATGCTTCGTTACAAAACTGATTCATCCATTCTGATCGTCCTATTGTGATATTCCTGAAGTTAGTTTGAAATATATATGTAAAGAAACTTTGAAAATTGGAAGTGATTCTGTTGCTTATTTTGCGAATTAGCTTTCAGTTCAATATCACCTACTCTTTGGAACGTTAACCTATTTAAGATTTTTACAACATTTTACCCAAGAAAAGCTCATAAAATATCAAACAGCTAATTTATTGTATTACCTTTCATCATAGGTGCAACTGGCATCGCAATGACTGAATTCATGTGGAGCAATGCGAGGAATCATTTTGCGTCCAAAAACGCAAAAAGAAACTTCAAATGAAAGACATGAATATCCTCAGTTCTCAGACTGAGAATATATGATCTAACTTGAGAAAAGAGTTTTAAAAGATTAAAAAAAGCAAACTGCGAGCAACCGTTAGGTATCTAAATATGCCAAGTATTTGAAGAAAGAACTTAGCGTTGGAATCTCAGAGTGTTAACATTGCATCTCGCCCATATCCAACTATTTTTGCTTTGTTTTCCTAGCTAAGGCAATGAAAAATGGTTTTCAAAACATTCTTGGATGTGAGTAAACTGTGAAAAGAGGCACACTAGTTGGACATATACACTACGATTCAGAATGTATTTGGGATTCATAGAACAGTACATGCTTAGTTACAGACATTAAGACTCTAGAAATTGTTAACCACAGGAACGGTGAAAAATAAATTGCTCTGGCGTACATTACAGAAGATTTGATTCTGCTTAAAGGCCGATTTCCAATATAGTTAGGCATGGATTTAATACCTAAATATTTGTAAAGAAAGTGGGTTAACAAATATATATACAGACGTAAATTTATCACCCAGATATCGCAGTACTGTTAGTTAATTTATCACCCATATATCGTGTGTAGGCCCCCACCGAGAGTCGAACCAGGGACCGAGTTCACTGAAGTCGAACGCGTTGCCCACTTGGCTCTCCGGGAGCCCCAGAATAATAAGAGAATATTTAAGCGTCGACTATCAATGAATACAATATAATGAGATACGAAAAAATATTATTTAAGAATAACCGAATGATTTCATCAAACCGAAACAATTCATCTACATTGGCGACAGGAAGGGCATCCTGGTGAAAGGGAATGGGAATAAGGCTAAGAAGGAAAAGGATGTATTTCATCCATCTATCCCTATTCATGTACCCTTCTCGCCGCATTAAAGCCCGTGGCACAATTGCTTCCACCGCACAATCTGTACTCCTAACCTGTTAGTGACTCGCACCGCTAGCGATGAAATTGAATTTTCGAGCGACCAGCCGTAGCATCTTGTCCCAGATTTTTTCGCAGCATCAGACTCGCTTCTATAGCTAGACATTTACCTCGTCCTTAGAGCACACTATCTTTGAGCTCCTTGGGAAAATGTAATTTAAAATTTGACCATCCTCCTCCCAAATATTTCCATTCTACCTCAGAGGAATGTTGGAATCTTTACCGACTTTTTAAACGCTTTTATATGCATGGCAAGTGATGGAGCGGCTAAGTACACTGAGTGAGTGAGACAAAAAAAAAAGGATTCGATGTACATGCATAAACCTCATAGAATATGGAAATTAACGTTAAATTTATACACGACTGATATAATCTTTGAACGGGATAGGGATTCTTCATGAGTTTCGCTTTCGCATAGATTCCTTTTGCTTTTCCTTGAGCGAAATTTAAAAAAACGAAGTTTTCAGAAACGCTGCTTGCTGTTTGTCTCGCAAAAGGAGAAAGTAAATTGGAGGATCTGAACCCGTATCTTTAATCTTTTATCCTCTTTTATACGTTGCCCTGTTGTTTCACAGCGAATCTTGCGAAAACATATTTTAATTTAGACTTATTTACTCTATTAATTCAGAGAAGGTACGCTCTTGAAAGACGCTGCGGATGCTATTCGTTTTTGTTAAGGGCAACAGTAAGACTCAGGAAGAAAAATCAGGAAAATACGAAAGGACCTGTCGATCTAAAAATAATACTTTTAGTGTTTAATACGCGACGTCAAACGGTTGGGGAAATAAACTTACGGAACATGGCGAAACTCTTCTCGCATGGTACATATATAGATAATGATTTGTACTGAATTCTCGAGTGATACTTTTTTTAGGCTCTTGGTATTTCCTCTACTGCTGTAGTAGAATTAAATTAGTTACTTATTAGGATTTGCTTTTTCTTCTAGAGAGGCTATGGGTTAACAGAGATTCTGAAAAATAAGCGATAGTAGAAGGATTGGTTTTATTGCTGTCTCGACAATCAAGCTAATTTGCACCAGAGACCGATTTCAGATTTTAACACCTGAGTTAATATCTTGGCCAATATGGAAGCCAAGTGTTAAAATTACCACCTGCGTATTTAAGATTATTATATCTGAGTTAATGTGTAAGCAATTTGTGCACCAAATGTGTAATTTTTTTAAAGTAATGACATGAAGTTACATACAACTTTTAAGTCATAAAATGAGTAAAAACAGGTGTGAAAATAATTAAATAAATAGTGTTAAAACTTATTAAAACTATATTAAAATACCCCCCTTTCTACGGGCACTTACAGTTTGTTATATAGCCCCGTTTATTTGAGAAAGAGTGAAACTCTGGTTACAGCTTCAGAAACATCCCTGAAGATTGAGGCTAGATCCTCTTTTATTCCCAGCATTTTACGTACACAGTTGTACTTTTCACACTCCAGGAGGAGGTGTTGGACACTGATAGTTAGTGACTCTTCAGTAAAATTCACGTTTCTAGAGACACCCGCCGCGGTGGCGGAAAGGTTAACGAGCCAGTGCTCCCGGGTTCGAATCCCGGCTATCCAATTTT
Source organism: Ladona fulva (assembly GCA_000376725.2). Taxonomy (NCBI): domain Eukaryota; kingdom Metazoa; phylum Arthropoda; class Insecta; order Odonata; family Libellulidae; genus Ladona; species Ladona fulva. The sequence goes on from KZ308246.1 coordinate 385,794, forward strand.
CTCTTGTTAGGGAATGGTTTCTTGTGTTACAAACAATAGTATCAGTAATTAAGATGAATGTAATCGGGATCTTCTTGATTCTATTAGATAAATTATTATTAACATTATCATCTTTATTACAACATAAAACTAGATTACCTAATTCTCTTTAAAAACTATTTCCATTACTTACGATTACAGAGTGAAACTATTTTAAATCACGCACAGACTTTATGAACAACTTGAATGTAAAATAAAAATGTATTATTACAATTATTAATATTAAAATTTACCATCTTCAAAATTTTATTTACTGCGATCCTTGATTATGTACCATTACATACATACCCTACTGCGGATTAGCATAGATTAACTGGATACAGCGGTAAGTACACTCCTGGTAATCGGAAGAAAACTGCTCGTGGAAATGTATGAACCCGTTGACTCAACTAAGAAAGGGTTTTCATGCCGAAAACTTGAGGAATTCGCCCGGAAGCTTCTCGCACCATGAAATTGATGACGATACTCTATAGCGTAGACCAAGAACGTACGTATGAGAAATAAATCTGTTCGTAAACTGAAGTATCTCAGAACAGAATAGGAATCCAGGCGAGAAATTTAAAAGGTATTTGAGTGAAGATGTAAAGGAAAATACAAAATTCGCAGACGTCTGAATGCCTTCCACGAAGAATTCAGCTAATTTAAGAGGATCTGAAAATCTCTAAAACTAACTTCTCTCTTACTTGAGAAAAGTTTCCTTGTTCCTCAAAAAAACTTTGAATAACTTCGAATAACACCCTCATCTTAAAATAAATAATATAAAAGTTCCTTTGGTGTTAATTTCATATTTATAAGCAATTTTATCCTAATAATTTATACCTTTATTTATATGTATCATACATTGCATTAGGAAATTTCCACAGGATATTTACTCAGTACCAATTAAACCCTCTAACAAATCACGTCTTTCTGGCATTATAAATAAGAAATGTAAAAATTGCAAGACTTACAAACCATACATTCTTGCCTGGAAGGAGCAGGTGTATAGAGCACTAAATATATTTTTTTAAATCGGTTAATTTCCGTCATATTTGACGGAAGAGTTCACTAATGTTGACTATGAACACTGTAGGACACTTAGCGATAAGGGCTACTGGTTCCTCACTCCTGGACAACATGAATGCAATTGCTTGAGCGTATTTTTATTATTTTTGGATTATATTCATCTCTATATAGAATGTCTTAACTCAATATCGTGGTTTTTAATACGTTTTCTCGAGATGAAATTCATAACTTGTGGACACGGGGGATTTATTCACGCAGCCTCACCACAGAGAAAGTATCCTAAGAAAATTACATTATTTAGCGTAGGGTGGATTCATTTCTGATTATCCCTTCGATTCTGTATCGCCATGTTGTCAAGTTTCGATTAAAAATCTCTAAATCTTTTAATCGTATTTTTGTAAACAGCAACTTCTTATGAACGGGACGTTTGGACATTATATAAGCTTTTAAATTGAAAAAGTTGCAATTTTGATTTATCTTCTGACAGCTTTGTCCTAGAATTCCTACAGAATTTCGATAAATAATTTTCTCGGTAAATATCTATTTCATATCCTAAACCTTACATCGATATATAGTGATTAATTGAACTTTATTTCTTATTTTCTGGAAAGTAGCGAAGCACCGTGCTTCCAAATTATTGTGCCTAGAGTAGAATCACGAAAAGAGTACCATATGCTTCTTAAAACGAATTTTTTTATACTTTAAATTTTTTGACATAATTCGTCCTTAAGTGAGATTCTGTAGCGAAAATATTCAACTTCTTCGAATGATTTTTCTCTTTCAGTCATCGCTATTAATCATACAGATTGGCCGCATATATTTCTAGAGTACTTGAAGCAGATAATGCTGGAAAGCGACGAAGCGGGAGTTTGCTATATTTGACCACAAAATAAAGATTTATTAGTAAATTATTTAATTTAGACTATTAAAGTGGGTACTAAAAAAACTGATCATCTTCTAAAGGCCAGGCCCAATCCTTGCAACCAATTCGAACTTTCTATCGCTGATCCTTTAATTTCCTCATAGATTCTCATGCCCATTAAAATTTTTATTTTTCACACTTGTTAATCCTTTAAAATTTTTATGTTCACTAGCAACTTTTTCCTAGGTCTTCCTTTTTCACCAAGGAATTCTTCCTCTGCTATAATCCTTATGAGATGTTTCGCCTAATAGCACGTCCAAAAGATTTGATTTTTATTTTCCTCAAAGCATTCGTTAAATTCCTTTTTTCATTAATCTCCATCAAAAACTCCATATTGCTCTCCCTTTCAACCCTGCCTGTTCTTGTTATCCGTCTCAAAAGCCATATTTCTTTAGCTTTGACCCGAGCCTTCTCCAGTTTTCTCATAGTCTCACTTCCAAATAATATTAGTCTTTAAATAAAAATTTTACGAAGGATTTTCTCAACTACAAATGTTTATATCTGAAAACATACTTTTTAATTTCATGCGCTTCTTTTGCCATAGCTATCCTTTTTTCACATATGAGAAACATCTGTTATCTTTGGTATTATGCTCCCTACTTTACTTGGATTATTCTGGGGCTTCTTAACATTGAATTGAACCGGGGATCGTTCTTGTCTTTCGACTTAGATTCATAACTCGTAAGCCGCCAGGAGCACATAGCAGGGGGTGTATCGACAACTAAGACCTAACCAAATCCATCCTGTTTGCATCTCTAATGCTCAGCGGAAGGAACGACCAGAAGTAACTATCTCTTTTTGGCTATTATTTCCTTGAAACGCTTGGTCGTCACCTCTCAGAGATCGCACTCGTTGTTTAACGGAATAAATATGTCTTCAACTTAATCTAAAAATTCTGAATCAATGATAGTCTTTAGTAATTACCATAGCTTTTGTTCAATTCAGATTTTTCTTTAGCTTCAACTTTTGCATGCTTATGGACGAATTTTCAAGCATTCTACTCGTTGTAGTAGATTCATATAAGTTCACATTATCATCTGAAAAGCTAATTTAAGCTAATCTAAGCTAAAGCTACTAAGCTAAGCTAAGCTAAGGGTTTGGCTTTGTGCAGTAATGTACGAAGCGCAATCTCTCAGGGGATAGAATTAGAGCGAATTAGGTAATCCACCTCGTGACTGGCTCGAGGGTATTTTCGGAGCCGAATTTCTGATGAGTTTAACTCTACGAGAGGGGAATAATAGGGCAAGAATAAAGCGTAGTTAATAAGGGTCTGCAAATTTCATATTCCGAGGCGTTCATTTTGAAGTGATAGCAACATCGACAGCTGGCCTTTGTAAATAGAACGAAGATTGAGAGAGAGGATGGAAACGGAGGACTGGATATGAAGATGAGATTTTCCCTTTGAAGAAGACGTAATTTTTGAAACGCTGATCTGAAATCAATAGATACAAAACACAGAAAAATACGGACAGTCGACATCTTACCTGGTAAAATCCTTATACCCTTAAATATTTCGCTTGAAAAGTGCTACCAAGAGGAACGATGCAATACTTTTTATTCAACGATGTTAAATAGGAAATGTTATATACATTCACACAGGATATGTTATTTACATTCAGTAGTATTTTTCCCTTAAGTTGACATATCGTATTATTTCCAGCATAACGCTGTTTCATTTTTTCTTGGACAACACGTATATTTATATTAACCAACGACTAACGTCTTTTCTTCACCTGACTCCAATGTTCTTCCTTCATTTTCTTTCCAGATTTTCATTCACCTATCGCAATATTTGACCAACCAGTTTCTTCCGTCCTTATAACTATATTAACTCTACCGAAATCCCACTCTCCTACCTCCTTCGATTGCTTTTCCACCCAACTTACTTTTTCCAAGGTTCACAACGCCCAAAAACACGAAGGCCCTCAGCCTTTTTGATCTCCTCTTTTCTCTTCCGTTCACGTTTTACACAAAAAAGCCAAAGATAGATATTTTACGAGTGACACCCTTTCAAGGCCTTTAGTCATCAGTTCCCTTAGCATATGGAATATTCCGTAACATCAAATATTCTTCCCTTACACTCTTTATCGCAGCTCGCCTCCTCTATGTACGAAACCTACTCACGTAAGTCAACCAGTCCACCTGTTTCTGTTTCTCTCAGTCGACTTTGATCGTTAACCTATGAATTCTATTTTTGCCTATTATGATGATTACCTCTTTTAAAATAATAATATTACAACTTCTTTAACACTTTACATAGTATATCGAAACAAATGGCCTTGTGGTTACCAATAACTAGGCAACTACCAAAATGACAGAATTTAATTTAACTTTCTCAAAAATATTTCCAGGTAACATTCTCCATAAAATCAACAAAATGAGAAAACTTTTCATGATTTTATTACGGTTACCAATACCATCAGCAGTCAGTTTTGTTCTTCCTTAAGCATTTACGTCTATTATTGAATACAGCTGATCCTTATAAAAACTAGAATGCGTGGATTGTAAGTCAAAAATGTACACATTCTTATTTATAAAATTAATTTGATAGTATTGGTTTGATATGTACAGGGATGATTTCCAATCATGCTAATACAATATATAGTGGTGCCTTGGGTAACAACGGCCTAGGTTAACGACGTACTTGGTTAACACGAGTGTCCGTTAAAAATACATCTATGGTAACGACACGATCCTTGGTTTAAGATGCCTTCTGGTGAAGATTGAACGTTAAAAACTTCCTTTATAACTTTTAATTTTAACATTCATAATTTTCTGTTGTGAAAGTAATTGAATAAGTTATGAGTGACTTATTTAATGCCGTTTTAATAAATTCTATCTGCATATTTGACACGTTGTATGAATGTGAAAAATCTCGCCTTGGGTAGCGACGGTTTTGGTTAACAACGACATTTTTGGAACGTGTTTCGTTAACGAAGATTTCACTGTATATTGAAGCTCGTATCTTACCAAGTATAGTATTAAAATTAAGACTCGTTGTAATTTTTACTAAAGACTATTATCTTCGTGCCTATTATTCCGTTTGGGTGAAAACTCTTCCACGATACTTTTAAAGCGATAGAGTGAGCATGAGTTTTAAAATCGTTTTTCCACAACGAAACATTTAAATTTTCCCTTACAAATTAAATTGTAAGTCTTAAATTACAAACTTACACAAAGAATCAAATTTTAAATTACCAACCGTTATAAAATAGAGGGAGAAATACATACAATCCCTTAAAAACTGACTTTAAGGAATTTTACCAGGTGCTATACGATTTTTTTCCTTTGTAAGCCTCATTTTTGCTCAAAAATGTCCCAAGTTTCCCATTTTATTCCCTTTCCTCCCACAACACTGATAAATATCTTGCTGCATCTTCGTCTTCTTTATCGAGACAAATCAGCATCTAACTCTTTTTTTGATTTAAATAACAGGAACCGAGTCATCATTATTCTTAGTAGACTTTTTCTATGAGAACCTTAATTTACGCATCCAAGATGCGAAGATTTTAAAATTTGTAAACGGATTTTGAAAACAATGGAAACGATGTCGAATATTTGAAGGTTTCTCAGTTATATACATCTAACGGTAACTGTATTCTTTATAGCTTTCCTAGTTTATAATACCATTTTCCTAATCCCACGATACGTAATAAGCTTACATTAAGAAATAATGCATTCCTGGAAGTTTTATTTGAAGTGATGGAAATTTTGCAAAAGAGCAATGTAAGAATCAAAGAGGCAGTTTTAAAACAGAGGAAAGCAGAAAAAGTTGGAGTGGAAACAAAGAAGCAAAGGAGCGGGCAGCAAAAGCCTTTCGAAAACGGACAGTAAAGTAGATAATTGACGAGGAACATTATTACGAAATTAGCTCTCTTCAAAGGCTTCATGCTTTGCATAAAGTTAAGCAACGGAATTCAAAGGAGATAACAGAATCGCCATCCTACCGATTCCGTATGCTGAAGCCCACAGTTTTTCTCAGTCTAATCAGCTCAAATCCCAAGAAATCAGATAAATTCACCAAACTACAATGCTATTATCTATAATAATTATGGACATGTTTCTGATCTAATGAGAATTCTCCTGAAAACAGCAAGGCTTATTCAAATTAAGATACACAAAGAGCCTAGCACTTTACATGGGAAATTCTTAAAGTGAATCCACAAAAGAAAAATTCAATACATTAATTGAGGAACAGTGATGAAAGAGTCAAATCCAATATGTGGATACTGTACTTTTGAGAGCAAAATTTTACTTATTTTATCACGTAAATCTGTTTCTCTCTTTAATTACGTGTATATTTCAGTATAGACCAAATTCAGGAGGAGACAATTAAATGTATGTGTAATTAAAGTGGGGAATTGAGAACTGATATCAGCGCAGCGCATCTTGAAAATATTCAATATTTTTTTTCTTATTTCAACGAATAAAACGATGACATCATGGGAATTAAACTTTGGTTTAATTAAGGCAAAACTTTAATTTTTTTATGGTGTAAATGTTTTGAATCTCACAAATATTTATACTGACTATGGTATCGTAGAGAAAATATTTTTTTAAATAATATCGGTTTTGTTCCAAACATCCGTTCGGAGTGTAACAGATCAAAAGCCGACTCTGTACTTTCCACAAATTAAAATATTAGGGGAATTATGTTTATAATGTATGTAATGGGATTCACAAAGTAAGTTCAAATCGCACCAGCGCATTTCAGAGGATAGCAATTCAGTAAAATTAAAATAAAACGCTCAAATTACCACGGTTACTCATCCGAATGTGCGTCTTACATCGTGCAATGTAAAACATATTTTTGTCATCAAAATCGTCAGTTTTCCTGTTCCTCCGCAAAAATATTCTTTCTTTCCTTATGCTATTTCGATTGCCACCGTAATTCTTAAATACCTCCACATCTTCTACATAAAATTCTTACACAGTGAAGCTTGTCCTGTATATAGCGGATCCTGTATATAGCGGATCCTGTATATAGCGGAAACTTGTCCATTACGGAACAGTTTCTCGGCTCCGACCTGGTGAACAGGAATCCCTATGCAGTACTTCGAACGCGTACATTACGGAAGCCTGTCCATAACGGAAAGGTTTTCTGGCACGACGCGTTTTCGCTATAGAGCAGTTTCGCCGTCTTTTATGTATTCGTATATTTCAATCACATTCAAATAAATTATGTGGAAGATGAGACTTTCCAGTCCCAAATTCAACCCATAAAGACGTCTTTACTGTATTTTAGATAGGAGGAAAACCTCTTTTGAAGACAGTATGCCATACAATTCAATTAGATAGGTAACATACTCATATATACAGTTTCAAATAACAGATTCATGCAGCGAGACTGGTATCCATTATTAATTTATGTGGAAAATTAACACCAAGGTCCAGGGTTCGAAACCCGGCTAGTCTCGTCTAGGTTAGGGAATGGCTGCGTGTGTTCAACCTTTGTTATTATTTGAAGTTCACCCCTGTAATTGTCAAGTAAATGGATGTTTGTGGGGGTATTGGGATATAAACAAATATCATTCGTTTGTTGTAATTCAGTCCGATTTCTTAATTTTTATAGTAGTAAATGTAGTTATTAATCAACCAAGGAAATTGCATCGCTAAAGACATTTTTTTAAGTTTACTAATAATTAGTATCAGAGACTACCGCAGGATAAATACCGGCGAAGGAAAGAATCGTTAAAAGTAAATATGTATAAGTATAAAAAGTACATATAAGAGGCGCCTAAATCACACCTTTCCCGGGTCTCCAACGTACACCGGGCCAACCCTGACTCCAATAACATCTCCACTTTAAAATATCCGATAACCGCACTTGGAGACGATTTCGGAAAAATCTGCATTCTGCTATAATGTAGCGCACGACGCTGTAATAAATACAGAGACGAGGAATCTTCGGGAGAAAAGGCAGAAAACCAATACGACCCGAATATTCCTCAGGTACATACATTCCCGAAGTTAAGAATAATTGATTGAAGCGAAAGTGACTTTGGGGAAAGACAAAGGGACCGAGATGGAGAAATCGAACTCTTAGATCTTTCGGCGAACCACGACATGAACACGTGTATAAAGAAAGAAGTACAAAGAGCCGATAAAACGACGAAGAGGTTCGGAAGAGAACCGAGTCGAGATGAAAGGAAATGCAGATACTGGCGAGTGGTAAGGGGTATAAATACGGCGGTAAGAAGCGTGCAAAAGAGGGGGGAAAAAGGAAGAAGATGAAGATAAAAGAAAACTCTGGATAGAGTAATCGAGTGGGCGAAAGGAGAGAGGAAAGTTGAGAGATCGCGGGCGAAATGGGGAGGAAAGATGGGTGCCTGTGAGTGTCGGAAAGAGGGTTGGGGTGGGACGGTGTGAAAGTATCCTTGAAGGGTAGAGGGTAAAGGGGTTTGGGAGGGAAGTGAGGGGTGGGTTGGAGAAAGGGAGTGATGTGGGTGAGGGGCAAGTGACATGTCTACGATCTCCCGAGAAGAGAATTGGAAGACTAAAGATTGGAAAGGCGGAGATGATGGAAAAAGGGAAGGCAGGAATAGAGGGAAAGGAAATGTGTGGAAATGGAGATAAAAGGAAAGATGAGCGAGGGAAGAGCACAAAGAAACGGTTGGTAGATGAGCACGAAAAAGAAAAGAATAAAGCATAGTAAAGAATAATATACTACGGAAAAAGTATGAAGGTAACAAATAATAATAGAAATAATTAAAGAAGAGTGTATTATTATTATTATTATTATTAGTCTAGACCGCCGCAATTAGACGTTTCGTCAGGTGGCGACGTTTAGTTACAGTGCATTACACAACTATTACATACAATATTGCTTAGTTCTACATATACAAATACAGAAAACTGGTATCTATCTACACGTCCATTAACTACAATTGTTTAGAAAGTACTCTAATCACAATTTCAACTTCTAATATACTCTTACATTACAAACATTACTTATTCTCCACTAAAAGCACTCCAACCACTACAAACATTACTCACAACCACAAGTATAGTAAAGAACAATATCTAAGAGTAGTTAGTATGACCGTATATAGTAAATCCTCTTGGGTTGTCTAGTTACGTAATTAATGGAAAGTTTTGTTTGTGTTTGCATTGAGCTAAATCGAGTCAGTAGATTCATTACTTTATTCCATCAGGTTTATTATTATTATTTTTTTTTATTTCAGAATTTCAGAAAAATAATTACAATACATGCTGCCAAAACTTCTGAATGAATACGGTAAAGGAATTGAAGACTACAGTGGATGTAGTATACGGAGACTACTATTAGTAGCATTGGTAGAGATTCAATTAAAATTGCATTGCACAACGTACATTATTGGGAACCAAACACGGAACGGTGTAAATAATGGTTTCCTGTTTCGGTTCAGGTACACGATTTTATTTTTTCGGTTCGGTTTTCACTTCAGCAAATATTACTCTGTTAATGTTTACTTGGTTTCGGTTCTCTGTTCGGCTCCTGATCCTGATGAAATAACAGTTTCCGGTTCAAGTTTTAACATTTTCAATATTTCCGGTTCTCTTTTGGTTTTCCCTCCGTCAAAAATAACGTTCATTCGGATTCGGTTTGATTCAAGTTAGATGCCCTGGTTGAAAATCGCATCAGTAAACTCATTCTTTAACACTACCATTGGATCAACGTTCCAGAAATTACATTCCGACCAGGGGAAACAAGAGCTTCCTCTAAAAAAGAAATAGAATACTGATATATCCCCCGTAGGAGTGAATACTGAGCCAAGTTGATTCATGTTTGAAACTCAACGGCTCAACACTTCTCGTGCGGACGTTGCTACCACCGATCTTCTCGGTACACTCGCTTGATTTATTCCTCATTAATATCCACCTTCCCTAAAAATAGCTCAAGTGAGAGAAAAAGTTTTTAGAACGCCATTATTAATCATAATGAATGCCCTCCGTAAAGCTAACTAAAGCCATCAATTCTCAAAGAGCACACTAAATACGTCCATTTTTGTAACAAAGGGAAATAAAGTTCTCAACTCAGTCTCTGATTCCCTCGAAAAGTATATAAAAGCCACTATGATGTAATTATTGTAACACTGTTCCCAACCTCACCCATCCCACTCATTAAGTTCCACAGATCTTCGTGAAGTTCCCCGTTAGTTGTAATGATATGTGTACCTTACTAATATCACCTTGATGATAGACATTGCAGTTTTGAATGATCCGCATTGTCCTACATATATCATAGTGTTTTTTACCTTAATACTCCAAAAAATTTCACGATATTTCTTCGTTAACTGGTGGAGATCCGCTGTACCAAAAGGATTCAAAAATCAATAATTTCCCATATTTGTGAACCCGCAACGAATTTTTATCCATATCGTTCAATTTACCGCGAGGCTCTATACAGCTAAAAAAATATCCAGCGTTGGAAATTGGATTGGAAAGAACGGACTGAATACATCGTATACACACACATCGTCACAAATATACAGAAAAGAATGTAAACAGTTTGAGTAAAACAAAGACTCTCGCTTTTGAAAATTTTTTTTCCGATCGAACGAGAGCACCGGCAAATACCCTGGTGAGAAAAGGGAGCGAAATCTATCGCTGTCAATAGTTCCTATTGAAAGTGTCGATGACTCAGCAATGAGGGGAATGGTGAACGAGAAGGGAAATATAAATGAAAATTACAGAAGTGAAGTCACAGAAAAGGACCGAATTCGAACGAGGAAACACACAAAGAAAGGGATAAGGATGCTATAACGCAAGAATTTGTGCGCCTGGGAAAAATTCCAAGGGGAAACGGGCAGGAAAGAATGAATGAATAACCTCTTTATTAAGGCGAGGTTAGGCCAAATTGGCCTTTCTTCCACCTAACCTATAATTGTAAATACAGAAATTAAATTTTATATTTAAAGTTAAAAAAATGCAACAAAGCAAAAATATTTGTTGGGAAATTTTCTGGCAAATGAAGGTTGAAAGAATACAAAAAATAAAGAATGAAAGGCCCTCAGCCTTTTTGATCTCCTCTTTTCTCTTCCGTTCACGTTTTACACAAAAAAGCCAAAGATAGATATTTTACGAGTGACACCCTTTCAAGGCCTTTAGTCATCAGTTCCCTTAGCATATGGAATATTCCGTAACATCAAATATTCTTCNTCGTCATTTATTTATTTATCTAAAAGAAACCCATAAACAGCGCTAGGTCTTTACAATTAAAAACAATGAACTATGTAACAAAAAGGTATACAAATTTAAAAGAAATAAAGGTCATATAGAAACAAAGAATAAAACTAATTAAATAAATACAACTAAAACTTTACATAAAATTACTGGTTACAATATAATTTATACGTGAGCGAAAAAGTCATACAAATGGGTCCAATTTAGGAGGATGAGATACTATATTATTGTACGGATGCGGCAAGCGGTGGATAAAGGATCGTTTATATATGGAAAGTTGAGGAGTAGAACAACGAAATAAAGAGTGTAATATAGTCGGTAAGGGTCACGGAGAGAAAGAAGGAAATCAAATCTTTAGTTCTGTATTTACATTTAACAATATTCTGAAAAAAATTAAGGCCGTTGCGCTTTAATAATAATAATAATAATAATAATAAACTTTAGTCCTTCGGTGGGAGATGGCATTCCTAAGGTAAATGCTATTATTTTTAATTTAAGTTTGTGAAAGGGCTGTTGACGATACGGGAGAATTGAAAGAAAGAAATTAATTGGCCTCTGAAGAATTTTAATGTCAGAGTTTGTGGCCATTGTCCAAACAGGAAAACATTAATCGATCGTTGGTAGCTCCCAACTGAGGAAGAATATCCATAAAGCATGACATCCTTATAGTAAAGGTCATACAAATATGCTATAATGATATATACATATATCATCATCATCATCATCAGCCATTTTCAATCCGACGTCGGATGTAGGCTTCCCCAACGCTTTCCAATTCTCTCTATTCTGAGCATCTCGTTGTCATGTTACCCCTTAATACTGAATTATATCTCTGTGCCATCGGTCCCTTGGTCTTCTTCTTGGTCTCTTCACGTTTCTTGGTATCCAGTTCAGAACTGCTGATGTCCATCGGTTGTCGTTTCTCCTTGCAACATGGCCTGCCCACATCCATTTCAGTGATCTTACCTTATCTATGATGTCTGTCACTCCTGTTATCTTCCTAACCCAGGTGTTGCGTTTCCTGTCTCTTCTTGTGATTCCAAGCATACATCGTTCCATACTTCTTTGTGTAGTCTGAAGTCGCTGGATTAATGCAGCGTTTAAAACACATGTTTCACTTCCATATGTCAAAACTGGTAGAATTCCCCTTTCCAGGCGATAGCTCTACTTGGAAATTTGCTAAGGCGCACGACTGTTCCTGCTATAATATGGCAATCCCCCTCTTGTAAATTAAAGACATATTGGGGAATAAATAAAGCAGGAACGTGGAAATTACTAAGAGGGAGAATCCAGGCTAAGAAAAAGCGAGGAAAAAAAGGATTCGAGAAGTTAGGGGTAAATTGGAGCTAAGGAAAAAAGTTGGCATTGCAGAAAAATAAAAAATTAATGGGTACTCGTAGTTAGACCCTGTATTGGAGAGGTTAGGGCCAATCGGGCTTCCCTTCCACTTCGTATGTCGTTATTATATATCCAATGATTAATTAAAAACAAAAGAAATAGTAGTGTTTGGGAAAAATCTTTGGAACTTAACGGTGACAAAGTAAAAAACCTACGCTGTGGTAAAACGCCCACAGAGAATTGAGAGAAAAACACGCGAAATCGAAGAAGGAAGAAAAACACTGAAATTCAAATTAAAAATAATTTCTCTTCAAAGTGATAAGTAAAAAACAGGTACAATAAGAGAGAATTAAGAGATAAAAGAAATATCAAACTAGGAAATAAGGGCAAAGTGGAAAAACATTTTTGGGGGAAAAAGGGTTAGGTGAAAGAAACATAAAAATAAAGACTGGAATAAAAAACAAACAGGGGAAAAGGGAGGAAAATAGTAGAAATAGTGTAGCAGACGGATGGGAAAGAAAGAACAGAAAGAATTAAGAGACTAGACAGACGCCAGATAAAAATAATAGCACTCCGGGAAGAATAGAGAGAGAATGGGTCGACTTGAAAAAAAAAAACGGAAAAGAAAATATACTGAGCGGGGATTATGGAAAGCGGAAAATTGGAAAAAGTAGAAATGAAAGAGGAGAAGTGAGAAATAAAACAGAAAAATAAAGCTATTATGGAGTAAAATAGACAAAGGCTAAAAGCGTAGACTTTATAGGTATGTGAGAAGAATGGGAGGAGAGATGAACGGAAAGAAAATCGCGAATGTGGAAATTCTGAAAGAGAACAATGAATTGGAAAGTAGAGCCGGAAAAAGAAGTCAAAAACAAATTGGAGAAAGGAGGTAAACATGAGAAAGTGGGAATATGACGTCAAAGGCTATAGAGAAATACCTTGGGATGTAAATGGATCTAAAGCCAGTAGCGGGAAAGAAAATCTGGGCAGGAATGGGAGAACGGTTAAATAAAAGAGGGAAAGGGGAAGTGACGTGGTAAAGAGGAGCTTTGAATAGAAGAAGTTGAAGAGGAAGAAGAATAATTAGTGGAACAAGGGTGGAAATATGAGAGATAAAAAGGGGAAAAGGATCAATTAGTGGAGGAAATAAAGGGGTGAGACGGAAGAGGTGGTTGAAAGAATGAGTCTGACAGAAGAGGAGGGACAAAAGGTTTGGCTATGAGTACCTAACGAAGGACAAAAGGGGAGGTAGAAGATGATGGCGGAGTAGATGAGCAGAATAATTAAATAGAAAGGGAATTGAGTGGTGCCCAAGATTGGATATGAACATGAAATCAATGTGGTGATGCAATGAAACGAGAGAGGGGGAGTAAAGGAAAGGAAATTAAGAATGAGACAAACAGAAAGAGATTCGACAGTAATGAATGGATAAAATGTATACAACTCCTTTCCGGAATGTTGGTGGAAGACTTTTATCTCGGTGCCTGGACTACATTCAGACAATTACAAAAGAGTTTGTATTGAATATTTACCTAAAATACTAAGTATTTCATTCCATGCAGGATGCCATCATTCTATCGTACATCCAAAGGATTGAAGATAGATCAATGGTATAATTCATTGCGAAATACAATGTAATTAAACAGGAAAAGGTATGGATCATGTGAAACATTGCATTTATTTGATAGTTTCGAGAAAGTTTTAATTGCCTTGAAAATCACGGATTTTCAATTAGCTAAAATGAGGAAGCAATACGGAAAAAGTTGAGCATTTTTGTAATGTATGCTGATGTATTTTCTATGGAATGTTCGCCATTGTATTTTATTATATTCCCTTAAATTCCTTAACTTATGAATTATATAAACTAACAGTGTTTACTTCAATAAACCAGCTAAAGAATTTAAAAATCGCCTATGCATTAATTAAAAGTCACATAATTGAATGCAGGAAGGATAATATCACGATCAAAAATTATGTAATGGGATGAAAGGTTTGCTACCCACAAGAAGTCTTAGAGAATCGTGAACATACGCAGTTAGTTGTTACGGAAAGATTAGAACAGCAAGAGGGAAAAACTTCTGTTGAAACACTAATGACATTTCTACTGAAAGAGAAAAGGTAAGCTGATGCCAAGTGGATTGGATTAGAAATAAGGTAAATTAAAAAAAAGGGAAGAAGGGTAAATTTAAAATAAGAGTAATAGTAATAATAATAATCAGGACCGTATTTGGGAGACTTTCAGTTCTGCTACATGATTCTTTCAACTAAACTTGGAAATAATAACACCAGCGAAAACCTGACTGAGATTAGAACCAGGTTCTATGTTGCTAAAGAAGCACGCTATCGATAAAGCCAGGGAGGTCGGGTACAGTAGATAAGAAGTGTATTCCAGATGAGGAAGATTTAGCGAATATAAAATTTGTTATCGTAAAAGATTACAGAAATGGAGTAGACGAAAATTTGTGAACATCGAAGGCAAGCAAAGCTTAGGAAAGGAGGAGCTCTATAAAAGAAATAGATTAAAGTTAACTTTGTTCATATCTCCTCTCTAACAAATAAGTTCATAACTCGAACTTAGTCAACTGAAAACTGTCGTGGGATGATAAACGTTTTCGATACTTTCAAAGATTTCATCGATCACATTTGCTTGTAGAGAGACTCTATCCTTCAGAAAATCAACCATAAAGTGAATCTCAGCTCTTAATGATTTCCCAGAAAATGATACGAACTTGATCCAGAGAGAATCCAGAATTACGATAAAGGGTAATAGTGGAGTTATTGAGAATAAAGCGAAAATTTAGTAGATTAATTCCGATTTCTCCTGGATAGCCATCGTGTATCTTGCATGTTTCCAGCAGTTATTTGATGAAGTATTCCAAGACCCGAGTGAATATGCATCCTTAGAACTGTCATGTGAGGAAAAATGAAAAAAAAAATGTATGACTGAGTTGGAGAAAGGATGAAGGTAAAGTCTGAATGTCTAAAATGTAAGCGCGTAAAAGGCGACACAGAACGCAATTTGAATGATCGCTAACTGCGTGGAGTAAAAATTGCTTTCCAGCGCCAAACAGTTCCACGAGATCTCACACATGTAACTAATGATTAGTTAAAATTCATACTTGTGGTAAAAGTACTCCTAAAGGAGCGCAAAAAAGCGGACACCTTTATTTGTTTCCGTGATAAAGTATCAACAAGATCTAAATCTATGAGGAAAAGGAAAAGTTTGCACGCAAACAACGGCTATTTGGAGCCTTTATCTGACTCAGATGTCAAACAAGATCTAAACAAAAATTTTTTACTTTATCGACTAACGCAGAATAACCCATGATAACATTTGACGTCTTTACTAATTTTTCTTTGGGGCAGCTTTAGTTTTAATTTAACTTCAACCGAGAAAGTCCATAACAAAAAAAATCTGACAGTAGGTAGTCATCCACTATAATGAGGGTTAATGTGATAAATCAGATTCTATTTTACGGAATTACAAGGGCATTTCCAGAGGAGGAGGAGATTCGCCCTACCCACTTCTTCCTCATAGCACTGCAAAGCAGATTATCCTTCTTGAAATTGCAAGAAAGGCTATTTGAATAGGGCATGGGGAGGAGCTCTAACCAAACACAGATAGCAAGGCTAATGCAATAACTTTACATCTGTTAATTTTTCTTTACGATATGGTAGTGAATTGTCAATAGGAGAGAATTCTGGGAATGATAATATTGCTATTCTAAGATAATTGATCATAAGAAATGTAAATTAAAGAACAAACTTTGTTATGCATAGACTTATGCTTGGCTTTTTAGAAAGTGGAAATTTTATGAAAACATTTAGAATGAGTTGGTATATTTTTAAGCAAGGTGACAGATGTATTGTGATGTTTTATTTTTAGAGCAAGAAGATTATATTAGTGTATTTTGTATCTTGATGATAGATGGCCTGTATTATTGAAAAAAATCTTATATTATTGAAATTAGCTGAGTATAATCTACTGTATAATTGTATAAGTGTATTTTTTGTATTTGTACACTTTCAAAGCCATAATCTCAATGTTCTTTGCAGTTAGGATCAGTCCATCGTAAATACTGACTCTAACTGCAAGGAACTTTTGATTAAAGCTTTGAAAGTGCACATTGCCCTGCTTAGTGATTTGCAGAATGCTAATGGTAAACTTTTCTCAAGAAAACTGAGAATTTTATCTCTTTTTGAAACATATCATAATTTAGATGAATTCAATCAGTGAAAAAATATGTAAATATATATATCTATGTTTGTAAGTATTTGCATTGGCAAATTTCTTGACTGTTTGTGTAAGTATGTTCCTTGTAATATGTATTAAATTTACCCTCATTTATGATTGTATACATCTTTCATATCCAGCATGACTTGCTCTATACTTGCTTGTGTTTGTGAATCAATTAAACTATTACTATTTTAGAATAGTAATAAGTTACCACTGGCATATTAGTCCATATGTAACATATATTATAACAATAATAATAATGATAAATACAGAAAAAGCAGGATACTTATGATATATTATTATTTTTGTGTTAATCATGGTAGGTTTTATTTATATGTATGCAATTAGCTTGTAGGAAGTGAGTATATATTACATTTATATTACGTATTTATAGAGAAAATATCACGTAATTGTGTAGGCATAAGACTGCCACGAGGCATACTCCCTAATCTCAGTTCAGTTAATAATAATAAGTGTAAAAGGTATTACCACAAGCAACACCCGGACATTTTCTAGCTCCTTCCCTGCGTATCGAGGAAATAACGCCGACTCTATTATTTAAGAAGTTCCGATGCTTTGAAAAGAGAGGTAATAAAGAATCGGGAGGAAGTGAGATGTCTCGAAATAATCTGAAGAAGATGGCTGAGGACAGCCACATGGACGAGTTTATTAATTCAAAGCACGTCTTAAGTTATTTTTGAGTGGGTGGAAAGAGAGGAAACGATAGAGGAAAGGGAGTTGAGGGCGATGGATTTTTATAGGAAAAGGGGAGGGGAAGATGGGGGAGCAGATCTCGGAAAGGGAAGAGGATGCTGAATGAAGTGAGAGTGGGGTTGAGGCGGTTGGGAAGAAACGGCAGAAAGTAAACTTTGCCGCGAAGGGATCGTAGTGCGCGATTCTCGTTGGAAGAAGCGTTCGCGCGTCTCCGCGGAAACCATCCGGGATTCAACTCCTTTCCCTTCCATCAACTCCGGACGCAGACTTATATCTCTTAAAAAATGAGAAAATTGAACTTGAAACAAATTTGCCATTTCCATTGGTTGTACATAATGCTGGCCTTAAAGCTCACCTTGCACGGTGAATTGAATCAATATTATTGAAGCAATATTTGGTAAAAATGGGAATCCCTTACACGGTTCAATAATATTTAGATTTAGATTCATACCCCGCGAGCCGCCAGTGGCTCACGGCAGGGTGTGTAGCAACACCAAAGACCTATCTTAGTCCATCGGGTTAGCATCTCTAATCCTCCGCGGAAAGAACGATCAGAAGTAACCGTCTGTTTTAGCGATTACTTCCTGGTAACGCTTGGTCGTCACCTCTCGGAGATCGCGCTCGTTGTTTACCGGAATAACTATCTCTTCCTCTTCATCTAAAAATTCTGAATTGATGAATTTGTCCAAAAGCTCAGATAATCAGATCTTTTCACTTGGAGCGAATTCCACCCGAGGGATTTTATCATAGCCGTAACGCTACTGTCGAACCTGAAGTTTCCAGTGACGAAACGACCAGTTCTGCGTTGGACCATCTCTAAATCTGAAACTAACCCTATTTTATGTGGATCCCAAACCGCGCAGCAGTGTTCCAGACGAGGCCGAATGAGGGAAAAACAAGCAATTTCTTTGACTTTTGATGGGCATCCTCTCAGTGTTCTACTTGTCAATCTCTGCATTCTATTTGCCTTTCCTATAATATCCCTAATATATTCTTTGAACGATAAACTACTGTTGAGTGTAACTCCTAGGTATAAATTATTATTATCAATATATAGATATTGATCGATATAATGTCAGTGACTTGCTTTTCATTGACGAAGGATGTTGCTATCACAAAAATTAAGGAAAGGTTTGAATTGGTTGCAGGATTAAGTCCTGCGGCTGATCCCAAAGGAATAACAAGTGTGAAAAATAGGGACATGACTGGGACTCGAGCCCAGGTCTCCCACTTTCTGGGCAGGTATTCACGAAGAGACGCGGCATGGTAGTTCAGTGGTTAGAATATCTCCCCGGAAAGTGGGAGACCTGGGTTCGAGTCCCAGTATTGTCGCTATTTTTCACACTTGTTATTCCTTTTTGGATGTGGCAACGTTTTCTCCGAGTGACTTTGATTCGCACGCAGTAAATGCGTTGGCTGTGGCACTCAGGAAGAAAAGAAGCAGAGGAAAGTGTGGGTCAAGAATTTTTGCCAAAGCGTCTTAATTCTTTGAATAGTATTTGGCCCATTTAATTGTCAATAACTTAGAGAAAAATGTAAGATTGCATAATATTCATAAATGATAAACTTTATTGCATAAATAGCGGTACTTATTAGTTACGCACCATCTGACTGCAACGCCAATGGCGGCATGCCTTTGGAACTATAAGTTATCCCCTATATATACGAGTTCGTGGCCTTGCCGTTCTTTCTCCCTGACTGAATGAATGATATTGAGCAATATGCCCCTCACAACTGGCAATAGTATTGACATCTCTCCGATATATCTCATGAGCCTGAGCATATGATTTGCTTCGGGTCACCACAATACCATGCTAGGAGAGGCGTAGCGAATGGGGTGGTTATGGGGTTCAAACCCCCCATTGAGAACAGAGCCAACGGTAAACGGAATCATGGGGGAGGATGGCCTCTCGTAATATTAAGGAAATCATCACTACAACTGATATTTACTTCTGGTCGTTCTTTCGGAAGAATATTAGAGAAACTAGATTAGGTGACGATGTTGGTGTTGGTTTACCCCCAGCGATACGCTACCGGAAGCTCAAGGGGTATAGACCTAAAACTAGAAATCTGAATCTAAATCTACGCTGGGATGAATCGTTGCTGAGGGTATTTTCGCCAAGCAGTCCGATCAACTGTCTTCTGGGATACGCGAACCATTTTATTTGATAATTAGACAATACTGCATCAGAAAAACATCAATTTTTAAGTCAGTTGACGAGAAGTCCTTACGGAGCTTTATTTACACAAACCAACAATTATGATCTTCTCTAGAAATAGATTTTTGAATGTAACTATTAACACGAAGATTATGACGGTTGGGAATCCTTACGCAGGATTATTTATTTACGCCTTTTCTTTTTTCTTTACACAAACTATTACGCAGGTTGGGAATCCTTGAAAGAAAGGAGACTAGAAGCTAGGCTGCGATTGTTAGATAAATTCAGACGAAGTACATTTTCGGAAGACGTAATTGGTATTATGCGATCCCCCTGCTACTTTGGCCGATCCGACAGTGAGCGTAAAATAAGAGAAATAGACGCGAGGACAAGTCATTTTAGGGACTCTTTTTTTCCGCGAACGATACGCGATAATAATAAATTAAAGAAGTAATTCTACTCTTGGTGTTTACACCCCCTGCCACACGCCGGAAGGCGGCTTGCAGGGTACTTATGTAGATGTAGATGTGGATGACTTAATATAAATTTACTCTGTGGCAAACTTCGCTAAGAAGTCAACATACAGGCCGTCAGCTAGTCAAGTTTAGGATACCTGCTTATTGATCACAACTAAATGTACCGTTCTGCGATTGATACGTGCGATAGTGTAGGCCTTCTGCTTGTATATGTTTTATTTGTAAGTACTACCATACCAAGTTTACATCACTTGGTAACTGGTAAACTAAATTTACTGAAGTCCGGTGCAATCAAACTACCGTAATTCCAATTACTTACCTTAATAGACTTATAACGTTAAACTTAATTTTGGTATTTTAGCCCTGGAATAACTGCTCTCACAGGCAGTCGCTTGAATTATCATCATCATCTTCCATGGTCCGCTTTCGTAGGTCCATAGCTGTCAGTCTACTTTATCCTCTGCTTTTCTCCTAATTTCTGAAAATCCTTTCCCTTCCCTTGAACTGCCGATCGCCTTCATTCTTTTCCTTCCTCTTTATTCTCTTTCCTCTTCTGTTTCTTCTAAAACACTTCCCAACAAGATTCTTCCTTAATGAACGTCCATTCCAAATGCTTTTCCTTTGATTGATTAATTTAATTATATTCCTTCCTCTTCTACTCTCCTCAGAACCTCCTCCTTCTTGATCTTGTCTGTCCCCTTTATGTCCAGTATCTTCCTCCATACCCACATTTTAAAAGCCTCTATTATACCGTAATCATTATTAAGTAGGATCCAACTTTCGCGACTATAAAGAAGCACATACTATACCATGCACTATGTAACTCTTTTTCTCAGATTCGAATAAATATTACTTATAATTAAATACCTCTTCTTCCGGAAATCTTCTTTTGCCTATTCTCACTTACACTCTCGCTCCTTCAGTATAGTTTTAGTGTAGCCTTAGAATGTCAGGCTATATACTAATTCCTGTACTTGGTGTTAATAGGTATATTTGAAACATCACATATAAGGGTTACATTACATATAATTGTTTATTTGAATATGAGGCCGAAGTAAGGTCAAAGTGTTAAACATGTTATGTATTACAATTTTTGTTACGACCCCTAATGATAGTAATTGTGTTTGATAAAGCGGTTCAAAGTAAGTGAATGCTTTAATTGTAGTCATCTTTATGATGTTCATCATTGTCATAGGCGTAATTTTTTTTTAATGCATACAAGTTAACAGATATGCAATACAAATACTTCCCTTAGTCGTTATTTAATCGTTTAGAGTCCTTTAATTAGTCATATGGGGTCAAAATAACCCAAACCCTCTTTGAATATCTCAAGACTTAACTTAGAAATTAAGTAACTTTACTTAGAAATTCAGAATTTTTATATTAATCAAGGCTGAGAAATATACTTTATTTACCTTGTAATTTGGTTAAAGTTCTTTAATAAAACACACCGTACCGCTCCAAACATATGTGACAGTTTGTAATCGAAAATTTCCCTGTTACAAGTAAACCTATGAATTTGAAACTTTCAGCATTTATTAACTCCCGGAAGGATAAATTGCGTAGCTGCAAGGCTTATTATCTTCCAGCATTTGGCTTATTCCGGAATAAATGCGCCTCTTTTCCTGGAAACCTGGTCTTGACTTAATCATATTTGAGACATGACATAAACTGAATTGGTAATTAATTTTCCGAGCATCTAAATTTATTGAAAGGCGATTATCTCGGAGATTAAACTCATTACTTCACATTCTAATTTAAACTTGAAAATGTAAATTGAAGAGGGAGTAAATTACTTTTTGGGAACGGATGAATCAAAAACAATATTTTCGTGGGATAGGAAAGATTACGCACAGTTGGTGCTATCTCATGGGCCTCGCCCTTATGGGGGTCAAAAAAGAAATGTTTCATCGTTTATATTACATTATGGTGAATAATATACATATAAGTAGACCCTTTATTGGCAAGGTTAGGCCCATGTGGGCCTCTCTATGTTATTGTGATATATACAAAATATAAACTAAAAGAAAGAGTGCGGTGTGGGAGAAAATCTTTGCAACTGAAGGTTGAGAAAAAAACCCACATTGCGGGAAAACGCCCACAGAGAAGGGGGTGAAAAAAACAGCAAAGGCAGAGTAAATGCATATAAAGACAATATATAAAACAATAAATTTAATGTAATAAAGAAATAGAACAAAAATGAAAATCGAACTATAAACTATAAAATGCAAAGAAAGTAAATTAAATGTTACAGTTGCAAAATAATATTATATATCTGAATTTAACATTGGCTCGCTAAAATAATTGCAATAACATTATCAACTCTAAAAAATATATATAGGAAAGGCCTCAAATGGCCCTTGCATCTAGGACCTGAATTGCAACAATTTGCCCCTATCCGTGAGCCACACATTCCTCCACAGCTCAATTGTTAAAATACTTTTCTCTAAAATCCACAGAATTAATCTTAGTAAAATCAGACCTTTGTTTCATCTACAATATAAAAAATCCAAATTTTGACTCTACGGTGCTTGTTTCAGCACTATAATGTTCCATCCAGGGCAACTAAACTCATTTTCTTTCTCTATGTCCCTGCGTTTAGATTATCCCTTCACAACGCTTTCTAATGCATCGACTTCCTAGCCTTTTGAACTCCTTATCTTCCTCCATACACCCTTTCAAAATGCCGTATGTCGATTTATTTTTTCCTTAATGCAAACTTAACTTTGTTACACAAGTTGTTTTTACCTGTGCATTTTTTTATGCAATCTGTTTTGAATTTTATATGACGAAGGGTCAGATGCAGGAAGTGACTTGACAGTCTAAATTTCGCCTTAATAATGTCGTACCAATATTATTCAACATCAACTGAATGTGTAAATCGATCTTTACCTGAATTTTGTGTTTAATTTGCATTTTGAAAATAGCCATTTCGAGTAAGTTTGGTTGATTTGTTACTAGCTCATGCATTCATGTGAATGTACTGTAAATTTATTACATTTTATTGTGAAGAATTCACTCTAAACTGGTGGCATCACTGTATCCGAATCTATTGATACAAATAAATAACCCAAATAAATCAATTCTAATAGCAAAATACTTGCCTATTAACAGGAAAAGATTTCCCGTTGCTTAGTTTTTCACTGAATCATGAAGTTAATTTCCGTCCAGAAGCAAAACAAATTTCTATCTTAAATTACTGTTAAGTAAGGCTAATTAATTTTTAACTCCACTTTTCCTGTCCTTATAAATTTATTTTGTTTCAAGTATTAATCAATTACTTGATTATGATAGTCAGAATTTCCTTATCAACCGAGCAGAAGTATATTCCAGATGTATCTACAATCTGATTCTACAATCTCTATTACCGTCGGAGCGCCAAATACGCTTAAATTACGAATTATGCATTCGTGAATGTTATTGATTCGCATGAAAACATCTAATGATGTTATAGTAATAACATTATCTCCCGAAGAAACTATCTTAAAACACATATTATCTTGATGACCTATCGTATTATATTTCCACCAGACTATCACGTAGGCAATTATAAAATATTCAACCTCAAGAAAAGATAACATTTTCTCTAATTTGCGAGCAGTTTTATTAGCAGAGGATAAATGAAAAATCTAGATTATGATAATGGTACATGTGCTTTCTTTGTAAATTGTAAAATCCTGGCCATCTCCATCTATGAAGGTAAAAATTAGCACTAAAATTTTATCACGATCGTCAGCCATTTTCAATCCGTCGTCGGACGAAGGCCTCTCCAATTTTTTTTTCAATTCTACCTTTTTTGAGCTTTTTTTGCCACATTACCCCTGAGCAATTGATGATGTCTCTCATCCATCTGTTCCTCGGCCTTCTTCTTGGCCTCTTCACATCTCTTGTCGTCCATTTGAGAACTGCTGATTCTCAACGATTGTTGCCTCTTCTGGTCACATGTTCTGACCGTATATTTCTGCAACCTTTTATAAGAATGATGTCAGTCACTCCTGTCATCATCCTCACGTGTTGTGTTTTTCGTCTCTTTTAGTGAATCCAAACCAATTATAATATTGTAATTTTGTAATATTAATTCCATATGAGACTATATGTTTTTGTAGTTAGCGATAAGAACTGTGGAAAAAATAGCTGTGATTATCTCTCTAACACGTTTCCTTATCCTTCAAAAACAGCATTGACAGGAATCCTAACGCTCTGCTAGAAGGCAACTTTCCCGAAGTTTATTACTACGAATTTACCCTTTAAACAACTACTGTAGTTTATTTTCCCACATATCTATCAATCCGAATCGGGAATCTTAAATATCGGTACTTTTAGGGGTATCGGAATCGACATTAGAATTGGGGAATTTCTGTCTAGTTTACGATTCCAAAACTGGTTCTTAGGCAATCTTTGGGTAAAATCAAACATCCGCTTCTGATGGTTATTATAAATAAAGAAATACTTATAATTACAATTTATAACTTCGTTATTCCCTACCTGATGATGCAGCATTGCTGCGAAAGCCGGATCGTCATCGTCTTTTTCAGCGGTGAAGTAAAGTTATCATTATGGATTTCCAAATACTTATCAAATTTAAATTTCAGAAATGGTAAATGGATAGACCTTCCTTATGCCTAAATATACTATCTTTGATAATTTGAATAAAACTCTTTTGAATGTATTTGACTTGAGCGAAGGAGTATAATATTCGAGTTTCCCCAATTTCCATAGAAATTGTTATCTATAATAAGTTTCATTTCCATAATTTTTTTTCATATTTTTTAGATCTATATATATCATTTTTTAACCGTTATTTTAACGTTACTACAATAATTTTAACTGAGAATAAATAATATAAAATTAAATGAACTCAAATAGCTGTTCTGTATTTTAGGACGTCAATATGAATTATGAATACAAGCAAATGATAGCTCTAATTATTTCCTTCAGTTTTCAAATTTTTACCCAAGTTTTTCTATGAAAAGAGTTTTCTTCTCTTTTTTCAAACCTTTATATTAATTATTCTACTTAATGCTTTACTTAAAAATATACTTTATTTATTAAGCATTTTTTTCCAAGCCAACAGTCACCAAAAATGATGGATTTTACTCATTACAAGAATCGCAACCAGGATCATATTGAAATCGGTAAAAATTTTGGTATCGTCCCATCACTAATGAGAATGCAAGTCTGGCCAAAGGTAACTCCGCTACGGCAAGCGCATACATCATTCTGCCAACGAACAAAAAATAAATTTTGGGCTGAAGAAAATGTTCTAATGTACCCAAAAGGTGCCAACACTCAAAGGCGGAGGATCCTCGCCAGGTAACGGCCCCTTAGCAAAGGAAATACCGCTTACTGGTGTAGCTGTGATTTACGTGAAGCAATGCCAGATTCGCTAAGACGTATGTTCAACGGGATAGATTTGTTTCCAGCTTGAAAAAAGGCTGTTGAAGAGAACGTTCGCTGTAGCTCGAACACTCCGCAAATTGGTTATGGTTCGCTGCATTAACGTGGCCGTTAACAAGCAAAGCCAACTGTTATACAAAATCTTGATTCCAAATATATGTGTGGAATAAAAAAAATCGTACCTTAGCTGTATGTTACATAATAATACTAGCGTAAAAAACTACAGTAACATTTCCTGTACACAAAACTGTGTTAGATATGTGGATTTTGGTAAACATTGAAATAACTGTTATTTTAAAGAAGGCGCGGTATCTAATCTAGGAGTAAATGAGTTTCTATGATATCCATTTTGCAAAGTGTAATGCTCAATTCCTTAAATTACCTGAATAAGATCAGATATTCATTACTTTTGGTTTATTCTACAGCTGATACTGTAATAGCTTATTATGTCATTTTTTCTGTTTTACCTTAGAATATACGATTAATTAGACTTTTATTTCGATATTTATAGTACAATTACCGTGTCCGATTTAGCAAACTATGTAAGCAGACTTGAGATAGGTAAGTCCTTGTGGCAACCAATTTTGCTAATAGCAGCGTGAACGACCAATGAATATCTTTCGTAATTGTTACAACAAATTGATATCAAATTTATTTTATCAAAGGTTTGGTGATTTCATCTCGAAAAAGGAATTTGAGGATAAAAAAGGAATAGAGTTAAATCCCATTTATCTTTAAAATGATGCAGAGAGGATGCACTATACATCTGGTTAAGATTCAGAACTAGCAGAATGCTATCATTAATAGTTCAACATTATCAAAGTAATATTTTGCATTGACTGGGTGGTAGTTTCCGCTACTATCTAGAATATTTAACACCGCACTGACAGAGAAATTAAATGCATACAAAAATAATAGATTTAAAAAAATCAATGCATAAGACATTGAATAGTAACATTACATATTTATGAAAAAAAACTAATAGATATTTTCCGTAATTAAATTTTGATCCATAAAAATTGAAATATCGATGTCCGCATATTTTTCTTTCTTGGAGTTTTCTCTTTACGCGATAGCCCAGAAATTCTCTGCTAAAGGAAGCACGGCCCATAGGACAGACGCATGCACATACAACGGAAAACTGCAGATAAAATTGTTTTATATATAACGCATCGCACAGCTTTAGAAAGACTCAACTTCAAAAACGGACTTGACTGTATAAAGGGAAAACCGATCAGTTTTATTAATAAATGATTTTCTGTTCCAGTTTTATAGAAACGCCTAAAATATAATTAATAATACACAGCACACATTTGCCTAAAACCAGCATTCATACTCTTTAACTTCTAACTTATCATTCACAACCACTCTATCTAACAATAAGACCCTTCCCACGCACAATAAGACCCTTCCCTCATACGTACGAGAAAGAATATCAATTTTTCTCCCACGTTTATATAAGTTTTTTTTATTTTATATTTTCATTGACATTTTTTTTCTGTTTTCTCCTCTTTTTTGTTTCCTTATTCTTACGTACGTAACTGAGATCACTACACTTTTCTCATGTTAAATATCAAATTATGTCTATATTTATCTTTCCCAAGTTAAATTATATATTCCAAATAATTTTGTTCCTGCTATTTTGAATTATCGTCAATTTACATGTTTCTCTGATGTTTGGATTATAGTTATCGATCAATTGCGAACTTCTAATGAATCTTAGCGACTATGAATAGTGTCATTAGAGGTTTTTCTTATGTAGTGAACGTTTTACATTGTTCTTAATTTTTCTCTGCTTTTACTAGACATCAACAAAGGATCAGTACGCAATTTAATTATGGTTTATTTCATTTGTTAAACATTTTATTGATAGTCTGTGCCGTTCGAAGTTTATATTATTTTAATGGTTGTAATGTGTACCTTGTATTTATTTCTAGGCTTTTATAAGGGTATCTGTTTTTATATCTTTCAGTTATTACACTCAGGTTTTTCACACCCCAATCTATGTGGGTGTTTTCCAGCTGTGGATACTTTTTCCTGAGCTTCGATTAGATTTTATATGTCCACAACTAATTGTTCCTAATCTCTGTAAATGAAAGTTACCTTTTAAAATTAATTTTACTAATTAGATACTTTTTTTAACAGTGGATTAAATGTAAGAGGAGATTTTAAAAATATCCGTTTCCAAAATAAAGATGCCATTTATTAGTTTGAGACTTTTCTTAGAAATTACTCAAACGATTTCTTTCAGAATTCTCATCTTTTTTCAAATATCTCCAGCACATATTTTTATTATCTTTAATCGAACGGTTCATCCCGCCAATGTCAAAGACAATAAACCCCCATTAAAGTAATGAAGGATGAACGAATCCGTCATTACAACTGAGTTGTGATTCAGGAAAAAAACAGATGAGAGGATTAACTTCGATATGAAAGGTAGGCGGAGAGTGGAAAAGTTATGGGAGAATTTTAAGAATAGAGAGAGAGGGAAAACTCCAAGTTTGGAGAAAACAGCCACTTGGGGGCAGTTTAGTCATCAAGAGTTGGATGGAGGAGTTGAAGGAGGATTAGAGAGAATACCGAGAGGATGATAGGGAAGAAGGAAGAAAGGAGTGACTAATACGGCAGTTAAAGGGGAGGATAAGATAAAGAGCACTTGGCAAAGAGGGGATAAGAGGCGAAAGGAGAATATAATAGGAAAAATCTTAGAATTGGAGGACTTCTGGAAACTGAAGATCATGAAAAGACAAGAACAAAGAATGGGGAAGGAGAAAAAACAGAAAAAAGAGCAATTCGTGAGAATCTCCAACAGCAAAGTGTTACCAAAATATGTTGACATGGATTATAAACGAAAAATTCTTCGTAGCCCGTACCGAAACTTTGTCAAAATGAATTTGCGTGCCAGAAGTGAAACAAGAATAATACGGAATATAATAAGTTGACGTCATTGTACCATATGTAGTAAGAATTAAATATTTTCAAACCGTCCTTTGACATAAGTTGACCTTTGGCGAGTTGTCATTTTGCCGAGTTTCTTTCGCCGTTGTTTCCGAGCCAATTAAGGAAAACGCATTTAAAGAAATTCTCGGTATTCTTCATAGCTGTACTGATATGGAAGCTATTTAATCAATGAATCATACCCAATAATTAAATTAATATGTCATGTTACCTCATGTAGGTTGCTCCGAAAAAAAAACGGCCAAGGTGATGTAGTGGTTAGCGTGCTACCACTTCCCCAAGTGCCGGCTAATAGGATTTCTCTGGTTAGGGAATGCTTCTGTTTGTGTCCATTTTTTTTCTGAAAAGGGTTGGCAGCAGGAAGAGAATTCTGACGTAAAACTTAGTGCTAAAATTAAGTTCATCATCATTATCGTCAATCATCAAAAATCATCAACGAGCCATATAAATCAGGGGAATAAGGCTGAGAGAGATAGAGAGAGGAACATTGTATACTCTGAAAATAGTTATTCATAGGATTCTTACGTAAAAATCTTTCATTTGCTTCAGTCGGTCTGTGTAATGAGAGCAAGGTCAAAATACCTCACTCCTCATCTTATTAAGGTGCCTCATTACCTCTTTGAAGATACTGGCAGCTAATTGTGGATACGAGGACCAACCAGCCTTAGGAATGATGAATTTACAGAAAATTATTACACTCGGAATTATCTTGGTTTGCCATAATGATAGACAAGAAACATTTTTGCAAATTATGATGGTAGAATGGTTAGTATGATTGCCTATCTAAGCAAACGTCACAATCAGGACTAAGGTCCCGGCTAACCAAGTGTTCAATGTTTCGGCCATTTGTGTCAGTGTTTTTCCAGTTGTTGCCCCAATCCGTAAATATTAAATGAATAGATGATTGTGAGGGCATTGTGGAACATAAATAAACCAATTATACATTTAGTATGTTATGCATTGAGTTAGTTTTTGCTTATTTCCTAGATTTTTAAGCCTTCACAAGCGGTCCGCATTGGCATCGATAAAGACTTTCGAAATTGTAATAGTTCGTTGGAAATAAATACTTTTGTGGTTTTATGCAGGATAGACCAGTGGCTGCTTCTCTTGTATTTATATTGTAAGGGTATAGCCTAAATAAAATGCGAGAAAATCTCAAGTGAAGAAAATCTACTGTGCCATGCG
The DNA here is from genome assembly GCA_000376725.2 of Ladona fulva. Taxonomy (NCBI): domain Eukaryota; kingdom Metazoa; phylum Arthropoda; class Insecta; order Odonata; family Libellulidae; genus Ladona; species Ladona fulva. The sequence goes on from KZ308246.1 coordinate 415,389, forward strand.
ATGTTTTTAACATGCACCATGCACCGCACAGGTTGGACACCCGTGATTTATCACAATTAGGGAACTTAAATCAATTCTGTAAGATACGATTCCTGTTGGAGTATAATGCAATATTATATTGTTTGATAAATTTCTATTTCAATAACTGTTCACAAATATTAATCAATAGTTTCTCCTCATAGTTGTTTTGCTTAAGTAAATATGAATTTCAAAAGACGATACGCAAGTTTTTTAATTTTAATAGAGATTAGAGAGTGTTTAGAAGTTATTTCTTTAGTGAAATGTATTCCTGGATTAGATGAAGTAAGCTTATTTAGTTTATAATGATTCCGCAAAATACAAAACATTATCACAATAAATTCTCCGGCTATGTATGTAATACTAGTTCCAGTACGCTCATAGTGCCCATATAGTGTAGATTAAGAACATCTGACAGTAGAAAGACCCATAAGAATATATTTATTTTCAGCAAATATTGTGGAGAAAAGAACGTCAACTAGACTGCGAGTCGTCAGCAATTCCGATGGATATTTTCATCCATTTTTCTTCCGCGATAATTTTGTTACCAAACAATATTTTAGCATGAACTGAGGCAATGTTTCTCATCCCGTTCCCAGCAAATCTTTCTAACATCGTTCCAAAAGCCATCCATCTTTCGGTAGCTCTCGTTGAAAATTCGCAAAAACTTTCGATGACGCCTTCGGTGTAATTAGAAGAGATTGGCTGAAGGATGATGTACGTTACGCGATGTAATAAATATTCATTTAATTTGTCACTAAACTTATTATTAAAGAGATTAAATAAGGCACTCACCACTAATTTGAAAATGGTTATGATAATGAAATTGTGGGCTAATACTGTGTTAACGTGTACAGGTTGTTTTTATCCTTTTTATCAAGAAGAGCTAACTCAATTTTGAGGCCGAAATAGCGGGTAACGGCTATGATAATTTTTCTGATGTTATTTTGCAAGTAAGTGAGTGCAATGAGAATGGGTTTATGTTAGCATATTCGTATACCCTTATCGTCATTATTGCTTTCGAACGCTATCATGTGACGTTATCGTACAGTACTACTGACATCAGAGGAGAGAAGTTTGCGCACTTTTAGAAACATCTACATCTACATTATTACCCTGCAAGCCGCCTTTCGGCGTGTGGCAGGGGGTGCAAGCACCATGAATTTACTGAATTTACTTCGCTAATCTATTACTTTCGCGTATCGTTCGCGGAAAAAATGAATTCTTGTATCGATTCGTTTTAGCATCTATTTCTCTGATCTTTCTCGCAGTGTCTGAACGGCCTATGTAACATGGGGGGCGCATTATGTCAGCTACATCATCTACGAACGTGCTTTCTCTAAATTTATCAAGGAGATTTAGTCTTTGTCTAAGCCTTCTATTTTCTAAAGATTCCCATCCTGCGTCCTGAAGCATTTGCGTTACACTCACTGTCTTGTCGTAACAATTCTTTACAAAACGTATCGCCTTCCGTTGCACTTTTTCTAATTCCCGAATACAACACTTCTCTGCAGGGTCCCATACACTACACGCATATTCCAAGTGAGGCCTGACCAACGCAACGTAACATCTCTCACTGACTTTTTCATCGCTTCTACCGAACATGAGACCTTTTCCAGCATTCTAAGTAGCTCAATTATTGTTGAAGTATCACAGTGCCATTTAAAATCCGATCAGGCAACTAATTCAGGGTCTTTTGTATCCGAGCCGCATTTTCGTCATCTGAATTAATAGAAAAACTACTTCCTGTTAAGGATTGAGAAAAGGTGAATGTCTTTGCACGATGAACTCGAACCCAGTTCTTCCACTTTCCGGGCAGGCATTCTAAAAGCATTCCCTAAACAGTGTGAAAATTATGGCAAATTACGGCATGGTAATTCAGTGGTTAGAATACCTGCCCCGAAAGTGAGAGACCTGGGTTCGAGTCCCAATCATGTCGCTATTTTCCACACTTGTTGACTTCCTATTACTTTAACTTAAAATTCAATTTATATCATCTAAGTTAAATACGATTTCGGAATATTTATTGTCTTAAGTCTGATGGTTTCAGTTGCAGTGACAAAAAGCTTAGCTTGAATAACGACAAAATTAATTCCTAGAAAAAATTGATAAAAGGCGAACTAGGCATAAAGATCGAAGATATTCTTCGGTTATCTTCACATTGAGACAACACAAATTGTTTTAACAATGCTACTAGTATTAGTAGCATTGTTAGAAGTGATTCGACAGCTTATGCCATTTCGCACGCAAACTCTCACTGGGAATCGAGCTCGGGACCGCATTCACCAATGCCGAACGCGTTGCGCAGTTGGATATCCGGGAACCTGAAACACATAGAGCTTGTGAAATGGTCAATAATTATTATTTTAATCTCAAATAGTGTAACTTCTACCACGGAAGATATAATTTATGGCGATTTTTCGGATAATGGGTAACCTTTTTAACGAAATTTTCAGCCAACGAGAACATTTTAGTTTATTTCGGATCTTGATAACGAATGCGGATTCGGTTAAAGAAAGTTTTCGTAGACGAGCGCATGCGCGAACGGAAGAAAAAATCCAAAATGGATGCTGCCAATTTTTACTTGCCAAAAAAAGTGCACCTGGCAGTAGTGATAATATTTTACTATTCCTGACCTCATGTGAGCATTCGTATTATTGGCAAAAGAAGATGATTAGGGTATCGAAAGGAACAACTTTATCGTGGTTGCCGGAGGTATCACTGTAATAAGAAAGTGTACGATTTAGTATTATTACTTCATTTTATTTACTCATCCAGCGACTTTAACTGCGTGTACAAATTTCCATTCCTGACCAATCGAAATCTATCGATTACCGAACTTTTTGAGTCTCTCTTTTAACTCACAGTTTCCCTTTCTTTCATCCAATTACTTGGGAATCATCCCGGGTTTATTGTCTTCCCTTCAAACATTGAGGTAAATCTCCTCTAACCTTGAGATGGCTGTCCCGAACAAATAATTTGAGGGGAGCAATAAGCGGATTGGTTATTGATTAGGTGAGTGTATAAGTGGAGGAGAAAGTGGTCCGAGAGTTTCAATCTTGCGATGAAGTCTAAAGGAGGCGAGGAATCCGAGGACTTTGGGAGGGCGTGGGAGGGATCGAAGAAGCTTGAGAGTCAGGATGTTTCGAAAGGGCTTGCGAAGAATTCGGGGAAGGGGAGAAGCTGGAAGTGATTACCGAACGGCCAGAAATACATTCCGAAAACAGAATCATAATAAATTCCTCGTAATGGCGTCCGATATTTGGAACGGGAAATAAGAAAGGGAACGGTCCCCTGAAAGGCATAATTACTTGGTGGAAGTATTTGGATGTCCGAATGGAAATATTTGAGATGTATTGGAGAGCGCCGTAGATTGGATATCCTTGCTTTCTGGGAAAATTCTTATCATCATCGTTGGTATTGATGTGACACTTTTCTTGGAATTATTCTACCAATCTAAAGTTATTTCATGACTGATGCGAGAGCATTAATTCCGTTCCTAAATGAGCGTATTCTAACGATGGCCTAATTATGCATCTTCTTTTGCCTTTGTTATAAAATTTCGTGAGTTTTAAATGGTCGATTTTGTTGCTAATTCCAGGCCCACACACTTTGTAAGAAAATATCTCACCGAAATGTTCGTAAATAGCAAAGAAAACAGTTAAAAAGGTTTTGCTCAGTTCCTGCAATATACATACATTACCATTCAAATAAGAATACCATTACTTTTCATCGTTGACGTCTGTGAGATATTAAAATTCAGTAACTCGCTGCTGATTCTATCTAGTAACGCCTTGAATTTTTTGTTGTATTTCTGGCTATAATTTTCATTGAACAAGTAAAAAGTTAGTAGAGCATTATAACTCATGGTTATCCTTTCCTGAATATAATATTTCTATCAGTAGTAAAAAGTAAAAAAAAAAAAATAATTCAACATATATATTTAGAACATGGTTTCCACATGACCGCAGTATTCGCTGACTACTTTTTATAGTATTCTAAATGCGGCGCTTTCATCCACCTCTAGAAACCTTGAGAGAAATTAACCTGTCGATGCTCCTAAACGCACTATTCCATCGAATCAGTGGGTGAAGTTGTATATTTAGAAGTTTAGCTCACGATTCACCTAACCACATCCACAAATTCCACACACTCAACCGCATTTCACCAGATGAGACCATTGAATATAAAATTACACTCCGCACTACCTCAAATCTGATGTTATAAGATGAAAAATTACCTTCTATTTATGTAAAATGTTCACATAAAGAATTATATTTTTATGATCATTTACAAATAGATTACAAATTACCAAAAATATTTCAACATGAATTATGGGGGACACGCGAGGACTTCAAGTGTATTTGTACTGCGTTGAGCTAATGGGTTAAAAGCTGTTAATAACAACAACTGAAGGACATCCATTCACAGAAGCTCTCCCTCTCTCCCTTGCCAACCATAACTCTCTGTGTTGCACTTGAGCTGCGGGTGCCAAAGATTTGCAGTCACCAAGATAGACTGCTTGCCGTCGAATGGGCTCAGCTTTTTCTTCTAGAAAGTTCAACGAAGTTTTTCTTTTTCTCCGTAAAGTAACTTCGGTGATTCCAGCTTTGTTTCTTCACTATTATTCATTGATATACGGTCGAAAACTAGACATATAGATTTATCATTCCTGGTGGTAAATATTCTCTTTAAAGGATTTTAAAATCACTTTGTATCGTAGTAGTAGTAAGTCCAAGCTTCAAGGTGTATTTAGGACAACAGGTGTCAGTTACAGGCATTGGAAATAATTAGCCATAGGATTAGTGAAAAATAAATTGCGCGTTTGTACATTACTGAGGGTGTGATTGAAAGACCGATTAAATTCCAATAGGAGGACTCTTAGGAATAATTTCCAGTAGAACTCCAATAGGCTCAGTATGAACAAATTATCAATTACTCAATTTATTACACATTTAGCTTATCACAACAAAAATGAATAAAAAAAGATAAAAATATAGTTAGTTACACAAGCCTCACAAAGCTTTTCAGGAAGGTCCTCTTAAGCGAAAGAAGGTTCATCAGAAGGTGCCTAATTTTACATGAAGTGTTTCAAAGTTATTAAAAATCCTTAGGAAAGTAAAAACAATAGCACATAAAAATGCTGTTAGGAGAAAGTTATGTTATAACAGTGTGTATTTAAGATAGGATTAATAAAATTATATACTGCATTATTTTCAATTTAACCCAATTTATAGTATTACTTATTGCATAATTTACAATATTACATATTATATNTATTTAAAATATTACAGATTGTATAATCTACCATATTACAATATTTACAATGTTACAAATTAAACGATTTACATTATTACATGTAGTTAATATTTGTACTTTAAATGTAACACATTTCATTTTTACTGTAATTCAAGCTATGCAATTATTTTGCAAAGAATGGCATAGCTTCAACACCTAAATATTTGTATAGGAAGTGCCCAATATATAAACATATTTTCAAACGATATAATCCAGATATCGCAGTACTGTTAAGAGTGCTCCACCAGCTGATGTCATATAGCACGTAGGCTCCTACCGGGAATCGAACCCGGGACCGCTGTCACTGAAGTCGATCGCGGTTTCCACTTTGTGCCTGGCATACTACGTATCCATGGAAGTACGTGAATCAGGGCTTTCCTGGAGGAAGTATAGTTTATATATGTGCATGACAATCAGTTTATGATATGAAATATAAGTGTAAGTACCTTATTATTTCGTATTTCCACCTTCTTGTGGGGAATGTTCCCGAAATGTCGGTTCTTTCTCTATCAACTTCCAGTCGTCGAGATTTAGTCACCCAAACCAAATCTTTCCTTCCATCTTTTCACGTTTTCTTTAAAATAGATATTAATGCAAAACTTACATACGGATGTAGGTGAAAGAGAGGTCAACTTTTGCCTAGCTTTGCTAATAAAAGGTTCAAAAATAAAAATCATTATGAGTGTCTCATATAAATCGCTGAAGTATGTAAAATATTGCAAGGATTGAATTTCAATACTAAAATCAATCGATGACGATCATTATTTATGATCGAACATTTTTTATAAACCATTAACATCCAATATTTGTTACCTGATGACCATAGCATATTATCTCTGGCTCGGACGATCCACTAATTAATAAATGAAGTAGCCCGAGATTGGCTTTCTGGTTACCCCAAGGTTTAATTTTCCCCCGCACGGGGCACAACCCACCATTTTCCTGTCCATTCAGCTTAAAATCGTCAATATAACCCTCAGATCTTCCTCTCCGCTCAGATTCCAGCTTTTCAGCACCCAAACCTATTCTAATCCAAACAGTTTGCCTCCTCTGATCCAATTATGGCTCGCGCACGCGCTCCCATCTCTGAAACGAACCCTTTTCAAAGCTCCCGTGTTTGTATTTCCCTTTTACGCGCTCTGTATCGTGGTTTCGACACCAGAGGAACACCGCCAGGGAATTTAATCCTGTTTCCAGTAACGCGGATAACTATGGCTCATATTCTCTTAGGATTCCACCTTTTTCCCTGTGTGACCGAAGTGTTCCATCATGAGAAGTCGGTCAGGATGCTGCGATACAGATCCGAGCGGGCTCTCTTAGGGATTTGGTCTAAATTAATGGAATTATTTCGGCTTCTGTGTGGTGGGCTATGTGTATATATGCGTTCAAATTTGATTAGAGGCCATGATATAGCAGAAGAGACAGAAATTCACGGAAGGGGTTAGTTGTAAATCCCAGAATTTATGCTTTGGGATGAGATAAGGCATTCGAAAAATTTCCTGCGCAAAGCAAGGAAACGAATGGCTGCACAAGTTAAATTTATACACCCATTAAAAAGGGAAACGATCCTAATAAATATCAAAGTAAAAGTTTCTTTTATTGTTTTCTACGTAATTTTCCTTATTTTCAAATTAAAGTCAAGCTATTTATCATTAGGCACTTTAATAGTCAATTTCATTAATATAATTATTTTTCGTNATATATATTAATATTACTTTAATACATTTTCGATTTGGTAAGTGGTATTAATCATTCTAGGCTATTTAATTAAGAGAAATTTTAATATATTTATAGAACTGACATGCATTTTTACCTAATTCAGAGAAAAAACAATGACTGAATGATCGTTAATATAAATCAACCATGAAGATGATGGTAAATTTCAATAAAGAGTGCTTTATTTGATGTTTTTATTTTAATTTCTCCTAGTCTCCTAATGGATTATGTCAACTATTTTTCTTTCTTTAACATGGATTTGCAGTCGGCAAAGTGACGATGGGATTCTGTGGAAGAACTTAATTAATTTGATAATATCAAGGGTAATAATATCTTGGACGGTATAATACCTTCAAAACAGGACATCCCGGGATATTTGTGGAATTGCTTTTACTTGAAATGCTATAAAAATATGTCGCGGCAATATGAGATTTTTTGAACACCATTGTGAGTCATACGAAAAGAAAGTATAAGTAGAGTAGTTCAACTTTCTACTAGGACACTCAGTCCCCCTCCTTCGTGAAAATCATATAGACTCGTAGTACCCGAGGAGTGAGTCCAACATAAGAATATCAAAAAGGTACGCCAACAATAGAACCGATTTTAATAGAACCGATCTAATACCAGTCTTACTTTGGAAAAGTATCGGAAACCAGTGGCACAAAATTCTCCCAGAAGAAGTACAACAAATAAACTTAAAAAAACACCACAATCCCTCAATTTTAAGAAATACTATTGATAAACCGAAGTTCTTTAAATATAATTTCAAATCAAGCTTATAACAACTGAACAATGACAATTTGTTCCGTCGAACGCAAAACGAAATTCTTCGCCATTCAATCTAAATTAAAATCCGAGAATCGCTCTTGTTTCAGAATCACTCAGCGAAATGGAAACCGAGACTTAAAGGCGACGGACCGTTTTTTTCCAAATTGAGATTTTTCCCTCCGCAGATCGTAACGAGGCGTCTTTTCCGATATCGAGACTCCTTCCTCGACGACGGCAAAGCAGAAATAACACAAAAACATTCCTCCGCTGCATGAAAGTGCGGAGTTTTTATTTCGAGAGCGGTGCATTTGTGTGAATGGCCGCGCGTGTGGAAGAGCGAAAGCATTTGAAGAGAGCAGACGTTGAAGCTCATAAAGGAGTCAAAGGGCGCGGGCTGCGCTGAAGAAGAGCAGAAAAGCCGTGGTTATTGGTACAGGAGTTTTAAAGGGAATTCGAGAAAAAAGACCGCCCTTGACGAAGATCGTTTGAAAAGAATAGCATCTGGATGGATGAGTTTCATTCTGCAGAGTGTGAAACAGAAAGGGATGAAAAAGAAAATGACTATGATCTGAGGAAAGGAAAGGGACAAAGGAGCTGAAACATGCATGTATACAAAGTGGAGATGTGGGATGAAAAGAATAAAAGGAAAACAAGGCGTTTTCGAGAGAGGAGGGCATGAGGTACACTTCAGGCGCGAAGAAAACGACCTGCGCAAAAAGCTTTACGCATCCCTTCGTAGGGCTACACCCCTACACATGCAGACTTCTTTTACCTATGCACTTCAACTTCGGGTGTCATTTCTTCATCGTTGCCATCTCTCGAAATTTTTTTTTCGTTACGACTTTGCTTTAGTGTTCACCAGTTAGTTAATAAGGGAGGAGGGATATGCGATGAAATTGCAACATTTCTGTGCTTAGTTGAAAGTGCATAAGTGTTTTATGAAATTATTGGTACCAGGGAACCTGGTGCAGTTAAAGTAATAATTCATAAAAATAAACATGTTGGAGAAATATAAAACATCTTGGTAAAACGTAAAAATGTAGAATTTCTGTTGAATCAAGAATTGTTGAAAATTGATAAAAGTGATCAACACAGTTCGAAGAGTAAATGAGCATAAAATGGCCTGGAAGAACCGGGAATCGAACCATCACCTACCACTTGCCTGTAGGCTGCTCCTATCGATTCAGTTATCCTGCCAGAACATTCAAATATGTCATTTGGGCTCTTTCAACTCCGTTTGACCTACCCATAGGGCTCTTTACTGTGCGAAGAACATGTATACCTACATCTTCCTTGTGATCAATAAAAGTTAATTCTACCAAATGAAAGAGACTGTCGACTTGGAATAAATATTTACATAAGGTTATTCATTATGCTTTGTTATCAGATTAAACCGTTAGATTGCATATCAGCGAAGTTTGAGACTTCTCTAGCTAGGAAGAGCTCGAAGTATAACATTATTTTCCCTTTTCCCCAAAAATTTCAATATGATAATGTTATTAGTAGTAGTAGTAGTATTGTTAAAAGTGCTTCGACAGCTTAGGTCATTTCGCACATGAGCCCCCACCGGGAATCGAACCCGGGACCGCTTTCACTGAAGTCGAACGCGTTGCCCACTTGGCTATCCGTGAGCCCGATAATGTTATTTCAAGTGAAAATAACCATGGCGTGATTTACCTACGCGGAATAGATTTTGGATGCGAGATGCTCAAAGTTCGCTCGGGGATGATGGATCACAGCGCTAGACTTTCCAGTCCCCAGAGAGAGTAAAGCAATATCCGAGATTCATCGTTTCTCGTTACGCACAAAAAGGCATGCATGTTAACAGAGCGCTATCTTACGCCACCTCGGCTAACTTAGCATGCAGAATCAACGTTCCCTGGGCTCCCTTTATCCGCCACGACGCACTTTGTTTGCGACGACGTGGTCATCCCGGTTTCAACAATTCCAGCGCCGAATCAAGTGCGCGGCGTATCTTCCATTTCGTGGGGAACGTTTTACCTTCCGGAGAAAAGTTTGCAGATACAGCAGCGGCACACACGATAGAATTAGCATTTCGCAATATCCCACGTATGCGAGATGAGATTTTCCTCAGTCGCTTGTATATGTATACGTACTTACTCCCTTTAGAAATGCCACGTATGTGAGGCCGGTGTTTTCTTTTTCCGAGCCAAAAAGAACGCGTTCCCGAGTTTGCTGTGCGGCATTCACGGTTTAGTTTGAGGGATTTCTGTATGATTTTGATGAACTTGCTATCATATATTAAGGTGTACTATACACTACAAAACTCACGCTTCACAAAGCCATCTTCTTAATTGAGATTTTTTTCCGGGAATTTTGCCCTAGTTTTGATTCCAACAGGTGCTTAGATGTGATCAAATCGGTACCGAACTGATGTCAAAGCAAATGTTATTTTTTTCTGGTTTCAAAACCGGATCTAAAGCATGAAATCGGGAGATATTGATTCCAAACAGAAACTGAGAACCGTAATATGATTCATTTCGACTTACGGTTCTCGACAATATCGTCTTAACCAAAAATGTTTTCCTGCATTTCGGAACAGTCAATTCCATCTAACTTAATTAAATACTTCATATTTTTAAACGTAACCTTAAAAAGAAAACTGAGATTGCTTTGATTCCTTTTTGTTGATTGTATCTCTTTCTTGTTGAGTGTATTTATAGTTGAGATGATAGTTTTTTAGAGTCTTTCACAGATATGGAGTACATTTTGTATAATTGATTTATAAATAATGAGACTGCAATGTTTTGTGTTGATTAAAGCCTTGTGCTATTTGTTATGTATACCCGTGAATTACCCTTGAACGGCAAACTATGGAACAAATTATGTGATAATACTGACGTTGAAAACTTAAACCTTACAAACATATACATATTTTGAAATTGTATTGATAGCAGTTGTATTTCTTGTTTTTTTCCTGGATTTATATTCTACTTTAACCTTAAGAAAAATTCTTTAAATATGGAAATGTTTAGTGTAAGGATGTTTAATAATAATGTTATCAGAAAATTAGGACTATGTTTGCATAAGAATAAATTGTATATTGTAAAGGTAGTTTCTGTGACATAAATGCTTACCAAAATTACTCTTCCTATATTTCATTTCCCCATTGAACCAAAGGAAAAACAGTGTCGAAAATATCACAGCTCTATGTCCCGCGTATTCATGAATAAAATGAGGAACGGATACAAAACAAATACGTACTGTTCGGTCTATTCGATGAGAGAAAGCAATCTAAACTATTCGCCGCTCATCCTCACATTTTCACATACATTTCATTTCACCGCTAGTTGTGATGATTTAACGTCATCGTTGGGTCAAGGAATTACGGTTATATAGTAGTTTAGAATGAAATAGTTGCGTAAGGGAATTTTGTGTCGACTGTGATACTGAAAAATTAATAACCCATTTATCGCTCACATTCCAGCATTAAGATGGCTTTTTCAAATTTTGTTTCTTGCTTTTTTTCCTATGTATCATGCAGGAATCTCATACTCATCTTCCGAAAATTCCTTCTTCTACACAAATGGCTTAATATTAAAAACTTGTTGAGATTCCCATGAAGCGAAGGCGGAAGTAGTGGATTATTTTAGACATTATTTAATTTTTGCTGCTCCGTCAGACTTAAACACAATTGTTTCTTGTGGGGGTAGCTAAGGCAGAACGCCATTATAAACGGGATGGAACCTAAGGCATGAGAAACACTGTGGAATCTGTGTCTGCATTGATAAGGTGAATGCGATTACCTTTGCTTACCGTGTAAATAGATATTTTGCTTATTTATTTGGTTTACTTTTATCAATATGCTCAAAATATTTTCTAACAAATCTGCAAGCTAATAAAACTGTTCCTGGCGCTACTTTTCAGAATTTATCCATAGTGGAAAGATTAAAACACCGTGAAATTCCCGTTTAATATAAAATTTACTGCGAGTTAGGTTTCGCTGCACCCGTAACATATTCAGATAGAGATTGGTCATTATGACAGTTCCTTATATACTCAAAATGAAGGGAGAAGAGTTAGGGGAGGGTTAGGGAGACGTAAGAGGGTTCAAGGGATGGTAGCCTAGGTCGCCAGAAAGTTTATTTAAAGTGAGATTGCACAACATATTATGATCAATTCTATTAAACTATTTAACAAATCGATCATTCAATTATGTAACTATTATATATGTATATGTAATAAATATAAAAACGGGCAATATTTTTATCAGAGTGTAAGGATTAATAAATGCCTTTCTTTGTTGAAATTACACTCACTTCATGGACTCTCTTTTAGTAAAATGCGTTTTTTGAACGACTGAGCTCGTGCCGTACCCGCCTATCATAACATATAAGAAAAAATATCTTCATTTATTTGACTTTAGCGCTATCATATTATCGTAGGTATAAAAAAGCAGGGTATAAAAGAAAAAATGTAGTAACCTTGTAAAGTAGTCAGCGAAAGAATCAAATAAAAGCATATTCCTCTATACATTTTCCATTTGCTGTTTCCAACTCGATACTTATGTAAAAGATGTTTGGGATATTGAAAATACCATTTATTCTATTACAATTGTAAGTACCAATAAATTAAGTTTTATTTGCAAGTCTTTTGTTTCATTACCTTAGCACGTCAGATCCCAAATTTCCGAGGAAATCAATCTTATTACTCTCGATTTAATTTTTTTCTAAATAAATAATAGAATATCGCTTTTCTCATTACATAGAGATACTTTCGAAGCTATGATACATTTTCGTTTCGCAAATATTCAGCTATTTGATTACTTGTTTAGCCGTGGGATTCAGCCCTACGGCTATTCGTGTTCGGTTATTTACCTTACCCTTCATCCTACATATTATATTACATATACCTAATATTATAAATATTCACTCTATGATATACATTTTCACCCTAATGGAGTACGTATGAAGATACTTGTAAAACATGCAGATTGAAATATAGCTGACGTAATCAAACACCATTGAGCCCTGATTCTCAATATGCCTACCTTTCATATTCTGTCTAAAATACTGATTTTTAAAAACAAATTGCGTCACACGATGCAGTGTACTATTTTTCAATAAACTTTGGCTGTCAAGACCGTAATTAAAAATTGATAAATTGCTGTAGGCATCAAGAGTAACCTCTGTGCAATCATCTCACATCGTATAACTTATTATAAATTACGACTTTAAAGTAATTCTACAGATAATGTAATCGAAAAGACGATATGCAAGACACCACTGTAAGACTTCTGATAATTTATCCTGGAGCTTGTAGTAAAATAAAATTTAAACTAGGGACTCTAATGACAAAAAATGTACACTTAATTTCAGCACAACCCATTTTGGGTTGTTCCATATAATGCAAATACGAGTATTTTTTCAAGTTGGTATTTTATCTCAGATAGAACGATAAAAGAGACCCATTTTTTTGCGTTAGAAGAGTGCTGTATTTGATATTTCTTTTCTCAAAAAAAGTATTAATCCAATCAATACAAATGTTAATGCAATATAAAAATACTTATTCTTGATTTAAGGGTGGTTGTGTGACTGGAGATACGCAGGAAACCGTAAAGGGTTACCGGATGAACTGCCGAGTAATTCCAAGTGACCCCGCTTATTTATATTCGTAAAAATAAAATAAATCGCTAAGTTGAATTTAGCGTAAGGTATTACTTGTGTAAGCTCTGAACAAGAGCTTTAAAAAGGGAGAAAATTCGCAATATTCCGTCCATCCGCTATTGAGAAAACGTTATTTTACAANACCAAAACTACTCTTCCTATATTTCATTTCCCCATTGAACCAAAGGAAAAACAGTGTCGAAAATATCACAGCTCTATGTCCCGCGTATTCATGAATAAAATGAGGAACGGATACAAAACAAATACGTACTGTTCGGTCTATTTGACGAGAGAAAGCAATCTAAACTATTCGCCGCTCATCCTCACATTTTCACATAAATTTCATTTCACCGCTAGTTGTGATGATTTAACGTCATCGTTGGGTCAAGGAATTACGGTTATATAGTAGTTTAGAATGAAATAGTTGCGTAAGGGAATTTTGTGTCGACTGTGATACTGAAAAATTAATAACCCATTTATCGCTCACATTCCAGCATTAAGATGGCTTTTTCAAATTTTGTTTCTTGCTTTTTTTCCTATGTATCATGCAGGAATCTCATACTCATCTTCCGAAAATTCCTTCTTCTACACAAATGGCTTAATATTAAAAACTTGTTGAGATTCCCATGAAGCAAAGGCGGAAGTAGTGGATTATTTTAGACATTATTTAATTTTTGCTGCTCCGTCAGACTGAAACAATTGTTTCTTGTGGGGGTAGCTAAGGCAGAACGCCATTATAAACGGGATGGAACCTAAGGCATGAGAAACACTGTGGAATCTGTGTCTGCATTGATAAGGTGAATGCGATTACCTTTGCTTACCGTGTAAATAGATATTTTGCTTATTTATTTGGTTTACTTTTATCAATATGCTCAAAATATTTTCTAACAAATCTGCAAGCTAATAAAACTGTTCCTGGCGCTACTTTTCAGAATTTATCCATAGTGGAAAGATTAAAACACCGTGAAATTCCCGTTTAATATAAAATTTACTGCGAGTTAGGTTTCGCTGCACCCGTAACATATTCAGATAGAGATTGGTCATTATGACAGTTCCTTATATACTCAAAATGAAGGGAGAAGAGTTAGGGGAGGGTTAGGGAGACGTAAGAGGGTTCAAGGGATGGTAGCCTAGGTCGCCAGAAAGTTTATTTAAAGTGAGATTACACAACATATTATGATCAATTCTATTAAACTATTTAACAAATCGATCATTCAATTATGTAACTATTATATATGTATATGTAATAAATATAAAAACGGGCAATATTTTTATCAGAGTGTAAGGATTAATAAATGCCTTTCTTTGTTGAAATTACACTCACTTCATGGACTCTCTTTTAGTAAAATGCGTTTTTTGAACGACTGAGCTCGTGCCGTACCCGCCTATCATAACATATAAGAAAAAATATCTTCATTTATTTGACTTTAGCGCTATCATATTATCGTAGGTATAAAAAAGCAGGGTATAAAAGAAAAAATGTAGTAACCTTGTAAAGTAGTCAGCGAAAGAATCAAATAAAAGCATATTCCTCTATACATTTTCCATTTGCTGTTTCCAACTCGATACTTATGTAAAAGATGTTTGGGATATTGAAAATACCATTTATTCTATTACAATTGTAAGTACCAATAAATTAAGTTTTATTTGCAAGTCTTTTGTTTCATTACCTTAGCACGTCAGATCCCAAATTTCCGAGGAAATCAATCTTATTACTCTCGATTTAATTTTTTTCTAAATAAATAATAGAATATCGCTTTTCTCATTACATAGAGATACTTTCGAAGCTATGATACATTTTCGTTTCGCAAATATTCAGCTATTTGATTACTTGTTTAGCCGTGGGATTCAGCCCTACGGCTATTCGTGTTCGGTTATTTACCTTACCCTTCATCCTACATATTATATTACATATACCTAATATTATAAATATTCACTCTATGATATACATTTTCACCCTAATGGAGTACGTATGAAGATACTTGTAAAACATGCAGATTGAAATATAGCTGACGTAATCAAACACCATTGAGCCCTGATTCTCAATATGCCTACCTTTCATATTCTGTCTAAAATACTGATTTTTAAAAACAAATTGCGTCACACGATGCAGTGTACTATTTTTCAATAAACTTTGGCTGTCAAGACCGTAATTAAAAATTGATAAATTGCTGTAGGCATCAAGAGTAACCTCTGTGCAATCATCTCACATCGTATAACTTATTATAAATTACGACTTTAAAGTAATTCTACAGATAATGTAATCGAAAAGACGATATGCAAGACACCACTGTAAGACTTCTGATAATTTATCCTGGAGCTTGTAGTAAAATAAAATTTAAACTAGGGACTCTAATGACAAAAAATGTACACTTAATTTCAGCACAACCCATTTTGGGTTGTTCCATATAATGCAAATACGAGTATTTTTTCAAGTTGGTATTTTATCTCAGATAGAACGATAAAAGAGACCCATTTTTTTGCGTTAGAAGAGTGCTGTATTTGATATTTCTTTTCTCAAAAAAAGTATTAATCCAATCAATACAAATGTTAATGCAATATAAAAATACTTATTCTTGATTTAAGGGTGGTTGTGTGACTGGAGATACGCAGGAAACCGTAAAGGGTTACCGGATGAACTGCCGAGTAATTCCAAGTGACCCCGCTTATTTATATTCGTAAAAATAAAATAAATCGCTAAGTTGAATTTAGCGTAAGGTATTACTTGTGTAAGCTCTGAACAAGAGCTTTAAAAAGGGAGAAAATTCGCAATATTCCGTCCATCCGCTATTGAGAAAACGTTATTTTACAAAATGGAGTCAACTTCTTTCAATCTACCTATGATAAAGTACCAGCTGGAAAAAAATAAATGTTTTACATTACATTCCACAACCCAGAATGAAATATATTAAAGTTTGGTGCAACCTCTTTTTCTAATATTCCTCGTTTGGTTTTTATTAGACTTTAAACTCGAGTAAATAAGTAAATATTGCCAGGGAGAAACGGACACGAAAAAAGTCTGACGGAAGAGGGACTCGAACCCCGGTCTCCCAATTGCCGGTTGGTTGCAGTCCCGTCATACTTTTTTCATGTCCGTTTCTCCTTGGAAATATTCCTAGGTACACGCCTTATCATTCCAAGTCACCTAAACTCTTTTCTACATCTACATCAATTCCCTACAAGCCGCCTTTCGGCGTGTGGCAGTGTGTAAAAAGGGAGGTTTCCTTGTAAATAAATATTGAAAGTCTCGCAGGGATGATTTATCACCATTTGCGGAAGTTTATAATTAAAGTATCACTGGTCCCGTTCTTTCAACCTTACATGATGATATGTGACACGCCAAAAATTTTCTACATAGTAACATATATCATGTAAAAATTCGTTGTAGTGGTATTCTGAAATATATTTCACCATAGTTACCAGTGACGAAAAGTTAATATTTGCGATGCGCACCCATAGGTTAGCCTTTTGACCAGTATTTTCTCCTGTAATGTTATGTATTAAGAAGTATATTAGGAAGGAATTCTCACAGTTTGACAAAATTGTAATTATGCATTGTAAAATTGTTTGATAATATTATATAGACTACCGTGACACTGATGGTTGCATAAACATTTCTTTAACCGCACACACGATGTTAAAAGCGACGCAACCGATAGTTACAAATAACGTAGAGAGCGGCAAAACTTAGACGCCCTTCCTATCCTTGAGGAGTGAGATGGGTTTTTGCTGGAGACAAACAAAAAATGCAATTTAAGGGGACGTGCTCTCCGGAAGGGATAGTAAAGGGAGTGACAGAAGCAGAGCATCTTAAATTGTGTTAGGTCTGCCAACTTTCCAGAATAGATGGAGTTAAACCAAGGTAGGAAAAATCAAGGCGAATTTAATCAGGGAAGTACGCTCCCTCTCAGTTTTGGCTCAAAGCTGCTAATGGGTTCCTGCATATAGAATGCAGGGACAGGAAGAGAAAATTTGGACGACTTAGACATTTTGGGACTCAAAAGCAATATTTTGAGGTATTAGTGTGNCCTTTTTTTTTTTTTTTTTTTTGAACGAATTTAATATTGCTCTCCTCTTCCATTCCATCTTTTAATAATTAATTAACAGAGATAAAATGAGGTTCATTTGTTAAGAATAGAAAAAACAAATTATGTTCTATTTAAGAAAAAAAACTAAGTGAAAATAAGGAAATAGTATCCGAAGTAGGAAAATACGCACATAGATGGGGTATGAATACCTGCGCAAACCTACTTACATGAATAACTAAAAGAGAGTAAAAAAATACCCATAATGTGACTTGGAAACGAAAAGATGTCACAAATAAAAAACACGAGTAAAACAAACTACAGATAGTGTGAAATTACGCAGACAAACGCTATGTACAAACACAGAGAACATTAGAAACAACAGAGTAAAACGTATGCAATACAAGAATAATTAGTGTTCACTCTTTTCATAGTCACTAAAGGATCGATAAATCAAAACTATAAATGCCAGACACACACATTCAAAATGAAAAAATATAGATTAAAATCACGCTATGACAATTATTTGAAAATAAACTATTCACCTAAAGAAGAGAGGGATTAGCAACATTTGATGAATGAAATAACAAATATATAGTGGTTTCGTGTAGATAATAAGAAATGATGAAAGGAAAAATAATGATAGTGATAATTAGAAATATGAAAATTTAAAGTTTTATAGACAGCTCACATCCCAAATGAGTAATTTTAGAGTTATATTTTAAAATACGGCAACTAATAATCCCATTAATCAATTTCAAATGGCTTGAAATCTTTTGGGAAATAATGTTTTACACACATGTCCTAGGAAATGTTTTCTCTATGATATACATTTTCACCCTAATGGAGTACGTATGAAGATACTTGTAAAACATGCAGATTGAAATATAGCTGACATAATCAAACACCATTGAGCCCTGATTCTCAATATGCCTACCTTTCATATTCTGTCTAAAATACTGATTTTTAAAAACAAATTGCGTCACACGATGCAGTGTACTATTTTTCAATAAACTTTGGCTGTCAAGACCGTAATTAAAAATTGATAAATTGCTGTAGGCATCAAGAGTAACCTCTGTGCAATCATCTCACATCGTATAACTTATTATAAATTACGACTTTAAAGTAATTCTACAGATAATGTAATCGAAAAGACGATATGCAAGACACCACTGTAAGACTTCTGATAATTTATCCTGGAGCTTGTAGTAAAATAAAATTTAAACTAGGGACTCTAATGACAAAAAATGTACACTTAATTTCAGCACAACCCATTTTGGGTTGTTCCATATAATGCAAATACGAGTATTTTTTCGTCAAGTTGGTATTTTATCTCAGATAGAACGATAAAAGAGACCCATTTTTTTGCGTTAGAAGAGTGCTGTATTTGATATTTCTTTTCTCAAAAAAAGTATTAATCCAATCAATACAAATGTTAATGCAATATAAAAATACTTATTCTTGATTTAAGGGTGGTTGTGTGACTGGAGATACGCAGGAAACCGTAAAGGGTTACCGGATGAACTGCCGAGTAATTCCAAGTGACCCCGCTTATTTATATTCGTAAAAATAAAATAAATCGCTAAGTTGAATTTAGCGTAAGGTATTACTTGTGTAAGCTCTGAACAAGAGCTTTAAAAAGGGAGAAAATTCGCAATATTCCGTCCATCCGCTATTGAGAAAACGTTATTTTACAAAATGGAGTCAACTTCTTTCAATCTACCTATGATAAAGTACCAGCTGGAAAAAAATAAATGTTTTACATTACATGCCACAACCCAGAATGAAATATATTAAAGTTTGGTGCAACCTCTTTTTCTAATATTCCTCGTTTGGTTTTTATTAGACTTTAAACTCGAGTAAATAAGTAAATATTGCCAGGGAGAAACGGACACGAAAAAAGTCTGACGGAAGAGGGACTCGAACCCCGGTCTCCCAATTGCCGGTTGGTTGCAGTCCCGTCATACTTTTTTCATGTCCGTTTCTCCTTGGAAATATTCCTAGGTACACGCCTTATCATTCCAAGTCACCTAAACTCTTTTCTACATCTACATCAATTCCCTACAAGCCGCCTTTCGGCGTGTGGCAGTGTGTAAAAAGGGAGGTTTCCTTGTAAATAAATATTGAAGGTCTCGCATGATTTATCACCATTTGCGGAAGTTTATAATTAAAGTATCACTGGTCCCGTTCTTTCAACCTTACATGATGATATGTGACACGCCAAAAATTTTCTACATAGTAACATATATCATGTAAAAATTCGTTGTAGTGGTATTCTGAAATATATTTCACCATAGTTACCAGTGACGAAAAGTTAATATTTGCGATGCGCACCCATAGGTTAGCCTTTTGACCAGTATTTTCTCCTGTAATGTTATGTATTAAGAAGTATATTAGGAAGGAATTCTCACAGTTTGACAAAATTGTAATTATGCATTGTAAAATTGTTTGATAATATTATATAGACTACCGTGACACTGATGGTTGCATAAACATTTCTTTAACCGCACACACGATGTTAAAAGCGACGCAACCGATAGTTACAAATAACGTAGAGAGCGGCAAAACTTAGACGCCCTTCCTATCCTTGAGGAGTGAGATGGGTTTTTGCTGGAGACAAACAAAAAATGCAATTTAAGGGGACGTGCTCTCCGGAAGGGATAGTAAAGGGAGTGACAGAAGCAGAGCATCTTAAATTGTGTTAGGTCTGCCAACTTTCCAGAATAGATGGAGTTAAACCAAGGTAGGAAAAATCAAGGCGAATTTAATCAGGGAAGTACGCTCCCTCTCAGTTTTGGCTCAAAGCTGCTAATGGGTTCCTGCATATAGAATGCAGGGACAGGAAGAGAAAATTTGGACGACTTAGACATTTTGGGACTCAAAAGCAATATTTTGAGGTATTAGTGTGCAGTCATACACCGTAATTACGCGATAGATGTGTCCGATGAAGAAACCCGTTTGTCGAATTCGCTTAGGTTGGGGAACCACGCACTGAATACGTGTACTTCACAATGTAGTTGCATTTAGAATATATTTAGAAATTAACTTATATATTTTAAATAAAT
>KZ308246.1:438214-539544 GCA_000376725.2 Ladona fulva
AATAAATAAATAACGTCTTTATTTTGGGCGAAATTGAGACTTTAAAGTCTCCTCTTCCATTTAACCCATCGTCAATATAAAAAAAATTTAAATTAATAATAATATCAAAGAGTTAAAAAATAGATAATAACAGTTAACTTAAGTTGAATTAGGACAAAATTGGAAATATTTAGTTTTGGATTTAAAAACCTAAGTGAGGTCAAGGGAAAAAAATATCCACAGCAGGAAAACGCCCACAAAGAAGGGGGGTGTGAAAAACCTGCACAAACCTACTGAGAGTAAAGAGTCACAAAACCCTCGGTTTTCTTAGCAGTCATATTCAATTTCATCATCACATACATCAGCATTTTTACATTTTATAAACAATAATGTCAAAGTAGATTGTATTGTCTCATCAAGAGTCAGAGATAATTTCCCCATAAACTCCCTTTTAAAGGAACCTATTTTTTGCAATCTATCTGTGCAGGACTTGAGTTTGCAAGAACTCGCAGAAACCATGCTCAGGCACACAAGTCAAAGAATCGTTAGATACATCTGCACCAATTTATAGTTGATATACTTTCATTTTGAATATTATTCTGTTACGATAACTTCGAGATATAATACATCACGACCTGCAGAGCTTTGACATCTTAACTACGGAATATTTTCGTTAATTCGACATCGGATAATTCAAAATGAAGCTTAACTCAGTGCCATGAGAACCTCTAACTTCATAGAATTTTCTACACTTAATACATTGAGTGACTGGAAGAATGTTTGATTTTGGATTTGAAACCCTAACTTCGCTTAATCACCAGTGGCTGCATCGTTCCATTGGAGATTTCCACGCATTTCTTTTGACAACTAGGGGTTTCGATGTTTTACATAGAACATTACATGTTTCTATCATACCTGCTGCATCGAATTATCTCGCATTTATTTCCGTGTAATAGAATATATTTATTTATTTCTTTATCTGCCATGTTTCACCTTTCAAAATATAATAATTAAACTTCTAATATAGTTTATTAATACGTTCATTAATTTTGTTAATCAAAACATCTTTAATTTTAATATTTTTTCAGTAACTCATCAAGTATATTTAATTTTCTTTACGAGAAAGGGACAGGAAGAAAGTCCGACAGGACCAGTACACTAGTCCGGATCCTCTACTTTCCGGGTGACTGCTCTAGCCTATTGAGCTATCTTGCCAGAGCAATTAGACATGCCGTTCGGGAAACTTTATGGGCAAGGGCGACAGGTTCATCCCACTAAACATCATCCTCTGCAGCCTGAAATATTCCTAGGGGCACACCTTAATCTACGAAGTTAGCTTTCACCCTTTTCCTTGGGTTCACCTTAAGAAAGGGGGGCCTCCTTTCCATTACTTTGACGGCCGGTGCCTCTATGAGGTAACATTGGGCTTTGAGGGTATGAGGGCTTTGGACGATGCTGAGGCGATACCTTGAATGGTGTCTTTAACGTAAAGTACGGTTTCTTAAATAGCTGTAGTGTGAAGGTGGAGTGTAAAACTTCATTTCCCTACTGGATCCTGACCTTTTATCTCCCAATTGGGATACTATTAATCGTGGCCCCTGGCCTCTATATAGGTGTTATCCACCAAGTTATCAAAATACTTAATAATTATTCACTTCCCTACTGGATCCGTACATCATTCCTATATATTAAGGATGGCCAGCCCATGGCAAATCCACCAAAAGTGATGCATTGCAAGATTATAAGTGGCGCATTGAACTGAGAGAAATCATTCGCCATTCCCCACAATCTCTCTAACGGCATTTCTAACTGTTCTGGCACACCTCAATTGGCTAGAGCAGTAACCCGGGAAGAGGAAGTCCCGGGTTCGAGTCCCGGTCCCCCCGGACATTTTTTGTCCGATTTTCCTTAGGAATATTTCAAGGCACTCATCCTAATTTGCAAGGTTACCTTTAAGCCTTTTCCATATATTTTATTTTCAATATTAGGTGATTATTCCAGCTACTCAACATCTTACAATTATTATTTGAATTCTATCATTTAACGGGGAATTTATCTATTCATTTTGAAAGATCATTTTCGATGTCCTCAACATCAATAAACTTGTCTATTCCTATGCTCAAATATACTAAATTGTACTTCCTCTATAGCCAGACAAGTTGCACAACATTTAGCTATATAATAATGAAATAAATCAAGAAATCACCCTGAAAGAAATACCAGTCAGTATGCTAAATATTGAAAGATTTGCACAGAAAAGTGATACTGGATAAAAAGTCCCATTCTAATGTCTACCCTTGCCCACCTTCCTTCCCCGTGGTAAAGTCGAAAAAAGTGTGTGGGACAAGGAGGAAAACGCATGGATAGGAGTCGAGAAGAAATTGGCGTGAAGATGCTGAGGGGAAGTAGGAAGACACAGGAGGGGAAGAGATACGTCTCTCTGAAACTGGAGTGTTGGGGTCTCCCCCCGTAGAGCACAGCTGGCCTTTTGCCGACCCGGGACAGGAAATGGTGTGGGGATGCCAAAGCAGGAGAGAGCACCAAAGCGATGCTGGAGACTTATAGGGGTAACCTCTGGAGAGATGCTGAGGGTATATATTTATGTGTATGAATAGATGAAGGCTGCCGGAATTGGGTTCGGGCGACCATTTTTGCTCCTGTCGCATACCATTAGGATTGATGAGTTCTGAAAACCTTTGACAGATGGCAGGTGAACCTTCACTAGGCTGGATTGAGCTGGTAATGAGGGACATAAAACATACTCCAGGAATAGTAGAATCGTGGGCTATTCTTGTCCTGCACTCGGTGGCATAAGTGTTTGTTTTGCTATGTCTGAGGGTGATACCTTGAATGATGTCTTGAACGTAACGTATAGTTTCTTAAATCACTGTAGTGAGAAGGTGATGTGTAAAACTTCATTTTCCTGCTGGATCCGTACATAATTACCATATATTAGGGATGGCCAACCTTTGACCTTTCAACCAAGAGTGATGTATTACAAGATTATAAGCGGTTTATTGAACTCAGATGGAAATTTAGAAAGAATTTATGACTCAATTTCCAATACACAATTTTGCATAAAATAACCTACCAATTATTTCTAGATAGCGAATGTATCATACTTTATCAATGTAGTTTGTGCCGCATCATTAATATTTGGAGCTATTCGAAGCGTATCTAAAATAAAAGTTAAATAATTGACGCAATAAAAATGAAAGCTTTACTCCACCTGTTTCAGATGAAAATGTGCATTAGTATTGAGCAAAAAATATGTCCCTAATCTTGGAAATAAGGCTTCTGGTAATCTGCTTTTCTTTTTTAATTCATTTAAAAGTTTTATTAAATTGTGTATTTTAGAATCCATGAAAAAATATCGGAAAATATCAGTTTCAAATTATAAGCGTCGTCTTCAAATCGATGCTCGTAACGTACGTGGGATGTATGTACACAAATGAAATGCACGGGATACGAGGTTAATTCTTATTTGCAGTATCCTCTTCGTAAATGACGTTACTTTGAGGTAGTTGACTTAGAATTCTACAGATATTTTCTTAGCTGTATTTTTGTTTCCTCGCGTTTACATCGAATACTCAGCAATGTTTGGAGTACGTGATTAAATAACCATCGAATGAACGGAAATGAAAAACGATTTCGACGTTACTGAGATTCAAATATTTGCCTTTCGATCGTCAAGTCAAACTTATTTCTCAGATCTTAAATATTAATGGAGAATAAACCTTTTAAATATATTGTCAGTTCCTAACGTTCGCCTTATCGTAAGTCGCCATTTAAAGTGTTTCTTTCGCGTAATTTATTTTTAGCAACTCTTCATTGCTAATTTGTCGATTTGATTCATTACAAAGTTGGATAGTTATAAGATAAAGATTTAAAATTATACGTGTATGAAAAGGTACCCATATTAATGATGAATACTTAATAAATTTCTTGTTCAACTCACTCATTACATGGTACGACTAAGCAATGCGTACCTCGGTACTGATTTTATACATTTATTTAATACCTATATCAAGTGAATAAAGACTGATTTAAAAAATTACAAAGATGTATCATATACTACCGAGTTTTAGTGAGTAAATTGTGAAATAACCTTATATTTATCTTCAACATTTGTTTTGTAGTAATGTGTAGTCATTTATAAAGATTTTTATTTCGTAATGTTTTGTTATAAGGACGTAATGATTTGATGCAATATATATTTATTCAGTTTGTACATGATTTACTATTATTGATGATTTTCAGTATCCGTTAATTGTAAAATATACGGTATTGGAGTAAGTTTTGTAAATGAGATAAATATCGCTAATAGAAAAGGGACATTTTTATGGATATCATACATAATCTAATCTAATATTGCTTATGATTAAATAGATCGAAATAATAACTGTAAATATCGGTTCTTAACTTCATCAACAACTTCTTCGTGAATCTTCCAATTTAATCTAAGTCAGCCTGGTTTTTATTTTCCGCCATTGAAAGTCAGCAGAAGATTGCATCACAAAAATATCGTTAACAAATTGTTCGTGTAGACATAAGTGACGTGTTCTAGAGAAACCAACTGCTTAAGCGCATTATCTACCTCTCAGCCTTTACTCCTATTTTTAATCGCTCGGTAACTGGCTTATCCGACCAAAACATTTGAAGAAGTACTAAGTAGTAGACTGGGTATACAAACGTAACCTTGAAGAAGTGGGCAAAAAAACTACGCCAATTTGTACTATCCGCGAATACGGGTGATGTCACCTAGCCAACTGAACAGGCTGCCAAATAAAAGTTCCCGTGAAAATACTAAGTGGCCCTTTGGTGCGCTGTGTTAAGCACGTTGAGCAAAAGGAACAAAAAGCGTTTCCAGAATACTCACGACGCCTTTTGTTGAGTTATTTTGAACCCTAAGTGCGTCTCCCGTGATCCGGACATGAAAACACTGATATTCAAACCCATTTTTGGTATGTTATACCTCTGATTTCAATTCCTAACGAGAAACGGACATGAAAAAAGTCTTGTAAAGTTGAATATCAATTCATAGGTATCAATAGCTACAATAGGTTATCGATTACTTAAAAAAGTGTTTTATTTTCCGGATCAAGACATATATTTATACGAGTAACTGTGTAACTTAAGTCTGGAATTGATTAATGACTGCCAGTACTCTAGGCAACACTGCAAAATTTATTCTAGGAGCAAAGTATTTATAAACTAGGTGTGGAACTAAAAATCTGTCAACCACAAACCCAGAACGTTCTTCTTCAAAAATGCGGAATTCGATGAAAATAGTTCAGAGAATTCATGACTGAGAATCAACTTTCTTGGGTACAGAAATTACGTCGTGGTTTGGTGACAATTATTTGCCACGTGTACGGCCCCGTTGGGACCGGCAAATTTAGCTAATCTCGCAACAAACCCTTGCATTTTAACTCTCGAATTATCCAACTTCTCTCGTCTCGTCTTAAGCAATGGAAGTTCCGGAAGATCTTTGAAATTGCTACATCTAGTTGTAGGAAAATTTTAATCACCCAATTTCCGTGCAATTTCAATGATATACGAGACAAAACATCATCGTATATGATTTAATATCGTTAAGCTACTTTTTTCAAACCAACTGTATTGAATTTCTTTCATTCTGAATGAACCTGAGAGAGAATCTTATAGAGTAAAAAATGAAATACGATTCTATTTGCAATTTTATCTATCCTTTATTTATCTATCCCAACTCTTTTTCCGAATACAGTTTCCAATTCGATCGTTTTTTTCGCAGTGTATGCATATTTAGTAACTCTCAATTAAAATTCAATTTAATATTTGATTTGCAAACTTTTCTGAAATTCTTTCCATTGTATCCATGTATCTTTCCATTCCATCCTTTTGCGTATCAACGAACGTTTTTTATAAGTCGTGACATTGAACAACTGTAATTTTTTATTTAAGTCAAATCTGGATAGCCTTCGTAGGTCTTGTAATCCAACGTTACAATGTCATTTTTTCCCTCTCCCTTCCTTTCGAAGATTATTCTTTCTCTCTTACTCTTTCTGGATCTTTTCTACAGTTGAAATGCTTTTCTGCTGTACCTTTAGGCCATTGCTTTTTATTTCACAAATATCATACCTATATTTCCATAATTCCATATATCCTGTATTTTTTCCTTCACAAGCAGATGCTGAGGAGGCAATATATGTATAATATGTATATATTTAATATGTCGTTTGGAAGTTTGACTCGGCAACAAGCTAAATGTAATTGAGCTTCTCAGACGCAATGGAACGTAAGTCTTAACGTCGCCCGGTGAAGCGGTTTGTTTTTTGCGAAATAGATGCAGTTAATGAGAAAATTAATTAATTTTCATGAATAACTACATTTCACAATTTAGATCTTATAAACAGGAACTCTGAGTGTGACGCAAAGTATGACTCATCCATTACTAACAAATATCCTTTAACTTTTACGTCGTAAATATTTTAATGGGTAGCTCAGAGATTAGTGAGTCGATTCGAACAAGAAATGTGGTGATATAAATAAACGCATGTACGATGACCATTCTATCCCTTCTGAGAGATAAGTCTAAATTTTAGGAATTTAAATAATTTTTAAATCCCAAACATTAATTTTACAGTTACAAATTATTGTCTACGTTAAATATACTAATCGTGAAGGAAGCGGTGAATTTTTCCGCTATAGTTCATTTATTGCACATTTAATTTGTATTTAAAGTCATAGTAACGAAAAAATATTGTTCTTTATCGAATAAGTGAATCGCAGAGACATAATTTATACGTTATTTTACGTTTCCATAAATTCCGAAGACCACGGCATTTATTCTAGTACGTGATTAAATAACCATCGAATGAACGGAAATGAAAAACGATTTCGACGTTACTGAGATTCAAATATTTGCCTTTCGATCGTCAAGTCAAACTTATTTCTCAGATCTTAAATATTAATGGAGAATAAACCTTTTAAATATATTGTCAGTTCCNAAGTGAATCGCAGAGACATAATTTATACGTTATTTTACGTTTCCATAAATTCCGAAGACCACGGCATTTATTCTTCTTAGGCATAATTTGGTAACCGCCTCACGTGCGGGTTGTTTCTGCGTCAACAGACAGCTTATATAACCTCTTTTCGGTGGAATTACTTGCGTATATACGATTTAATACAAACCCGCTTATGTAAGATGTCAGTGAATGGATGCACTTGAACAATTCAGGAAGAAAATATGATTTGCGTAGTTTAAGGTAAACATATCAGTTTCTTGAAAGACGAATCTACACTGTGTATTTCAACAGTGAAATTTTGAAAACAAACAAACAAAATTATAATAATTTACCGATCGAATGCCGATATAATAATCGATCAATAACTTTGAATATTGGGTCAGTTGACTTGAAAATAAACGAATTCACCTCAAAAGGTAGAGCAATTACAACCTGTCTTTGAGATAAAGGCCGAGAGGGATCTTTACTTCAACCTAACATGCCCATTTAATATATTACACTAAATAAATGAAAAACATCCGGGAGAGAAAGGTGCAAAAAAGGCACCTCCGCAAATTAACTTAAAAAAAACCACCCGTAGAGAAACAAATAAATAATAAAACAAGAAAGAAAATAATAAAATTAAACATTATTAAAATACATTTAGTTCAAAATGGCAAACACGAAAAATATATTAACTTATCAAAATAAAGAAATTCGAATGATTTATGTGCCGAAAAATTTGAAACACACAAATGGATAATCTTATCCCTATAAAATTATTTTGGATCTGGATAAACGAAAAAATATGTTTTCTATTCATTCTTAAGTTCAATATTACGATGGTAATTTTGTTTTTACAGTGAAACAATCATTTACGTTCACAAAAAATCAAGTATGACAAGGTAATTTAGTAAGTTCTTCAACGCAGGTGCTTAATCGAGGTTAATTTAAAACGTTAAAACTGTCATTAGCAAAACGAGCTTATGGAGACTTTATACCAGCTGTTAGTAAATAAGTGATTATGATAACATTATTTATGAATTTTGTCAACAACACTCGACGATTTATTTCTACTTTATGTGAGTAATTGTGGTTGGAAAAACATATAGTCAGCATTTCAAGATGACATTCAGCTGAATGAAGCATGCGCAATGCAAATTTCCTCCTAATGAAGCCTTCGCGATAGGAGGGTTAGATTCATTAGACCCTACACCTCCCTCCCAATTTTATTCGTTTAAGCGACCGTATAACAGCGCTTTAAGCCGTTTTTCCAGAGGGTCAGCGAAATTACACTGCGCAGTGACCGGGGAAAAGGGAAAGAAAGCAAACACGTCGAAACGAACTACATCTACGGCGCCTGAGAGGCTGTTTTGCATGTAAAGAAAAGGCAGCGAAGAACCTTTTCCAATTTCCTTCACGTAGGGAGGGATTTACGCATTCGTTTCCAGCAGCAGCTTGCGCTAAACCTTTTCCTCGGACGACACGTCTCAGAGAAAGAAGTTAAAGGCATGGCGTAACCATTCCGACTGATAAAAAAAGTGAGTGGGAGCAAGAAAAGATGATGGCGAGATAGCAGAGAGGGCAAGAAAGTTTTCCGGGAGATCAAGAGAGGGCGGTTTAAACGTTTCGCCCAAGAGTTGGGATTTATGCGAAAGGACGTTACAGAAAAAGATTGTGGAAAGAGATAAGATAAAACTGCAGGAATATTTTTATCTAATCATTCGTTTGGCGGTGGTTTGTAGCAAGAATGGAGAAGCAAATGAGGAGCTAACGATCAGGAACCGATAATCGGGACCGCTCAAAAGTTTTTATATTTTCGAATTAATTTCGAGGCTAGATAAAATAATAGTTTAATCTTAATATAGGTATGAGACAGGTTTGAGTTAGAATTAATACCAGAAAGCATTTAGGGCAACAATGTTTTAATACTGAAGATTAATATGGATCCAAGGGGGTGGTTTTGGGAGTCCAACCACCCCACAGCCCCGTTGATGATAGACCCCACTAGAGGTGGGAATTTCGATTCATTTTGATGATTCAATTCATGCGATTTGGCTCATGCCAATGACTCGATCTTTCAAATCGTTCATAATGAGCCAAATGACTTGGATGAACCAAAAATTGGCAACACGGCAATGAACCAATTGCGGACATGATTTAAATCCTCAAGACCGGGAAGTGAATGTTGGAGCGTTATTTCCTGTTAAATATTACGTGGATTTTCTGAAAATACTACTGTATTTCCAATACTAATTCTTAACCTTATTAATGTGGTAGACATTGCAAGTTGCTTAGCTCTTGCTTCAAAAACGGGACATCAAAAATAAAAAATCGTTAATGAAGCCTGTTCGGTACTAAATGTACTTAAATTAAAATTAAAATGTTCGTAAACACATACTTTCAGTTTTGTAGCACTGAGAGGTGAAACTCATTAATTTTCAAGAGGGGAATCAAACATGCTTCACAGATATCATTGCATAACAAAAAAATAAATATTACGTTTCACACCGCTAGCATTTCAACAAGCGCGGTTCGTAATAATAATCTAAAATCTACCTTAGTTTAGAAAACGGTAATTTTCTTAAACAAATCTCTGGGAAAGAGTTGTGTCTTCTCAATTATATTTATGATGTTGTAAAGACTTAGTTCCGCTTATGCAATGATTAAGTGCACTTATCAATCACCAGGTTTAATCTAAATAGATTTATTTCACTGCCAACGTCAAACTAATTATCACAATTGTGACATGTATGATGACTGATGCTTCACAGTACCGAACTTAGAACTTCATGTATTGAATAATGAAGAAATTATGTCCATATCATTAGAAATATCGATCGAATTGGAAAAATACCAACTGGTTTAGAATATCTGAGCAAATATTTTCTGGAAATTGCACAGAAGAAACTTAATTTTCAGCGAAAACCCAAGTGAGGCAAGAGTTTTGCATTAACGCTTGTCCGCCATATACTGATTAAAGAGATTCTGTTGATTCTTTATGAACTAATGGAACGAATAACGTGATTCGATTCATTCGGTTCATTCCAATGAATCGTTCATAAAGAACGATTCACTCTTGAACGACACAGCTCTAGACCCCACAATAAAGGGAAGAATTGCCTCTTGTGATTATACCATACAGACACCGCTGTTTATTCGCAGGGTATACATTTTAAAGTAAGTCAGTTTTTTTTTAACTAGATTCCGGCGGAAGAATTTCTGTCCCTGAATAGTAGGCAATACAAAGTTTACTCCATGGCCCTAAACCACCATNGTGTTGGTGCTTTGTATAGTACCTTTCACAAATCCTTCTTTAAAGGGATTTTTAAGAGTTCACTGCCATCAATTGCTTCAGCAGTATTTTAACTCCTGACGTTAGCTGGGTACACTGGCCCCCTAGTAACTAAAGTATAAGATAGAAAACGACTTTCAAGTGTGAATGAAATTTTAAACGCGGCTTGAATTTCCTTTCAAGCTGAAAAAGAGAGGGATACCGTCTAACTTTTTCTGAACATATGTGGAAAATTCTTTTGAATGGAAATCCAATACTGCGAGTTTCCAAAATACAGTCACTAAAGTAACGAGCGAAAGTAAACGGCGCTGATAAAAACGCTTCGAGTATGTATATGTCCCCGAAAGAGTTCCATGTCAAACGTGCATATGATAAGTCCATTATCCATGAGGCAATGATGTTCTAAATAAAGAGCGACGAAAATTGTTCACAGAGCCATCAAAGGGAAACCACGCAATTTAGTCTGCCTCTTGTGAATCCATGAAAAGTAAATACAAAATCCGTGTGGATAAACCGCGGGAAGTTAGCGGAAAAGCCTGCTTTGCGGAAAAAAGAAAGAAGTCATTAAATCACGTTGGGATTCTGCTCCCATATTGAAACTGTGTAGCCTTGTATTGGATTCAGGGGAATATTTCTCTTATAACCATGAAAGAAACTGAATGAAAAATTATTATCCCATGGAAATGCAGCTAGATGAGAAAATATCTATCCCAACTGCACTGCCACATGTAAGCTTAAGGGCTTAGCTAGGGTAACTGAGGGTAACTTAAGAGAAAAAGACGTATTTTGTAGGGAGAAAATGAAAGACCCTGATAATTTGTTCATTCGAAATCTCCTGATTGAGGCGTTTCTTTCCCACTTTTACTCAAACTCCCCTTACAGTTGGAGTACTTTTGCAACATTCCGCGACTTTTGTTGTTATTATTCTTTATTTTTTAACGCTACAAGTCTTACCGTGTAATCTCAAGTTCTGTGGATTATCATGTCGATTCTGTTGACTATCATGTAGAGAATGAAGGTAATTAAAAACTTGAATTTCTCCTTCCACCTTTCATGGATTAGGTACTTCTGCCTCTTCTTGTGTCACCAATGTATCCTAGGCTTACCAACATTTCTTCTTCTAGCGCTATCACAATATTGCCTTCTTCGTTATTCTCTCTGGGGACGCATGTACCACATCTTCACACCGATTTTCTTTATCATACTATTCCCTGTCCTTCACAGAACGTAGGTTCAGTTCTTACTATATGTCGTATTTCCCTATATGGTCTATTTTGTGTGACCCTTACCGATTTAAGGGATTCCATTTATAATGTTTCCATTTTTCTCCAATCTGTTTTTCTTGGCACCCATGACTTGGGCCCACACAATGACGTTTGGCACTGCCATCACATTACGGAATTTAATGTGTTTATTTTGAGGTTTTCCCTTTCAGTGTTCGCATTATGATACCACAGAATCTAAGATAGCTATCACCTTTGTTGGTTATATGTCTTTCCTCTTTGTATATGATTTTAAAACCTAGATATTCAAAATCTGACACCTGCTCCAGTGTTTAGTTCTTGTTCTCATTAGTATTTTATGGTGTTAGTTTTTATTGCAGAGATTTTAAAGTTATGTTAAAAATAATTGTATCCACTACCTAAAGCGATCCTATTCTTTACTGTCTAAAAATGTCAATAAAACCGTTTTGGAATCGATGTGCTGTAAACGTACCACCCACGATGTATTCCATTTCGGTAGGGTTTGCCCTTAGCTCGGCCATTCCATTTCAGAAAAAAAACAGAAATGTAATATGGCATAAGTGTGAATGAGATATTTGTCTGGTGAAAATAGTAACCACAGAAAGTAGACGGAAACTGAAGTAAATGATAAAACAGTAACATTATGCTCTTCATTTTTATGCTTTCTCCTTTGAAAACTAAGAGCTCGACATGGAGTGGTTAAATTTGTGACCCATGCGTTGTGAGCCTTTATTTAAATTTTGTATTTCAATATTATGCATTGAGTTAATGCAGCGTTATTATGGATTGTTAATTGCAGCTCTCTTGTGTAAATCTAGCAGTTTCTAGCAGAAATAGTGGTTTCGACGAGGCCGCTATCAGAGACTGAAGGGAAAAGTCATTTACTATGATCATAGTAATATTTTATATTTAAAAATCACAGTGCAATCCCCGGAAATTCTTCTGGTATTTTTAGTATTTTTTATAGAATGCGTAAAGATCCGTCCACTTAGGGTGCCTAAATACATACCTAAATAAATACCAGACCCTGAGACCTCGCATTATAGCTAATCCATAATCTGTGCTTTGATTAATTACTTAACCGAACCCTTAGAAAAAGCACGCTACAAATTACAAAGCGGGACTTACGGCAGCAGCAACTGGTGACTGACTTTTTACTATGAATATTTGTATCTGCGAAAAGGAGCCTTACAGTCTGAACTCAGCAGAAGAGGTGCTAGAAAAACAGTTACACACCTTTGACACTACCTTTAATGAAAGTCAATGAAGGATTCAGAAGTATAGAATGTTTACTCTCCCACCATTACATATCCTTAAACGGCACATGGATTTTATTTACATGTGTTACTTACTGTATGGTTCCGACTTGCGTTTGAAACCATACAGTAAGTTTCGGATAACCCTAAATTTCCCCTAAAATGCCCTAAATAGGGCCTATCAAGGAACTCTGAAACCCTCGAAGAAGGAAGCTTTATTTTCGAAATGCGCACAGCGTAATTACTAAGAATTGGCAATCCGGAAATTCCCGTTTGCCTCTAAACATAGGTTCTACTGCACGACATACGGATTATGGCGTAATTTTGAATACCTAATTCATTAACATCATTGTTCCAATTTCCTTTCCTTTTTGTATGATATTAGAAAATAATATGGATCATATTTCATATCTGGTCCACTTATAAGTTAAGAGCAATGGAGTAATTTTATGGCTGTGTTAACAGCTTTAACTTCAACGTGTTGTTCTAGCTTTGGATACTTGACTAGGAAGTACTTGTTATTCACTTTCGGGACAATCTTTTTAGTTTAGATTGGTTTAATTGGGCTCTCAAATATCCAAGTGGGCTGCGCTTTCACCTTTGGTGGGAGTGGTTCCGGGTTCGATTCCCGGTGGGAGCCTATATATGCGAAATGTCAAGAGTTGTCGAAGTACTTTTAACATCACTACTACTATTGATGGTTGGGTGAAATATTATTTCTGAAATTTTTCTGATAGTGACATTGGTCTGTCTGACTCTGAGGCTCTCAATGCCTCCAACGCGATGGAATTGATGGTAAAAAAGCGACAAAGTGCACATTAACACACCAAATATTCAACTAAAACTATGATTTTAACCTTACTGTTATGCCAAATGCTACATACAGAGCCGACCTTCTCTATAAAGAGGCCTGGGTGCAAGAAATTATTTATTGCCCTAAATTTTTTGTAAGGTAAAAAAAGTTATAAACACGAACATATTTTCTGATGCGTGACTTGGTTTTTGCTAATGCATTAATCACTGTCAAGTTTTCATGTGCAAGAGTACATTATTTTAGTTCTTGAGCATGTTGGGGCCCCCTCAATCGCGGGTTACGTAGCTCCCCGTAGTGAGAGTACTACTTTTACTATGATCCCATTCATCAATCTATCGTTCGAATACATGTTTACCAGTACATTGGGGATGTACGAGTGAAAATGTTTGGGGACCTCTGCGTGGACCTCTACTGGGAAGCATCACTGTTTGAATCACATTAAGCCTCTCTGCTGTCTCATTGATGCTCCTCTGAAAACCGTGGCTGTGTATTTCTCGCTTATAAATCAAAAAGCGAGATTTGCGAATCAGGGGCATGGGAAACTGTTGGTGAGAAAA
The DNA here is from genome assembly GCA_000376725.2 of Ladona fulva. NCBI lineage: Eukaryota > Metazoa > Arthropoda > Insecta > Odonata > Libellulidae > Ladona > Ladona fulva. The sequence goes on from KZ308246.1 coordinate 452,349, forward strand.
TACTCTACATTATTATTGTTGTTTTTTTATAGGACCCTTTAATGGAGAGTTTAGGCCTGAATGGACCTCTCTTCCACCTAACCTAATATATTATTGTACTATACATTGGTATTTACTATTTCTAAAAGGAATTCACAACAAATTTGAAATTCACATAAAACAAAAAAAAGTTTCACAAAATCCTATCCATATTTACGAGGCAAAAAGGAAGTAAAAGCCAACGAATTGTAGTAACAGCAGAAACAAGGGCACTTGCCTCATTATCAAGCCGCGAGGGCTAGAGTTATTGTCCCGAATTTTCTTCCGTAATATATTACGGCGATAAATCAATGAGCGATGAAAGGTGAAAACGGGGCAAACCACCTGAATGTACACACACGTTCGCACAACTGCACTATCTCGCAAGACCCACCTCCCATTGTTTTGGGAAAGCGGCTCGAGAAGGAGCGACAAAATCGGCGTGCTCAAATTGAGTGAAACATGCGTTAAAATATCTACGCTGATACATTTCAAACGGGGTATAAAACGCTCTTTTTGTTAACGCCATCGGAGAATGTGGCTTTTTTGGGATAAACGGAACGAGTCGCTCATAAAGGCTTCCGCACCAGTGCGTTAACGTGCCTACTACGAAACGGCTCATTCGTTTTAATGAATCTGGCCGATGCGAATTTTCCCATCGACTTTTTGCTCCATTGAAATTTAAGGATTCGAGAGGAACGTTTACGTTCGTTCCTGGCGGACCGATTCTCGTCTCGTTGTACGGATTTCCGAGGGTCATTCCCGGTAATAGTGACTAGCGACACGCGAAATATGCTAATTGCCCCTTTATCTAAGCAATGGGTGTTCTGAATCGTTTATCTTTTTTCCTGTGCCAAGTGTATTTGAGCCTTTTTTCCTCGGCCCCACGAATTAAGTCAAACCTATCCGACGTGTACATCGTCACTTTTTGTTCAAATATGAATTCGCTTCGACTGGGAGAGAACAGTAAGGTAATCGGAAAGTTCTCTCGTATAGCCAATTCACGTTAATTTGGCCGACGATGACCGGCGAGATGGGGAAATAAGTGGAGGAATTGGGAACATTTGAGGGGTATTTGCCATGTATTATATATTGTCATGCCGTGAAAGATGTTTGTGTATGGCTACCCTATTAATAAGCGTGGCCTCCCCTATTTTCTGAGTTGGACTAGGCCCACCTTCGCAGTAGGCTACTGAGTGTTGGCAGAGTTAACATATATGAGCTATAGAGCCCAAGTGCGGACGAATTGTTCCTACTGCCTTCTCTTAATCGTGGAATATTTTCGCTTGCTTCTTCGCACAGTATGGAGGATGATATATCATGATTTAATTTTTCTCATAATTGCTCATGGATGTTGTAGTGTGATAACTATAGAGCTACGATAGTAAAAAGGTATTAATCTTGAGCGCCATCAACCCAAAACTGGCTTTCAAAAAATTTATTTCTCTAGAAATCAAATTTTATTCCTATCGAGCTGAGAAATGTATATTCGTTAGTATAAAATATTTGTATTTAACATATTGAGGGAATTTATAACATCAATACAAGTACAAAGTTTCACTGGAAGCTAGTACAGAAGGTATAAGAGTACAGTATTTAGGAAGTGTTTCAATAAACTAAATGGAAAAACTGGCTAACAAGTGAAGTTTTAATCAGCAGCATTTTCAAAAGGAGAGTAAATGTATTGCTTTTTTATGACGAAGGAGGAAATGATACATCAAGTTATTTATCTGCGCATGGGGTGAAAAATTTATTTTTTTTCTTTGAGGAGAATTTGGGAGAAATTTTCAAAAAATAAATGCACCAGAGAAATTTATTCTAGTATGCTCCATAAAATTTCATAAAGTTATTATCAGGAAGATTGCTNTATTTGGGATAATCTCCCTCGAGTTTCCGTCCGGGCCAAGGCGTTGATTTCCTTCGACATTTCGGCAAATGTCTCGACATCCATCCTCTTAAGTGTAATAGAAGCGATGAAACTACCGATACAACAAGTTAAAAAAGTTTTACTTTCCACTATGCCTCTAACGGCCTAGCATAATCTATATAACGGATGTACAATTTATAATACGTTTGAGGCATGTAATAAATTAATATGTACTATCAATTCAATTTAATGTAATTCCATTTTGATTAACTGGGGGAAATTTAAGAAAAACGATGTTGATACTAATACTCAGTGTATTATCCTTAACGAATGCGCGCGGAATATATCTAAATATAATCACAGGTAGATTATAGTATTTTCATTTTATTGATCAAGCAATATTGTTGCTAAATCGGAAAAAAATGTTTTCGAATGTTAATTTATTTGTTACAAATGACAAGATTTTCCTTCATACATATGAGTCTCATTCGTAATTTTACTGAAAAAGTATCAGGTATCAATCAATCCCTCTAGCAAATAAAGGGTTATTAATATTACGAATAAAAATATTTTAAATTTCTACATATCGTACTTACAATTCACGCATTTATGACTTTTGGAAGGATCAGTTGCAAAGAGTGTTAAACGTACATTTCTATACAAATTAAATCATGTTTCGTCATTTGTGATGGGAGAGTCCATTTATTATGAAATTTTCCTGTCATTAAGAAAGATTTTTCCTCTTACGATAAAATCACTGCCACATTCTAATTTAAAATATTTTTTTAATTTCATATTTTCTTTTACTTTATACTTTTATATTTACTAATATATTTGTTTATATATCTTTCAAGGGAAAGAAGAACACGTTTGATTCCATATGGTATTTTAGCTCCACTTAAATTTTATAGAATGAAATGGTTTTCATCGGAAACGAAGAGGAAGTTTTCCTGTGTTTCTCATGTAATACGTGTATGCTACTGACATCGGAAAAGTTTGTGCGTAGACATAATTTTGTAGATATATATTTAGTCAATAAATCAAAATCATTAAAATATATTTCTCTCTTATATACGCATCAATGATTGATATAATGGATTGTTTGACCTTGCTGCGCTGAAAGGAAACGGTGGCGTTGGCCTCATAAGCAGAAGATGTCGTTTTCAAGAAAACAATCAAAAGATAAAGGTGCAATATTTCTTTTAGGACTTTATGAGGTTATTCAACAGGAGATAAAAAAGTGGCCTTATTATATCACCGCGTTCTTCTGAAGCCTTCAGATATTTATTAAGACTCCCCATTGTTGATCCAAGCATAAATATTTACGCTGGAAAAAGGGGAATTATTTTAGGTACTTTTTGCGCATTTTATAGATCTTGCTTGTTTCAAATCCTCGCAGCTGCGGCGATTTCTAGCTGCTATTTGTCAAAGCGAGATACAAAAGCGAGCATTTCCATGAGGCAATCATTCCCTTGAGATAGTAACCGAAAAGTACCAACCTAAAGCAGGTGACAGCAATATCACACAACCTTGGTTAACATGTCCTTATCTATTTGGCCTTTGACGCAAAAGGGGGATTTTTTTCCAGAAAGTTATTTATTACTTGTAGTTTTATAGGGACAGAGAAGAGAGTTATGTTCAAATTCTCCAAAATTTGACCCTTTTATCGCTGGGACTACATTCCTTGCCTCTAAAACATTTTATGTACATGTGGTACTTTGCGGTAATGGAATGATTTTATAGAGTCTTTGAACAGTAAAACTTTTGAAGTACGTTTCTGCAGGGCTCTATCGTTGCATTTTATGTATATATCTCAGAGCATTCCAAAGCATATATTTACTTGTCTATACAGTAGACTTTAGTTTCGTGAAAACCGTTACTTTGAGTGCTTCAGCCCTTTCCATTGATAATTTACGTAGGGCTGTATGCGTCTATCTTTAAATAAATATTTAATATAAAAAAGGTTACGCGTATGTTCGTATGATTCAGATGTTAGGTGTTCATATGCATGATTCATATGTGAACCAATAGATAGCGAGCGAGATCCCATATACGTTCTCCACTAACAGAGAGACAGCGCGCTCGGACGTATTTTTACTTCTAGGGTATATCACCAATATTTTAGCCTGTTTTAGCATGATTTTCAACTCAGTGTTCATAAATTAGCACGTAAGGAACTTAGAAATTAGCAGAAGTGAAAAATACATACGCGAGAGAGATTCAAACTTCTAATGATTGAGCGGATGTGCTAATCTAACAGAACAGAGTAACTAAGAGATGAGGAAGCTTGCTGCCTTAAGGCAATATGCGACCTTTTCCTACGTTCAATACTACGTCTTCTTCACTTATTGAACCTGACACTGATATACTATTTGATTCTACTTCTCGATGTCATCCAGGAAAAAGAATTTGGAAAATATTCTTTTAGTACAATCATAAAATTATATTCGTTTTATAACAGGAATTCCGGTGTATTGAATGTATATTACTATTTGAATGTATGAATTGCCTTGCTCAATTGCAGCCTAATTACTTCGCTAGCGCCTTATTCCGTTTTGCCCAAATAGTGTCTTATGCTTTTTACCCAAATAATGGCATATGGTAGTATTTTTTCCTAAGTGCAAAATTACTCGTATGTTGTAACACAAAGTAGTTTTCTTCTGTGCACTTTCTTCAGCGATCTCTTTTACATTTCATATGAAAAAGGGTTGGATGTAAGAGGAGACTTGATAGTCTCAATTTCACCCGAATAAAGTCGCATTATTATTATTATGTGAATGCGGCCTGCCGTTAGAAAAAAGGTCCCTACCCTTAACCTGGTATCACACAGAGCAATTCCGTTTTATGAGAATATTTCCGGAAAGTGGATGATTCACTCTTAAAATCTAGAACCAAGTTTTTCTGGTCGTACAAGGGAGGTATGACAACGATAGATATCCAATTGTTTGGCCGTTTCTCACAGATTATGCGGGTCGCGTACGCATTTTCTTATCCATTAACGTTACTCTCAATGCAACACGTGGTCCCTATAAGTTACTTACACTTCAAGGGCGATCATAATGTCCTTATTTGATTGATCTAGAAGCGATGAAACTACCGATACAACAAGTTAAAAAAGTTTTACTTTCCACTATGCCTCTAACGGCCTAGCATAATCTACTATTTATCTACTTCAAAGTTTATGTATTTAGCACGATGCTCGAGATAATCGATATATGCACGTCAATAAACGTTGGTGCATTCACTTTGAGGAAACTGTAAGTTATCTCTTTCGTAAACAATGTTATATAAACAATCGCGAAGCGGATGAACGACTGAGGGGACGCCTCACCCTCCTCTAGGTATGGTTATACAACACTGATGTCATGGATATATATATAGCAATCGTTCCCCCGATGCACAGTGGTTATATTTCTGTATCCTTTTGTTCAAATCTTAGGAATAGAGATGCTTTCAACGGGTTTATCTAAATAAATCTGAGTTCTATCTTCCTGGCATAAGATAAATTTATCGCCTAGTATTTTAAATCTCCAAATATCTCGTCATGCAAACAATTATACTGCAATTAATGTTTACATGTTACAATGTGTGTTTATGCTATAGCAATAAAAGCGATATTCCTTTAACAGACAATGAACAGCTATAAACTTCTCATCACCTGAAAATTCTTTCCTAAGGTTTACAGATGAATGCTTTCAAGTATGAATGACGAATGCATCAATCAAGTACTGAAAAGGTAGAAATGTATTAATGTAACTTATATTTAGTAATTTAATTAATTTATACTTTGGCCAAATATATTATTTAAACTCGATTCCTATTAAAATGCATGACTATTTTCCTGGATTTGTGGTATGGAATTATTGCGTTCGTTCCTGTGAGAAGTGCGTTCCTGTAAGCCTAGCGAAGATGACCTTCACGGATTCACCTAAAAATGCAAGGATAAATAAGGAAAGTTTTTGTTAATAATATCAAAAAAGATTTTTTCTGAGTCTGTAATACTAGTAAAAATACAGTTCTCAAATTACTTTTATTATTCACCTCAATTTCGATAATTCTTAAAATATATTTAATTCGTTACGCCAATCACTGAGTAAGAGCTATTAACCAATCCTTTCATATTTTATACAACCCCACGTCTACGGCGTGCATCGGATTCTGTTTGATTTTTTTAAGTTGACTTTTTGCGTTTATGGCATCCTGGATCGGTGAGGAATTCAAATGCACACAACTTCACTCGTTTTTGATAATTAAATATGTAGTGATTTAGAATCTCATCAGACCATGGAGACATTAATGTACAGGTGAAAGAACTGGGATTATTTTGTAGAGCGGTCACTAGATTTCTATATGGATAACAGTACGCCTTTGTTGAAACGATTGGATTCTATTGATTGTGCTCAATGTTTTATATTACGTGTATCATTTTTTGTATACTTTTGTGTTGTTTTTTGTACTGACACTTGGTTTAAATTTTATTTTTATTTTATTCGTTTATATTCTATTGTATATTTTTAATTTCCTGAAGAGTCGGTAACCCTGAAGCTGGTGATTTTCACTAATGGGGTACCTACATTCCTTTAAAAGTAAAGTTCACTCTTATGGATCGTTTTAATATGTTTAATATTAATAATTACCACAAGGTTAGCCCTGAGTCTGTATCTTTCACATTCATAAAAATTAAGAATTTTTCTACAGATTGTAACTACAGATTAAATACGCATATAACGCCAGATATTCATTATTCAAAGCAAATTTGCACTCAGACTTATCGCAATCCTACGTGAGTGAACAATGGTCAGGTAGAGTCGGTTTTCAGAAACCACGGACACACGTTCAAGCGGAAATCCTGCAAAATAATCAGGTAACATTACGCAGGTTTCGGATAAAATTTTTAAATTCACATTTTGCCCACGGAAAGGGGTAACGTTTTGGAAAAAGAAATCTCCGGATTTCACCACAGCTCTGCGGCCAGTTATATAAATCTGAGATAAAAATTAGAGATGAAATCTCGGAACGGAAATACGTTGATGGATTCGACCGAAGAAACCTCTGGAAATAAAGTAGGTGAAGCCATTCGTAAATATTAATTTTACGCCAACTGTTTTCGTTTAGATGTTTTCCCAGTTCGAAAGCAAACGTTTGAATTATTATTATTAAAAATAATATATGGACGGGGAGATATTCTGGGATTCCGACGGTTTGTTTACATTTGTGGATATTGAAATTCGATCGGAAACACGTGGGAATGGAAGTATTATTTAACGGCCGCCGAAATTTGTAATTAATATTCATGCGAGCCGTGATTCGTTATTTTTTCGCTCGAAAATCAATCTTTTCCATTCTGATCATGATGAATTTTAATGAGATTAATTTTACTGTTTTCCCTTTCCAGGTTTTAGGATCTTCACCAAGTGCAGGAATGTTTTTTAACGTCCGAACGTTTCGCCCAAAGCCTTTCACCCAAGAGGCGGTTGTTTGGTTGGATCAATACTCGCAGGTTTTAGGATTTCTGCCTAGGTGCAGAAATATTCTTTGTTGTCCGGACGTTTCGCCAAAAATTTTCACTCAGGAGACGTTTCACCCAAGAGGTGGTTGTTTGGTTGGAACGATGCACTCAGGGAAATTTTTACCAAGAGACATCGCGCACATGGGTTTTCACCAGATGATTTTTTTGCATGAGACTAGGTTTACGTAAGAAGAATTTCACCCAGTAGATGCTTCTCTAAATGTTTATTCCAAAAGAGTTTCCATTAATAAGGTGAGCAGGGATTATAGCTCATAGAAATGAAAGAAATAATTTTTGTGGATGACAATATACCTGTAACTTTACATGTATATCCAATGAAGGACCTTTAAATGATCAGATATTTTACCGTAAACATTCCAAAGGTAATCGTTATTATAGCTCTTACACGGCGAACTATTTGGGATAATCTCCCTCGAGTTTCCGTCCGGGCCAAGGCGTTGATTTCCTTCGACATTTCGGCAAATGTCTCGACATCCATCCTCTTAAGTGTAATGACACAAGGAGGGCCAACGCAACCAGCATTCACATAGGGCAATTCCCAAGTGATAAAAGACGTTAACAAAGCCTGACACGACCAGAACTCTAACACTGATCTTTCACATGCCGGACGGCTGCACTAACCAATTAATCTATCTTGGCAAAACATTCAGACATGTCCTTCTGCATTTACATCTACATTAATAACCCTGCAAGCCACTTTTGGGCTTGTGGTAAGGGATAAACACATAGAATTTAAGCTACTTCTTTAGCCTATTTTCGTGTATCGTTCGTGGAAAGGACGAGTCCTTAAAAAGAACTGTTCTTCGATATATTTCTCTTATTTTACGCTCAATGTCGGATCGGCCGAAGTAGCAGGGGGGTCACATAATACCGATTACGTCTTCCGCAGACGTACTTTCACTAAATTTAGCCAGCAATCGCCGTCTAGCTCCTAATCTCCTTTCTTTCAAGTATTCTCAACATGTGTCTGAGAGCTCTTTCGCAACGCTTGCTTTTTTATCGCAGCATTTCTATCAAATCGCAATTTATTCTCGGGTTCGTGGGTTCATCCGCCCGGTCCCATAGAGCCCTTTTTATGATAATAATAATATTAATAATAGTACAATACATATTCTTTATTTGGGAGAGATTGGGAATAAAAGTCTCTTCTATCTAACCATTTTCATATTCAGTACAATAACTAGTAAAGAAAAAAGAAAAATCAGAAATTTAAAAGTAAAAAATCTAAGGGAGTCTATGGAAAAAATCATCTACAGCAGGAAAACACCGTCTAAGATAGAGGATGTGAGAAAACTGTTTTGGGAATATCGTTAGGAAAAACATCCATGTGATGAAACATCTCTTCGATGGGATTTCCTCATGATGATGTGATAAAAGATGAATATTCCTCAAAGTGGAATATCATAGGGTAAACCGTCTTTTCTCAGAAACGTATCTTTGATGAAACGCTCTCAAACCAGTTTGTTTTGTTAAATCACCGCTTGGGAAACCATTACAATATTTAAGATTTTAATATAGAATACGGAAAACTTACCCTTCAACAGTGGTAACTTTCCGATGGCCTAATTAACTCTTCGATAAACTCTACGCAGTGAGTTATCAGCAGTCACTATTTAAGTATTCAATCAGCCCCGAAGGTCTAAAAGCCAAAACAGGCAACTTCGAAAACTAATCTGCCCCTCCAAAATGACCCCTTTAGTCTAATCGACCGAGATGCGAAAATACGGCATAATCATCAGATTAGTCACACACTCCGCCGCAAGTTGTGAAACAATTCTTCGACAACAATGAGAGAAAGGGAAACCTTCGCCACGGATAGCGAACTAATTCAATTGCATTAGTCATCCCCGTGCGAATTAGACGGATCCAGATAGCGGAGAAACTCGAGTGATTAACGACACGCAAACAAACCCAAAACGCAAGATGCTTCCCAAAACTAATGCCAAGGCCTTCCACGGGCCGTAAAGCGGCCCCAACAATGACGACCGAGCCCACCGACAATGCTCGACGCAACAATGGCACGGGGGGCCGCATCAGTGCAGCCGTGGCTGCAGGGAGAAAAAAGTTAAGCGGGACTCGATTCTTGCAGACCCCACCGGAATGCGGGGGACCTCTTCCCCGGAAGGGGCGGCGGATTAATTACAACCAAACCGTCGTTATGTCTCCATGTCCGTAGCAATTAAAGAGGGAGGGGGGATGTCAGAAGGATACGTCGCGGATACAGGAAGCCGTAAAGGAGGAACCCTGCACCCACCCACCGCGACACGGTTTCGAATAAAAACAAGAAGAGGGGGATTAAAAGCTTCACAGAGGAAAACATACACGTCTGCAAGAGAGGAAAAGGATATGGAGAGAAAAAAGCACGACTCCAGCGCTGGCAGTCGGAGTCAGAGGGAACTAACACTCACACCCAGGGGGTGGGGGGAGAAAAAAAGCATCTGCATAGAAGCGAGCATAACGATGGGATGATGCCCAAGGAACAAGGCGAGTCCTCCACCCACGCCTTTTCATCCATACACCGCGACACCTCTTTTTTTCCCCTCCCGATCCCTTTTACACCAGGGACCCAAAGGGAGACGATGATGAAAAAAGAAGAAATCCCTTTTCCGCGAAGCGTTCAATCAAAAACGGACGGGAAACCGAGCTTTGTGGATCCGGCCTTAAGGGTTGCGCCCGAAAACGCAACGAAAAAAAAATCGACCGGAAAATGAAATTCGGGTGAAAACAAGGATGGAGACTTTACCGAAAAATAAGTATGTAAATTAGATCGGAAGAACAACAGGCGGAAAAATAAAGTTCGGACGGGGTGATTCGGAAACTTGGGATGTTGGAAATTAATGAGAAACAGGGCTCGGGGTTTTTTTCCTTACTCTTCCACTCTCTTTCTCCGTCTCACACCCTGCGGTCTAACGTGGCTCACTCCGCCGGTTTGTGATGATAAGACCGGGTACATTACGGTTCCCGCTGTTCAACCCTTTTTTCTCCCCAGCCCACACATTCTCCAAAAGCCTCCCATTGGTTAGCAACGCCCCCGCTGCTTTCCACTGGAGAGATGAGCGCGAGACACCAAATTACACACATCCATTTCTCTACTCGCAAGAATATCTCAAGCGTTACGTCTCTTCCCTCCCAAATCTCTCTCCATCTTCCCCTTCTCACCTTATCCGTACTACTTCTCCTCTCCTCCATTATTTATCCATCCCTTTTTCTCCTGTAAAGAGGCGAAAGAAAAGTCGAAACGGCGAACGACACCAATTACTAGACGTCGATAAATCATGAGCCTTAATCTAATAAAGTCGGTGTCCCTAAACGAAAACAATGTCCGCTTTTGGATACATAAAGGTTGAGCGGATGGATTTACGACCCGAACCCTTGATTGCGAGGGATAAAAGCTCTGATTCGAATCGGGGCTGGTCTTAAAATTAATGTTTTGATGGGGCGCGTTATCTGAATTAAAATAACATCCCTCCGGTTACTTTAAATTTCGTTGAATATGAGTGCTCGGGAGATAATGAGCCTAATGTAACGACGGTTTAAAGATTTTTGAATTTGGTAGAATTTTTTAATCGGAACGAAGGCATTACACTAATTGCTCCAGGAAGGTTTTCATGAGGAGTTATGCGATGATTATCATATGGCCACTTCCAAAGGTAATACTCAACCTGATACTTATTTTTACGGGTTAGATGGAAGAGGAGATTTATAGTCTCAATCTCGCCGAAATAAAAACGATTTATTATTATAATTATCCTTCGATAATCCTTCATATAATTCCCAGGCATTATGAGGAATCACATCTGGATTAATATTTGACATAATAGTTAAGATGAATTTGGCATTCGAATATGATTCTTAGGAGATATGGGGATCTTAGAAATCATATAAAATATAAATGCTGTCAAAAGAAAACATGTTACCATTGGAAAATGTGTAAGGTGACTTGGCACGATAAGTCGTGCATCTAGGATCTCCATGTTACCACTGCCTTATAAATGCGATAATCAAGTTATATTTTGATACAAACTTTCTAACATAGTATTACGTGATGTCTATAAGCTGTGAGGGAAAACGTATATGGTTTAACGTTTCATTACTTTAAAAATTAGATAGTTTTCAAGAAAGCGTTTTAGCATAGTGAAGAAGCCTAAAGATTCCTATATCTCAAATAAACAAATACAAATTGAACCAAAAATGCTGATACAGTGCTTGTTAACTATCGTTAATTTAATATTAAGTTAACTTTTCAGGCTCTTTAGGACCAATTTGAAAGCAAGCAGTTGCCAATGATCTGGCAAAGGAGAATCCATAACACAAGAGCCACCTCCTCAGATCAGGTAAAATACCTTACTTGGATCTCAAAATTAAAGACGTATAATCTGGTGTACCAAATATCCGTCCAACATTCACCTTCAAACATCTTTTCGAAACCAAGTATGCATTTGAGTAATGATAATAATAATAAAAAACATTTTAAAGGCAGTATGAACGCCCTGACGTCAGACTAACAGACTGTCGATAGGATGGATATGCACAAAATAGAATTTCATGTACCAAAAACTAAACTACAAATTAGCGCAGATCAAGGCTCACATTACAAGAAAAAACAAATGTAAGTGCTGAAAGTAAAATGTGAAAAATAAGACCAAAATAAATGAGAAATTTCAGTGAAGACAAAATGACATCAGCAACGCAAGAGAGCAGTCAAAAACTTTTCAACACCTAGAAGAAGACGACAGATAAATGAAAAAGGCAATAAAAACATTATCTTATAGATACAATAATCGTTTCGCGAATTATCACTTTATAATATTAGTAATACTTAAAATGGAACCAGGGCGATGATCCAATTTACATTCGTATTATTAATTAATACTCGTATTAATATTGAAAAACACACACAACCATTCCTTATCCAGAAAAAAGTCCGATTAGCCGGGACTCGAACTCGGGACCTTAGGGTTGGAACGAACATTTTGCTGATATCAATCATGAGCCAATTCCGCGATCTAGGTAATAGAATGGCTTTCTCTAAATGTAATATACGTTGGGGTACAGCTTTTAACATTTAGGGGAGCCATGACCAATCACCGTTTTGTTTATTTTTTCCAGATTTGTTTGGGTGAGGTAGCTCGCAGAGGGTAAATATAGAAGCTTCTCGTTTACCTCGTTCGAGTCGAATCATGGAGGTTGTATGTTTGGATGCCTTACGTAGTCAGCGTTGAGAACGAGACACCGATTTATTTTGCGGGACTTCGTCAGACGATAAATATCCCCTTCGAGGGATTCGCTGGAATGCGGCGAACATATCCGAAAAATTAGGTCGATGCTTAATGAAGCCAGGCTGTTATGATAGGCTCCTTGGACTATTTTGCTGGCTAACGGTAATTTGAATTGATTCTAGGGATGTAATAGCTCCGCTCCATTGATTGGATTTCGCAATCGCCGATTAGATTTTCTCCTCCACCCATTAAATGGATCAACTAGTCAGAGGCGCATTGCAGCTGTGAAGAAGCCCTCACAAGTGTTTGTTCGGTGATTGAAAAGCCTAATTTCGATGCTATTCGAAGACGACCTTGTGATGGTAAATTTTTGTCGCTTTAATTGTGAGCGATAATCGATCCCTCCCGCAAAAGTTTGCTCATGAAAATTCCTGGGGAGGTAATTGGCACTGAAATATGAATTTGCTCGAACCACGCGGAACCGTTAATTACTTCCTCACTTTCGTTCGGAACTTGAAACCAGATTTCCCCTTGTATTTTTAGGCAAATTAGTTAATTTACTTGATGGTTTCCAGGCCGAAACCGATCGTTTTCGATTTAAATGTGGTGAGCACTATGAAGTCGATTTTAAATTTGTTTGCTTAGTTAATTCGCTGCCGGAATTGGTCATGCCGCTGTGGAAGAATAAAGTGTATTTAAAGATGTGCGTCGGAGAGGAAGAGCGATGAGTGAGTGCGTGAGCTGAAAACTACTGAAAGTCAGGTAAAAATCGCAGAGAATGATGGGATTGATGGACGCATATTGTGCACTTACTCTAGCGAACTTTTACCCGGACCAGCGAAAGTATAACATCGATTTCAATGAGGGATGCTCACCTTTAACCCAGTGGTGGGCAGCATTGATTAGAAAAACTCAAACCGCTTGAAAGAGAAGATATAGAGGAAGTTAAACAACTATATCTTCGCTGCAAAGAATGTATAGGCCGATTCTGATATACCGAGAATAAATTGAAGTGATAATTGGCCCCTTGACTCGGAATCGAACCCATATCTTCGTGTTTACAGTTGGACAAAAACTTTCCACACCTACCCAATGTCATTCTGTTTTCGAGAATGTTTGTGACTAATACACGGTAGGAAGTGAATCTATTTAGTGGTACCTACCACTGGATGTACTCGTAGAGGAATCTAGGATAAAAAGGAACAATCTTACACGACTTCACGACATTTTATGGATTTCTGAGTCCCAAACTCCTAAATATAGCAAATGTCTCAGAGAGCGTCATACACAGGTACTAGATACCCTCCGTGAGTGCGGCATTATTTATGGATTTGTCCCAAAGCAACGTAAATTGTTTCATCATGGTATTTCAATGTTCTATGAAAATATGGGGACTGAGTTCAAGCCCCAGTGAGGTCAACACTATTCACTTAGGTATATCCTTTCTTTTTACTTTGAACGCGCTAAATTCAAGGCCTTTAAAAGGGTGGTCACATTTATCCATTTTATTTCTATGTATATCCATTACCTACTTCCCCATAGGATTTGCCAGAACAATATCCTCAGTAAATATAAAATCTGGTTGATTGGTTTTGTGGTGCGTCGACGTCTAAGGTCATTTAGCACCATATTTAATTTAGTTTAATTTATCCAGGTTAGATCCAGCTCGAAAACTGAGATAATCGAGAAATTACTTACATTGCGCTTATCGCATCATGCTCCTAACCACCGCAGCTATCGCTAGTATGTACTAGATTTAGGGTAAGGAATACTTGTGTGCTACGCTAAGGGTAGGTGTGTGACTACTCGTACGTAGGCAGCACAATATGTTAAGGAATGCTTCTTATACGCATTGGGAAAGTGGACGAAAATATAGCAGAATTAAGGTATATCGAAAGTTTTACGCAAAAAGCGCTTCGAAAATACAGAGGCGTAGCCAATGGAGTGGTTTTCAGGATTCAAATCCTTCGCCTTTTATGAGAACAGAGCCAAGAATATACAAAACCATGCGATAGGATGACCTCTCGCAGTTGTGTCACATAAACACCGCTGGAGATCCGCAGAGTATACATGTTAAAATAAACCAGTGTAAATGTTTGCTAAATTTCTGGCGCAAGTATTCCTGCCCCTGCATTGAAGACAATGCAGTGTTCAAATTTAATTTATGCCGCACCATGGACAAATCCTGGCGACGCGCCTGTAGTTACTTTACGTTCCTTTCTTGGGTTACGCGGAAATATGAATTATAAATCTCCCAGCGATTGTATTGTTAAGTGAGGGTAATTGCCAAAAGCTTGGAGGGCATCTACCTTCAAAATAGTTGACTCATATTGAGCAAACATCTATTTTGACGCTCTACTAATTTTGCGAAAACGTTATTAGTTTCCTGGCTGCACCTGCTCAAAGGAATGGCGACTTTCCAAACCAAGGGCTGGGTTTTTCAGAAATCTTGCCTTCACATTTTTTATCGCTACACTTATAGATGGAAGGCCAGCGCGATTGATGCCCTTAAAATATATGAAAAGGCTTCAAATTTATCGAAATACACCCTCCGGTATCATACCGTTACACCGTCACCCAAGTTTTTTTATCCTTCTTCAGGATACTGAAAGTAATGATAAACAGGTTAGTCCCCGTTACCCATAACGTTACTGAAGTACCGGCCAGCTACCTTTGTGGTTCATCGATTCTCGGTCACTCATTTTACTGTCACACCTTTACTGTCAGGCCAGTCATTTTAAACTCTATGACGTAAATCGTCATACCCTCTAATTTCCCTTTCGGTCTATTACGCAGAGAGCATGATAATTGACTGAGTTTTGGAGGTGATGGGGTGGAAAACGTTGTTATTAAAGATTATAAGCTGAGTCAGGAGTTGATTGACGAGGTACGAAAGGGAACTGACAGTAGAAAATGTTTCTGAAAGGAGGTTCCAAGGAAAAAATCGATTATTTTTAATTTAAAGCATATGCTTTTGCATTCAGAATTTATGAGATGAATGGAGTTATCGTGCTACCTCACTCCCCATCTTGGTTGCTAATCCTCATTAGCTCTCCAAAGCTTTTGGTTGCTAATTGTGAAGAGATTATTGATCCAACCGACGTTTGTAGTGAATATTGCACACTCTTTCTCTTTTTGACATGATATGTTGGGATTCGTGCTTTTTTTCTGTATTTATCTGAATAATAATTTTCAACTATCAATATATATTTGTAAAGGAGTTTTAAAGGCAGCAAATTTAAATCTATGTAAACTGATCACAAGGAAACTTACCTCTGATGGCAAAGATGTAACAGAGTCACAAGCACCATGAAGCCATCAAAAGTTGGTAGAGAAACCCAATGCGCATATGCTGCCGATAGCAGCATCCTCAGGGGTAGAAGCGTGACTTTACTATGTAAACTGAGTACTTTGTGTAGCCATTAACTCCTTTAGAACACTATTGGTTGCCCCTCCATATACTAAGCCCATGTCTTAGAATGGATTCCTTTAGGGATAAATAAAGAATTCTTTTTGTCGTTACAGGTAACAAATATTTGAGGTAGAACATCTGATAAGAAACTTTCGTTATCTTGTTGTATGTAACATGAGAATCGTATTTCAAATTTTCATCTATCATTACACCCAAATGTTTGTATGTGATGACTAGTTCAAGCATTGAACAGTTGCATTGAGTTTCATTTCCATTATAGTGAAGGCAGCTATGTCCATGCAATTTCAGATTTGCTGCTTGTCTCTTCCCCACTCTATTGTTTATGTTCATTACTTTGGTTTCGTTAACATTTAACACCAATTTATTATCATGGCACCGTTTCTTTATATTGTTAAAGTCATTTTGGATGAGACTTTCAGCTTCTTTGAAGTCCCTATTCCCTGATATAATGGGTATATCATCTGCATACAAAAATATCTTGCAGTGGTCTGTCATGGTGATGATATCATTAATATATAACTCGAAGAGCAAAGGACGTCACACAGAGCCCTGAGGCACGCCGCTTCTTATCATTTTTTGACTCTCACTTGAATGTTCTCTTAATCGCACCTTTATTTTTCTCTTGCGTAAGTAGCTTTTAAACAATTAAAAGATATTGCCTCTTACTCCTATATTATATAGTTTGCTTAGTAGTAAATCTGAGTTTAGGACATCAAATACGTTTTTAAGTCAAGAAAGCAAACTAGTAAGTTGTTGTTTTTGTTAAGGTTAAAGTTTATGTACTCTGCAAAAATTGCTGGGTCGACAGGTCGTTATATATTTTAACATAATTGTACAGAAAACTAGCTTAAACTATAATATAGTAATAATGATAATGATAATAATAATAAGCCACATGCCGCCCTAATTCTAATGAAAGATCTCTAGTTTTCGAACGCTCAAATTTCTTTCCTCCTGGAAACAGATACCCGCAAATACTGCACTATAACTTACCTTTCAGAATTCTTACTTCAACGGCATTAAAGTAAAATGTCACAATTTTAGCGGTAGCAAAACAATTGAGCGCTTGTATTTCAAAAATTAATTTTGTTAAATTTAAATATATTCCATGGAGCCATATAGAAATAAACCCTACGTTACAGAAAATATACGTCTTATGCTTTTAAATTGAGCACTATATACTCTAGGATCCATGAGAAAATTAAGAAATAAAATCAATCGATTAATTTGGTAAATTTTCCGGTAGATGTAACCTCAAAGAAATACACGAATACATCATTACAAATTATATCCATTCTCGTGATCTTACATCAACCTACCACAAAATTAAGCACTCTTCGAATCATAGCCAGAATACGAAATCATAGGCACTTCATTCAAATTCGGGAGCGCGAGCCATTAGGCTATCGTGAGGCCCAAAGTCTCCGCGTCTTTGCCTTGAACTTGAGATCCTAAAGTTCCACCGCTGCTAAACTTAGCAAATTTGTTAGTGTCGCCACTTGTTAAACAACTGTCTTCAGTTTGACCCTAACCAATCTTAAGGGCGTATCTTTGCATAGGGAAGCACTCTTCACCGGGTACCAAAAGTTCGAAGACTTAAAAACTTTGCGCTCTGAATGCAGTCACTTCGAAGATAATGGATGAATTCTTACAAAACTAAAATTCCTCGATTTTTCTCGCAAATCTTAGAGGATTACTGTATCTTCGAACAGTATTCAAATGCTATTTCTCGAAGAATATACTCAACTTTACCAAATGTTCCCTGTGACTGATTTTTACTGGCATCATAAACCAGGAAATTCTAGCAAATCTTATTAAATAACCGTTTTATCACCATATTAACGTTTTGCGTATTTTTTAATGTTATGACAAAGGTTTTGTGATCCCTATTGCAAAATAAAATTTCATATTCCATAATAAGTTCGGACTGGGTGACACTGCGGTGTGTCAAAGAGAAATATTACTATTACAGATTGTTGATACCGACATTTCTCTAAGGGAAGCTATTGCAGTGTAGGAATCAATCTTCAGAGATTTAATCTAAGCTTATTAATAGTATGTGCGCAGTGGAGCGAAAGAATATTGGTTTTCATATTGCTGTAAACATAGTTAAGAGTTTCTGGATTGAAGCCGAATTCCATTAGTGAAGCTTTAAGTCATGGGGCATTACCTCAGGGACATATAAATAAAGAAAAAGGCATTGTTTACAGTTAATATTCTACATTACTCAAGGAAGCCATCCTGTGGAGTTGTCTTTTTAATTATCATACCCAGATTAAATATTTACACAATGATGTTTTAACTCTGGGTTTTCTATTTACAAATACAATTTACAAATAGGCATCAGGTCAGGTGGCAATCATTATCGAGGAGAGGAAAACCCCTAGTATTCACCCTAGTTGAGAAGAAAAACCTCTCTAAAAGTGAAGGGTAGAGAGGACTCTCTCCTGAAAGTAGTGCATGCTTCGAATAGCCATCTGTGTAACGCGTTAGACTTCAGTGAAAACGGTTCCAGGTTTGATTCCCGGTGGGAAATCTCATGTAAAATGACCTGTTGAAGCACTTTTAAATTTACCACTTCTATAAGATACATTCTACAGATTAATCACAACTATACTTATTCATTTTAGAATTTCAAACGATTCAGACAGATTAGATATTTTTAACCATACGATTATTAAGGCAATTCATTGTAGTTTTGTTAATAGTCCTTCGACAGATGAATTAATATCTCCCACCGGTAATCTAGCCCGGGACCTCTCCCACCAAAGTCAAATACGTTGCCTACTTAGCAATTTGGGAGCTCTTGAGATTAATCAATAAAAATATATAATAACCACATTACAGAAAAATTGCGTGATTCTTATCTCAATTTAAAAAGAAATCAAGAGAAGTGTGGAAAGGTTCTAAAACTTCAGGCAAATCCTTCCACTTCATTTTCCCACGATTCAGAAAGGAAAATTTGCAAATTTCCATTCTCAACTCATAATGGAAACTCAATTATTATTGTCATTTATCTGGAGTCATTCTGGATTACTATTTCTACTTTCCTATTCTTCCATCAAAGCCTCACCTATTATAGTTTTTATACGATTCTATGACGGTCGGGCCTTTATAATGACCATGTCATCATCATTGGTACACTGGTTACTGAGGAAAGGATTGTCTAGTTGCAAAATTTGTCATTCAGGAAACATGAATCCAAGTTTATCCCAATTGATAGTTGGGTCTTCCCATTCAACCCTTATATCTGCCCTTTTGTTGATGTAACCCTCTGCCATTGTCGGCCTTATGGGCCTCTTCTTGGGTCCCTTCAATTGATTCTATCCCATGACGCTCTCCTTCCCTTAGACAGAGGGTCCTTGGGCCTGCTCCTTGCCATATTCCACCACTTTCCCTCCTCTCGTTCCCTCCACCTCCGAGACGAAGCACCGTAAGTAACTCGAAAGCTATCAAAGGCGTAACCCGGGACCATTATCATCTTCTCGCCTCGATGACGAGTGGGAAAAAATGTACTTTCCCTTCCTCTCACCAGACCCTTCTGATGCTTCGAAACCCCATCTTTTGTGCGTGACGCGGGTTAAAGCCGAGCATTTTCTCTGAATGGAATCCATGGAGGGAAGGAAGAGAAAAAATTGAGGGAAAGGCGACCTCCCGCCACTCCCCCGATTTTTTATATCATGCGTATCTACTCGCGATGTTTTTATCTCCAGACGGGGAAAATCACATATGTGAAAGTGTCTATGTGACGAGAGGTACATAAAAAGCTGCGCATGCGAACGATTCCCCCGTTCTTCTCCTTCCATCCCTCTCACGCCCCCTTTCTCTCCTGTTATAGACCGCGTGAGGTTATGTCTCCGGGAATGTGTGCGGGAAAGGGTTTTATAAGAGCCTAACTGGATGCGTGTTTGTAGAGGTGACTTCTTTTAAAAGAAGAGCGGGCGAAAGGAGGGGCGGGCGAGGTAACGGGGAAAGTGACAAGGGATGGGTAATAGAAAGACAGGGAGGCAGACAAGTGCCTTTATTTAATAGAAGAGTATAAGGAGGGCGGGATGGAGGGGGGTAGAGAAGGAAAATGCGGAATGACGGAAGAGCAAATTGTGAAAGACGGATAGAGTAATAGAGAAAGTGGTATTGGGAAGTAGGCATTGAGGAAGGAGTGCTGATGGAGATAGGGAAGTAAAACAAGAGAGGGGAGTGTGGGTGGAGAAGACACGAGCTGAGATCGATCCAAACAAGTGTAGAGTCTCCGATGCAATGGTAATTTTTATGTAGCGGAATTCGGTTATTTACGGTGGAAGCCGCGACGTGCTTTAGTACAGATTTCTACGGAAGACAAGGGGTTTTTTCTAGAGGATGGACTAATGCTGGTAATGGCGATTCTGTCTTTTTCACATAGCAACCCATTACTCAAAGCACAGCAAAGGAATGGCCCGAAGAAGTCGTTAACTAGGTTCACCCCAACTTAACTCGACAGCAATCCTGCTGACCAAGAATGCAACTTATTAAAATTATCCGCAAAGATAAAAGATAGACATTATGCAAGCAAAAAAAATGCTTTAATGTTAAAAATAAATTAAAAATGAGAGTTGCAATGCCTTTCCATGCTGACATCGCGGATTATACAATATTTTTATTCGCATCTTTGTTAGCGATGGATAAAAATGCATCCTTCAGTTACTTTTGTCTGAGTTTAGTTTATGGCTGTGATTCTCTGACAGGTGTCTAAGTATATGAGTGATGCTGGACAATGGAATCTGTTTGGTTGTTTCTCTATGAATACTTTGAGGAAAACCAGATTAAAGTTTTTCATTACGTCAATATACAGCACTTACATGGATTTTTTTCTCTTATAGCATTCTGGCTCTGAGAGAAACTCAAGGGAAAACTATCTTACTCCTCACTTTTTCTAGTGAGCTTCATTCCCCCTCTGAGATTTCTGGAGGGTAATGGTGGAGTTAGAATTCACACTGACCTTCGGGCAGAGCGATTTAATGATATTTTGGAAATTTTCTGTTAAAATTGGTTAATTTACACACAATTCACGACGTATTCAATAAGAAAATAAGAATAATAGTTCGACTTTATTTGCGCTAGATTGAGACTATAAGTCTTACCAAGTCTAGTCAAGTCATACCTTGGTCGTATGAAATTTGAAAGAGATATTTGTCAATATTATTTGATAATGTGAAGCAAAATTAGCATAATACTAAATTAAATACGTCAAAGATATTTGGAAATAAGATATTATATGAAATAAACACATTATCACATTTCCAGGTAAATGTCAATTGTCTTGTAAATGGCTTTTCAATGAACGCAATATCACCAATTTAACAAGCAATTACAATTACAATTACAAATGATAATGGCATGGAAAGCATATAGGAATAATAACTCTGAAGGTGGNTAGATTGAGACTATCAAGTCTCTTCTAACCTTGGTCGTATGAAATTTGAAAGAGATATTTGTCAATATTATTTGATAAGTGAAGCAAAATTAGCACAATACTAAATTAAAGACGTCAAAGATATTTGGAAATAAGATATTATAGGAAATAAACACATTATCACCTTTCCAGGTAAATGTCAATTGTCTTGTAAATGGCTAGTCAATCAACGCAATATCACCAATAATTAAGCAATTACAATTACAATTACAAATGATAATGGCATGGAAAGCATATAGGAATAATAACTCTGAAGGTGGAGAGAGAGAAGGAAGGAAAATAACTATAAAGTATGATGAGGAATTTTGAAAGAAAGATTAGGAGGTGGCAATGCACAAAAAGTATGAAAATGAAAGGAAATGTGCTGCCAAGTGATGACATTCCGGGCATAACATATGGTAGCAGAATTCTCTTACACGCAAAGCAATATAGTGTCTGGAAACAGGTTGCAATGGAGATAATATAAGCATATAATAGAAAGAAAGGAATGGAAAAGAGGTATAAATTGTATTAAGGATTGATAATAGAGAAAACTATTCGAAAAGCTAAGTTGAAGTTATAGTTCAATTGAAAGGGAACAAAGGGAAAAGAAAAGTATGGCATAATGTAATATGAAGTTATGTCATAATGCGAGTTACAATACAAGGGAGATAATATGACGGTACAAGTACAGAGGAATAGAGAGGCCGAAATTATAGAGGAAGGGTTATTCTGTAAAAGTTACAGAGAAAGTAAATGAAGAAGAGGTTCTATGGGTAAGTGCTAGACGGGGCTTTGGTTCTATTTGCCCCTCAGATGACTGGTACCAGACTAGATGACTATTTACAGTCATAGAACGTAAATAAATAAATACAATTCATTTTTGCGAGAAATATTCTCCGAGGAATCTGCATGGAGGAATATCGGAAAGTGGTCATATTCATAATACATAATAATCTCATACAATATATAAGAATGTAATGATGTAAAACAGTGTATAGAATATAAAACACATATAAAAACGCGGCAGCAATGTACATTACTGGGCGATGGTGTTAAGTTAAAAAAATGCGTTTTCTTGCCTAACACAGGTACTTATCATACAGCCCTCGTAATCTGTACAAAAGAATGAAACTGTGGATTTTAGTGTATAGAATATAAAACACATATAAAAACGCGGCAGCAATGTACATTACTGGGCGATGGTGTTAAGTTAAAAAAATGCGTTTTCTTGCCTAACACAGGTACTTATCATACAACCCTCGTAATCTATACAAAAGAATGAAGCTGTGGATGTTAATAGAAGTGAAAATTGCAGAATGGAGAAAATACGCTAAGTTAATGGAGCGAGAGTTTACTAGACGTATTTACCATATTTTGCGTGCATGGTATCAATATGCTGCTTTTTAAAATTAGGGTTCCAGTGGAAATATTTAGTATTTATTTTTAGGGTTTCCGTAAGGAGAATATTTATCCATAAAAATTTGGTGGAAGGAGACAAATAAAACCGCGTGTTACGAATAGGTTAGCTGAATATTCGGAAGCTCAGCCATCTGTAATAAAGTAAATAAAGTAGGTTCCTTGATTAATTACTTCTAGTAAATTGTAACCTTTGGTTCATTCGTGCAGTTATATCTTTACCCGAGTCAACGTATGGTGTGTGGCAGAGAGTGAATAATTTTCCCAAAACTATCACGGGGTCTCACAAATTAAATCTTCGTGCATTTAAAAATAACTATAACAAGAATTGTATCGTAGGAATCGCATTTGAGTAGATAAGCGAGAAGGAAGGAAAATTAAAAATTATTACCGGGATAAATGTCAGAGATAGAGCTACTGAAATGGAAATGGAATGCGGGATACAAGAAGAAAATATAGAAAGCTATAGAAGGCCATATCGTACAGAATCATAGGACAGCCACATAAGGCTGTAATGGGACCGCGAGAGAGGGCTGATAAGGGATATAAAGGACGGAAGATATGGGATACGCGATAAGAACGGAGTACAAGAAAGGATGTAGGGAAATGATCGGCTAGCAGATAAGAGCGAGGATAGGAAGGAGAATTGAAAACGAAAGGAATGCGAAGTTTAAATAGTGAAAGGTGAATAAGGAGAGGAACGGATGAGTCAAGAAGCAAGAGATATGGAAAGGGAAGAAACGGAAAGGTTTGTTAAGG
Source organism: Ladona fulva (assembly GCA_000376725.2). Taxonomy (NCBI): domain Eukaryota; kingdom Metazoa; phylum Arthropoda; class Insecta; order Odonata; family Libellulidae; genus Ladona; species Ladona fulva. Next base: position 476,022 of record KZ308246.1, read on the forward strand.
CGGTTTGGAGAGGTGTGTTTGCAAAAGGATAGGGATGAGAATAGTGAGGCATTGGAGAAATTATGGGGAAAGTTAACAAGGGGGGACAAATGGGAAAGAAAATATAGGAAGAGAGATGTAGGAGAAAAGGTATAATTGTGTGGGGGAAGGGAGAGCAGAAAGAGAAGAGGAAAAATACGTCCAAAGAGATAAGAAAAATTAAAAATTAAAGGGTCCGGAAAAAGTTTATGGATAAAGGGGGGAGAAAAGAGAGGAATTCGGGAAGGTGTGAAGGGATTCCGGGTGTTGCATTCGAGATTGAGTGAAAATGGAAAGAGCGAAAAAGGGAAAAAGAGTTGGCGACTGAGAATAAGGAAAATTTGACTATTTAGAGGGGAAAGGAGACAAAAATTACGAAGTTGCAGGGAGGTAAGAAGGAAAAAATTTTATACAAGGAGAATAAGGAAACGACGTGAATATATTACAAAGTTAAAGATGTAGAATTTGGAAAATAATTAAAGATTTGCCAAGGGATAAACATTTCACTGAAGATTAACCCAAGGGTAAATACACATGGTGTAAATATCTGATAAAGGTGTTAAAGAGAACACAGTATTTTGAAATCTACCCAGCGATAAACATATGTGAAAATTAGCGACAATAGAACCCAGGTTTCTCATTTTCTGGGTAGGTATTCTAACCACTGAACTAAACTGAATAAAAAATGATTGATTTCCACTAGCCATCCATTCAGCTTATCTGTGTCTGTAATACCCTCCCAGTGGTTATAATACCTTCCTGGAAAGTGGGAGACCTGGGTTCAAGTCCCAATCACATCCCTATCTTTCATATATTCTTATCCTTGGGTGAGTGAACACTTCAATGTGCAAAGTAAGCACCTTATCCTTTCCCTTATATTGTTTCCAAATTAGCTGAGTCGATAATCAGTGAAAATTATTTAATTCCTAAAGCAAAAAAATTATCACGTCTAAAGAAACACTAGCGGCCGGTTTTGATGTAACATCTTCGAAACTGGTAGTTATCCCAGTTGATCAGTAGACGTAAACAATTTTGTTTGATTTTTTTATAAAACATTTATTGGTTAACATCAGGGAGGTTTTAAACACCAAAAAATGAACAGAAGTTAAAAATATCTTTCGGAACCAGAATGGGACCAGATCTTCGTATCACCGAACGGATAGTCTGACGAATTACGCTTTTAAGAAAATCGATTTATCTCCAATTTTTCGTAAACTCGAAGCATTAGCCCTGAAGGCGAGAGATGTGGATTTGACTCCCAATCTCTCTAGAGGTAAGTTTTTCTGGCGCACGACTTATAAAGCAAAATTTATCCTTAATTTGTTTCCTCATCTTTGTGATGAGATGAAAAACGGGACAAGGGATAAATTTGATAGCAAGACATGGAGTATTTTTTTTTAAGAATAGAAGATGTTCTTTCTGCCTGTTTTTAATAATTAACAAATAAGGAAATAAATAATTTAACAGAAAATAGAGATACTGCTGGTTGCATTAATAACTTTCTGCAATAACAGAGATTCACTAAATGACTCTGAATCCAATCAACGAGTTCAAATTATGCTTCATAAATATTGAGGAAACGGTAGACACTTTTAGCGCATCGGTGAAATCTTTAACGAAGGAAAATACGAAATATTGACAATAAATCCGTATTAAAATATCGAATATTTGATATCGAGAAACTGTTTCTTAATGATTATGGCATGAGAGAGAAAAGAAGTGTATCAAGTGAGAAACAAATAGAGATTAATGCTAGGGAACGTTAAGAAATTTATACGGGAATTGAAAGGATTGTAATGATGAATGAATCAAACCAGAAGGATATAAGAAAGAATGAAAAAGGCGTAGAAAATTACTCAATAGAAACGAGAAGCTTGTGGATTAAAGAGGAGGTAAGACAAGACATCTGATAGAAGACGTATAGGTGCTACATTAAAGAACATTATTGCAACATTAAAGATAAACATAAGGAGTTTGTTTATTGCAACAAATAAATGGAATGAATCACTACTTAGAGAGTGCACATTAGAAATGAGAAAGCAGTTCTTGAAAAAAGAAGTTTTAGAGAATGCGTAGACAGAAAGCTTTCAAAGACGGCGGAAAGTAAGGATTTTAGGTAGGGGATGAAAATCATTGAGCTAGGAAAGGTTTTGAGGAGAATATGGAACGCACTGATGGGTTAAGTGTGTTAGACTCGGGGTGGAGTGGATCTAAAATAGGGCCAGGAGGAAGTAGTGAGTTCAGAAAATTGATGCAATAAAAGTGGGTAAAGAATGGGGAAAGGTAAAAGAAAGTGGATGATAGATTGTAAGAGAAAGAGGGTCTTGAAAGAAAGAAGCATAAAGTGATTATATTGGAGCAAGAATAAACGCGAGGACGAGGTTGTAAAGGGAGATACTAAAGGGAGACTTTGAATTTGGATCAAGAACTAAGAACACCAAGGGAAACTTTGTGTCGCAACATTTCCGCAAGATTTATGTTTTGAAACAAAAACGGACCGGTAATGTACGATGGCGGCCTGACAATGACAATCATTCGTCAAAGCGGCATTTTTTGTAAGACAAGAACTTGGAAAGCATGGAGAAGTCCCATTCAAAGTTTCCTTTTCTGTTATTGATTAACTCAACACCTTTCCTTTTGATTTCAGGTAAACGGTAATTTAATAGACGGTAATGTTAAGAAATAAGGCGTATTATGCATAAAAATTCAATATCACATTGATCAGGAATAACAATAATACGTCTTTATTAAACGGTGATTTTGAGAATTATTTGTCTCTTCTTGCATCTGACCCTTTTCTATTACAGATAGAGAGAAAAAGGTGTTAGGATTTGAGAGTATTTTAAAAGGTTCAGAGAGTAAAGCTAAGCTAAAGGTATAGTAACAGAGAAATGTAAGGGTTGTTCTCTATTTACTTCCTCAGTATGTTGGAACGGTTGCGCTGGTTTAGCTATATACTTGTTGTTAAAAGTGATAACACTCACTCCAATTCTGTTCCTATATTCTGTTCCATTTTACCCTGAAATGGAGAAAATAATAACTTCCCATCCCCTTTTCGTCCAACTTTGTATTTGGAAGCATTTAATGTTTTTGGAAGGGAATCTCGCCTTTCGCCACGAGCTTTATCCACTTAATCAATCCAGATACATTTTCGATTTCAAAATATTGACGGGTAAAAAATTTCAATTACGAACACCGTGATATAAAATTGATAACCGAAAACATGGTAAAAATGCGATGAAATCGATAACTCACGCAACTTGGTCACTTCTGTAGACTGAGAGGAGTGAGTGACAGAGAGGTTTCTAGGCTTTTTAATTCGGGAGATCACGTAAGCGTGTGTAAAACCTTCACCAGATAATGTGTTTCACTATAAAAATCAATTCATTGAAATTAGTTAGTTACGTTGTTCTTCATTTCTCATGACACATTCCCAGCAATTCAAAACACACTAAATACATGAAATGAATCATGAATGTAGCAATGAAACAAATGTGTACTTGATCGACAAAGTATATCGTTTTGTTGACATAGCCATTAATGAAAAACCGCTTTAAGAGTCCCCACGATGTGGGGACTCTTAAAGCGGTTTTATGATACATTCTCATATGCATGGTCATATTTATTGTAATAATTCATCGTAGCGGATATTTAGGCATATAAAATGTATGAGTAATGAAATCGGTCTACTATTATAGTATCCCTTTTTATCGAACTATCATTATGTGGTGCATATTATGTTTTATATAAGCATAAGTTCACGTGATTTTTTTTTCACTCGGATTCATCGCAATTTTTTGTAATTAAGTAGGTAGTTTGTTACTTGCGTAAACCTCTACAGTGCTTATTTGTTTGAGTCAAAATATGTTCTTTATTCGATGAATGTTTGCTTTATAAGTTTATGTAAAAACGTAATATCTTATTTTCAATTGAGATTTGTTCTAGCACATGTAAAGAGTAATGCGATGTTATAACATCTCTCTCTTTAATATTTGTGAACTATGTTGCTTCGTTGTCGGAATGAAATCGTATGTGAAATGAACTGGTAATGTAATTACCAGAGCTATTTATAAACTAATACAACTACAACACCTTCTGCAGCAGTAGCTTCAATACACTTTTGACTTTTCCTAAATAAGCAAGATCATACCTTCAAGGTAGTTAAAACTATTATTTTTCCTCCAACCAGAACCTACTTTTCCAACCTCAGTAATCAACCGTGAGGATGAGAAATTTACGGAACTTTCCGAAATTAATTAGTTAGCATATCGGTTAAAGGGCCGCTTGTGGCCCGTGGGTCGCAGGGTGGACACCCTACGGTGTTACAGAGCAGTACCTAAGAAAGACACAAAACAAGCGGCGAGATTGGAGCATGAATAATGACGGGAACGGAAGTGAGGTGAGAAGGAAGAGGAAGATGGAGACGCAAAATGGAGAAGAGAAGGCGAGGTAATGAAGGAGAGCGGCAAGCAAAGAAGGGGGTGTGTCCGTAGCCGGTGGAAGCAGAGAGGGCGGTAAAAATAGAGAAGGGGAAGTCATGGAGCGGGGAAGAAGGACGGGGAGAGGAAAAAGTAGGGGGACCGTGGAGAGGGGAGATGGGAAAAACTCGCTCAGCCTCCGTGCATTTCGCTGGACCACGTGTGTCCGCGAAGGATCGCAACAGTGCGAGAGAAGATGGAGAGAGAGAGCGGGAATCGCTCTTTATAGAAGGGGAAGAAGGGGCGGGGAGCCGGCGGTGGAATTTGGAAGAAGAGTCGAGGGAGGGGCAAGGGAGGGGAGCAGAAAGAGAAGATGAGAGAGTAAGGGGAGGCGGAGAGGAAGGGATAGTTAGGACGATTCTCCGAGAGCGTGACAGGGGTTGGTCGGATAGTCTCTCACTCCGGCACAGCGCGCTAAGAGTGCTTCGGGAACTCGATTCTTGTGGGTGTCGTAAGCGTGTTCGAGGACCTCGGTGAAGTGCATCCCACGGAGCGATTTGGAAAACAGCGTCGAGTGGTGCCTCCTTAGGACGGAGTGTTGTTCTTCGGCGGCCTTTGATTAACCCGATCCCCCCGGTTCCGCCGCAGGTGAAAGGGTGAGGTCTTCGCTGGGGAAAGGTCCGAAAGGGAAAGCCCTCCAGTGGCGGCGGCGGTTAAGGAGTGCGGGGCTCGCCCGTCTCCGCGGTCGCGACCCGCTCTTCTTCCCAGAGAGTTTCCAACCGAGGAAACCGTCCAACTTGCCCGGAATGTAAACAACCGCGGTGGAATATCAACAGTGGGTGTCCATTTTTGGGTTGAGGCATCTTTTCGGAACCCCCGCCCATCTGCACGTGACCAACGTGTGCGCAGAATCGCCACCCCCCGCACCCCGCCTTGCAGACTCCATCCGAATGGTAATGTCCTCATCGCGGGCCATTAAGTGACCACTTTAAAGTGTCTGCGTTTTTTCCGGGCCGTTACGGAAAAACTGGGGTATAAAACGACGAAAACTGGCCGGTTGTAAAAATAACATCTGCAAAAAATTGCCCCGGCGACCCGCGGGGTTGGTGCACACGATAAAAAAAACCCCATTTGTGAAAGGGACCGATACGAGTGGCCTTACGAGATAAAAAACATCGATAGTGTTGTTTTTCCCGTCGGGAGGGGTGATCCTCCCGCAGTCTTTCCTCGGATTTGATGAAAACAAAAGTCTGTATTTGCTCCCTGTGCTATTCCGTTCTGGGGCCGCCCACGTTCAGGATGCCGGTGATATGCGTTGGGGGTTGAAGAACCCTCGCAACCCTTCCAGACCGCGGATGCCTAGACGCTAAGTGGTGATGATGGGAGGGTGGGGTTGAAGCTAGCAGCAGCCAGACGACGGAATGACGGATATTTGAGCCCTTAGTAACGACGGCATTGTGAATCCCTTATCGGCACACCTTCGGAGGGGAGAATAAACTGGGTAAAGAGTGGTGTCTGAAGTTCGCACGTTTTTACAAGAGGTTACGAGTGCGTCGGTGGTGATCCAGACCTCGTGCGGACGGCTTTATGTCCCGCCGACTGTGGTACTAGCCCAGAAAGATACACGGCTCTCAAAATCCGAAGGATTTCCTTCATCCCGCTCTGTAAAGTCTGCGCTCCTTATCCATTACGCAGGGTCAGACCACTCCCAACGATAATTAACACTTCTGCAGGAGCAACGTCATTCTGACCTCTTCTTCAAACACTATTATTTATTTTTCATTCCTCATCCACGGTATTTATTAATCGCTAGTTATTTCACTACGTTTTGTATATTCAGCAGAAAAACACTTTCGTACAATACGAGTGACTTTTTTGTGCACGTTGAGGTGGCCTTACGCGTAGAGGTTACGGACTATATTCGTGGATATTTTTCCTGAGTGAGTTGTTGGAAAAAAATCTTCGGTCAACATGTCAGGACGTCAGTGGCCGAGGATCCCCGTCAGCTGTTTGGGATATCTGATGCTGCTCGGGATTTTTTACATCGCTTCCTCCGATGACGTGGTCGACTTCCAGAAGATACGTGAGTACACAGAATTTTCAATTGTGTTGTTGCTTTTCAGCTGTCCGTCGGAAAGGGAATGTGTCATCACACGATGCGCGAGATGGGTCTCTGGAGAAGAATTTGTTCCTCTCGAAAGAATCGAATGCTTGAATTATTTCAGAGGATTGCGTATTTGAAAATAATGTTGTTTAAAAGATGTCTACGGTCCGTGTATTCTATAGAACTGGAACCGTCTCTCTTTTGCTTAAAATCACTACAGCTGTAATTAATTGGAGAAAGTCGATGAGCGCGAAATCGGGCGTGTTGTCGCGAAACTTTCTTCCAACTTAATTATGTGTCATCTGATTAGCCCTAAGCTAGCTTGAAAGGGAAAGAGATGCTCACAGGGCGTGCATTCCGTATATTCTGGGAATTATTTTGAACCATCACAAGTGCCTTGAGTGAATAAGCTTCATTTCCATTAGTAGAAGTATATAAAGGTCTTCATTCTTAATGAATCTAACGTTTTTGTCGTTGGTATTTTACGTCCTTTCGAAGTGAAGATTATGAATAAAAAATTGTACCCTCAGTATTCATTTTAGTAACTATTTTAATGTTAAGATAGTGCTTTTATCAATTCCAAAGCATTTTCATCGAAATCAAACAATTAAATTGTAATTAAAATGCTACATTTAACACAAAACTTTTAGACGTTGGAGCATAATAGTTGCAGTATATTTAAACCACAGCATATCTTTCAGATAGGAACTGAATCAAATAAAAAAAAGTTTTAAAGTTATAAAAGCTAGGATTTCAACAAGTTTTTCATTTCGCCTATGTATCCTGGTTATGCTTGGTTGCTCAATATGATGCATGCAAATGCAGCCTTTAGTAAGAGCAGTTTTTAATGAAAGGGTGAAAAATGGGAATTTTACACTTTAAAATTAAACGCATTATTTTGGTGACACATCGAAAGTCCGCTGTCAATTTTCGACACCTACAAAATACGACTTTTCCGAAGAACCTCACGGAAATATTTCTATTTTAACCCTGATATTTTTCGTGAAATATTTTTTAAATGAAAAACGTTCCTGGAATGAAGTGTCTAAAAAACAAATAATCAAAGCGAAACAGCAAAAAAATCGGTCACTTGCTCCAAATCCGCATAATGCGAATTTTTTGAGGTCGCGGATGAAAAGCTTCATCAGTCAACGCATTCCTTTCGTGTCGCATTACAAATAGTATTGGATCATGGAATGTGAAACAATTTAAAATTGCATTTAAAAACGTTACATTTCTTTGCTATAAATTTATTTAAATAATTTTTGCTGAAAACCTCGCAATTCAAGTCTATTATCATCAGTCAGTCTACAATGCATCGCTGCTGTGAGATTCATTTGCTCGGTTAAACTTGGCGCCCTTTTTCAAAACAGGTTGCATCAGATGCGCGCTGATGCAACTCAGACAGACCACAAGGAAATCTTACGTAAGGGCGTGATCAGTCTTTGAAGGATCGAAAATTCGGGATTTCTGCATCAAAAGGCGCCATTTCTTACTATAAATAGAGATGTCGGAGTCTTCCTTGACTTTCAGTTATAGTACGTAAAATTGGACATGTGCGCAGTATTGCTGAATATATTTGTACGTGATCAGATAAAGCCAAGAGAGCATATAAATGTTCGTCTTGCTTTGAAGTGGAAGAAGCATCAGTGACGGGAGGGGAGTGGTCTTGCTTGCGCGCCATTCCTAAGGTACCTCGATCGAATACCGGTCATTCTAGCCCCTGCAATTCATCTACACGGTCACAAATGCCACCTTAAAATGATTTAAATTATAATCCAAATTATAACACAATTGATAATATATTACAGGGCTATATTACATACAGGTTACATATTATGTAATTCAAAATGTAGGTCATGTGTGTTTCATATTATGTAATTTAAAATGTAGGTAATGTGTGTCACGATGAATCACAGATTCATTTCTTTTAGCATTCATTCATTCATTCATTTAGCATTAGTCATTACGTTACTGCATGACATGATACTCCGAATTCATAGAAAACTGGTAGCACATCTGTATATACAATATCCTCTTTGACAATGTACTATATGCACATATAAATCTTTCTGTAACATTCAATTTCGTAGTAAAATTATCACAATTTCACGCTTTGGCGTTCCTACGTGTTCTTTCCTTGTTAATATATATATTATGCCAGCTTTAGCTTACGAAACCTGTCACATATTTTCATCCCTTTTTATATTCTATCAGTGTCACCTTTTTCTATTCTATAACATCCTTTCCCTTATTCCTTTAGAGGTTTTCTTCTTATTGAGTTCCAAGATCTGATGCCTTTCCCGAAAACTATCCAAATATTTCTTATTCGATGGATTCCCACGGGTATTCGAAAAGTAATAACCTTCACTGCACGTATGTTTACATGGAGAAATTTATATATAAAGACACGTATATAAACATATACAGTGTTGTGAAAACGACACGTATTTGTATGCGTATATACACGTTTACATACAAACCCATCAGCTTTTCAAAGTCAGTATCTATAGAGCTGGCCCAACAATTTTAAATAAAACATATAATATTAATTTATCTATATTTATAAGCAAATAATACATGTTATCCATCTTTATCTAAAGTCGAGAAAAATTAATTACTGGAATCTATTGATGTGTATTTGTGAAATTTTTCTTCTCGTAGTCAAAGCCACACCCTAATTTCAAAACATTCCAATCTCTGATCCTATCTTAACGTTCAATTTTCCAATCTATAAAATCTCTCGGAGCCAAAAAAATCCGTCAGTCATTTCTGCGATGGTTTCATCGTGCTTGAGAACTCTCGGATCTTATCTCGAAAATCATTTCAATCCATTCCCAATATAGCCGGCTTTCCCTTCAAATCTCGCTCCTTTCTTGACCATAACCCTTTACACATCTTATCACGGAGCCGACACAACTCTGGGACCAAATCGCCCGAATATTCGCCATTCTGATTCCTCCGATCTCCTTATGCAGACGTATGACATTTTGTGAGCTCAGTCGGAAAACGATACCAATCCCCGAAATTCCACCTGCATTCTCATCTCGACAATCGCAAGTTATTACTCAGCCGCTCTCCGAAATTTGACTAAAAACCGACGGCTACCCAAAGGGGGGAATAGAAACGCATTAGAGTTCGGGGGGATTCGAAGCCATCTTCACGACACAATGAATGCGGCCGTTCTTATCCTTGAAAATTCCCCCGAAAGGAGTCTCTTCTTTATTTAAAATCGATAGAGCGTTTGATGCGAACAAAGAGAGAGATTCCGCGGAGCACTCGAACCAGAATGGGGAATGCCAAAGACGCGGAAACGGCCACCGGGGGACATTCCCAGCGTTCTGTCCGATTCCTCAGTAAAAGGTCTTTTTCATCAGATGGCTCCGGCCCATCTGGTAAAGTGATAGTGCCGTGATTTCAGTTTGAGGGATACGGATCGCGGGGCAAGAACACAATGCGAGCCATCCATCTGTCATTAAGTGCTCCTTTGTGCGAGTCCCGTATGAGAAGATGCACCGATATCTGTCCCGAGGAAACTTTCTCCTAACACACGCACACAAAAGAAACTTACTTACAAAAGGAAGGAATATATATGCTCTCAGTCTGTATATTGACCTGTTTATTCAGAGAGAATTCCTTTCAGAGGCCGGAATTCCAATATTCATTTGTGGAACACATTTATCGTCCGGTTATTTATTTTCCAGTGCTTTCAGAAATATACAATTATTGGGCAATTTTAGGAGGTACCCGAGCAATAAAATACAACCGTTCCCCAAGGAAATAACCGATTGCAAGCGATTATTTACCGATTAAAACAAATTATAAAATAAATAACAAGAACCCAGGATCTTCATGATGGCAAGCAAGCTTAAAGACCATTCTGCCACCGAAATTGGCGAATGATTGGTATCATAAAATTATATAACAGAGTTTACCCGCATTACTTCATCTTCGGATACATTGAATGCTACCCAGCGATATTTGGTATTTAGTATATTTCTCGGGTTTCCAACCGGGTTAATTCAACAGATATTGTGGATTTGTACAAGATTAAGTTAAATACTAAATGATTCGGATACATATTTAAGCTTCATTCTTAAAAAGGATGAGCTTTTTAGCGTGGCCAATCGGTAATAAGATAACAGTTTCAAGTTAAGCAGAGGTTCTACTTCTCACAATGGATTATTTACTGCCAGTGCCAAAAACACTTCTTCGTAGATTAGAAGGAACGAAAGATCTGTTATAAATACTAAGATATTAAAAATAATACAATTATCGCGTATCATTCGTGGAAAAAGTATGCAATATTAAAATGATTCGTCCTTCTGCTTTTATAACTTTGCATAATACACCACATCGGCCCAAGCAGTTTGGGGTAAAATATTTATTGACCATCAAAAATGTGACTATAATCAGTTCAATTGAAAAATCCTTAATTGATTAAATTGATACATTTTTCAATTCTCCAATTTTTGCGAAATTGCAAATTTCTTGGCTTTGTTTTTTTATCGTTTAATGACATTATATTAGCCTTTTCGAGATTACCCGTTCATATATTATGTCCTTTTCGATAAAATTCAACTTCATAACACTAAGATTTAATTTCATAACATTAATACTCCAGCATTATTAACATTGATATAGTAGTTTTACCTACGTCTACGTGCTATTTCCTCATGTTACAGATAAGCTTTATTTGCCATAATTAATTTCGAACTATGGAATAACTCATATACACGGCATATCAATTAGCAAATGAGTTTCATTAAATGGAGATTTACAATTCAATTAAGACTGTAATGAACCACCGAATTTAATTTGAAATAAAAACTCTTGAAAATTAATTTAAAATTCAATTTGATACTCTACTTTAAAGAAAAGGCAACGAATTAAAACACTTAGTTTTCTCATATGACATTTTGAATGGACCTTTCACGGGTATGGTTTAATCCACAAACTTCAAGAGTATCTCAGTTTCCAACTAGTTTAGTCGTAAAGAATTAAACTAGACTATAGCTGGTATAAATCATCATAAATTTAGTTGGTGACTAGCAGGCAGAAATGCTTTAAGGTAAACGTTTCGGCGCTCCGAATTTGATTCTAATCTTCCGACATTGAATCTTCGTGAAAATAACCCGAAGGGTGAATGCCTATTCTTCCGTATCGATTCACACTCTTAAGCGACCGGAGGGTACAAAAGAACCCGAGACTTCCTTTATATTCCGCTGATACGGTCGATTTTAATCGCCTTGTATCACCCCGCGGAGAACGTGCATCATAAAATGCATACTAGGAAGTCTGCACACTCACTTCGAGAAGCGACGAGAATCGAAGACAATTTCACATGTACTATCACTTCCGTGATATTCTCAGACACGCAAATATTTCAAATTTGTAGGCGACGTCCCTTCGCGTCACGTGCCCACTGCTTCACTCCCCTCGGAACCTATATTTGTCGGAAACCTATGCCGAGATATGAAATTCACTTGCGACGACGGTTGCGAACACCACGAAGGAATGTAAGAATGATACATCCATGTCGAGGTATCCTTCGCAATCATCTCTTTCCCCCGAGAATACGTAATCGTCGTGACAGAAGCAATGCTGCATCCTTGAGATTGGAAGTCTAGTTTCTTTCCAGAAAATCAACGGCGGGATAAAACTCCCTGTCACACACAGATTCCGCGACTCTTTTAAAGAAAGAAGTCCTTGTCGTATGCTAATGTAGAACAATTCTCCGCATTCTTTTTGGCCCGTTAACGACAAACGAACCGTAGGCACGCCGTGATTTTTACCAGCTCGCTCCTCGACTTCAGCACTAATTGCAAAAAGTGATGATTACCTTCCACGACGCTCGTCAGCCCAGTTTTTCATACTTGCATTTTGGTTTCTCAAAGCTTATCTTTTCCCCTGAAAAGCTTTTTCTCTAATTGGAGCTGTCAATAATTTTTTTTATATTTGAGAAGCTACGGAGTTCTTTAGCCTATAAAATAATCTCCAATACGGTGTACAGGACTAGCTAGATAAATCTAATATCGGAAACCAATGTGTTTTTCATGGAAGATTTTTCTGACTCTTACGTGGAATCATTAATTTCCCGTAATTGCTTTTCACAATAAAACTCTAACGGAAAAGATGAGCTGAAATTCCCAATTCGACGACTGCGAACTGCTTGATCAAAGTTAATGAATTGAATACACTAGATCGATGAAAATGAATCATAAAAAGTCTCTTTTAATATTGGAATCGTGGAATTCGAAAAAAATTGTTTCCGCAATCAGGCAAAAAGTCAGCGCAAAATTTTGAAATTTATAATCGCATCGTTAAAGAAGATAGGCAAATGTTTAATTTCCTAGAATTTTGCCGAACAGTAATCAGGCGTTCATAAAAATAGACTAAAAGCATCTATTTTGTCTGAATCGAAGAATAACATGTCCCATTTTTAGCAATTTACAGCTAATTTGTGCGCGAGGGACATTTTCGGGGAAAACAATCCTTAAAAATAAGTTAAAGGAAATATTCAGTGGATTAATGAGCACTCACTGTAGATAGATTTTCAGAGGCTGGGAGTGTAAAAGTACATGGAACACGAATTATACTAAAACTTGCGATAACAATCAGGTAACGTGGAATTTAGAAATAAAAGGTTACAAAATCATACACAATAACTGGCATAAATATCTCTACTACAGCTCTATCTCGTTATTACAACTATTATATTAATATATAAAAAAGTATTGATTCGAACAGAAAAAAATAAGGACAATGATTGCATCCACAGTTGCGAATTGTGATTTCCCAAATTACACTGCCTTTATTATGAAAAAGCGAGACAACGGAAATTATGAATACATTTTGCATTTATTTCGTTCTCTAAACCACAGTCACGAATCTCTAAACCAACAGCTGAAAATCCTGATTTAAATTTGCTCTTTCGTAAAACTTTCCGGAACTCACTTTTAGTGGATTTAAGGGTGGAAAAGTAGCCAAACTGAATGTAGAGGGCGTGGCATGGAGTCTCGTAAAGGGAAATGTAATGTGTTCCGTTGCAAGAAAATGGAATGCATTTACTTAACATCCCGAGTGACGTTATTCATTCAGACAAGTGAGAATCCGACTTCTGATATTACCAAGAAAATTTCCTCGGCATATATTCCAAAACTTCTAACGCTCCTCGCCGGTTAAACAAGTTATCCAAATGCTAAAGACCTCGGTTCCAGAATTTGTTCTCGGCCCGACGATTAGTATTCTGCCTTCCGGTCGGTCCGCGTTTCCTAAAGTTTTCCAACTAATGCCATTTCACTCCGTCCACTTTTCTTCCATTATGGAAATCACCATCTTCAGAGTACCACCTGATTTGAATCACTCGCCAAGCAAATACGCATCACAATTAGTGACTCACGAAATAAGCGATAGAGAGACGGTCAATGAGTTACTAATGCTAATGCTCTTGATTAGTCGGAGAATTTGTCTGAGAATTGTTTCCATTCATTCATTGGTAATACCTACACTTTCGCGAAGGATTTTGACGCTGTTTAAAAATCTCTTGATCTCAATTTTTATGATACAATCCTTTACTCATTCACTATTGAGGGATCCTTGAGATATGTTAAGTTAGCAAGGTTTTAGAAAAACAAAATTCAATAATTCTGCCTCGACTTTGTGGTAACGTGTATAAGTGTTTCCTTATTCCTTTCATTCTTTTAGAAAAAAATTTAGCAAGTAAAAAATGAGCAAATAACACAAAAGTTAATTAATTAAGAAAAGTTACAACCTGTTTTATATTACCTTCTACGTACATTCATACTCCGCAAGATACCGTATGTCGTAAGGGTGGAAAGGTCCAGCAATTAGCCTTTCGTATTCGCACCAATATAAGGTGCTACGGGCATTTTTGTTACCTTCCAAACTTCCGTAGAAAAGGTTGTTCGTTTTATATACGCGAAGGAAATCCTGGAAAAATTGGTTGGCAATATCCTGATCGACATAAACGAGAAATATAAGAAAAATTAATTGAAGCATATAAATGAAATCATCTAACGAAAACGTAGTTATTGATGATTATTAATTGAAACTTCATTATTTTACCATTTATTTTTTTTCAACCCTGATACCAATTGAATAAAATTAAAATTTTTGTATTTGAAATAATTTTGTACACAAGGATTTATAAAAATATTTAAATTTAAGCTCGTTAAATAATTGAACTCAATGTTACTTCTACTGTTGTAAGTGATTACTGTCCACAGCAATTTAAGTAATCCCTTTTGAAGTTCAAAAGAAATAAGAGCATATTAGTGTCCCGGTTAGTCTTAGATTTGTCCAGATATGGCAATTATTTTGTACACATTCATAGCTGAATGTTAAAGTTTAAAAGTATGAGTTTTCGAAGCGTTTCGTTTCTATTTCCTTTATTTTAAGCTCATCGTGGGATCAACCAAGGCAACAGGAAGGGTGTAGTATACATATAAGGTCTTCCATAAACATACTTTTCCGAATTAATTTAACAATAGCAAACTAGCTTTTGAAACCCTTTCTTCCCAGAGCCCCTTACATGCCCGAGCGAGTATCTTCGTAACGCTTGTTGTTTAACTCGGAGGGGAGTTTTGAGTGGAGTTTTGGTCCATCGAGTCTTTATAAAAATTATACAACGGTCAAGGGCTTGGATCAAGTTGTCAGATATGAACTACACGCAACCATCTTCAAACTTTCTATACTCTCTCTTACGCCTTAACGGAAATCTTGTTTTACCTCCCGAGCATATGTAATTTAGAGGTACTTTTGACAACATAAAAATCGAATTAAAGTCGAAGTGAGGGTTCGAATAACACCTCTTAACGTGAAATCGTATTTATTACTATATCTTTTCATTTTAACTCATATATGCGATCGATTTACGATTTACTTGTGAATAACTATATAGCCCACCGACTGTTTTAACAGTTTCCATATCTACTAATCTCGAAATATAATACTAAATAGCAATACAATAACGATATAGTAATTTACAAAGATATGCTTAATCATTCTTTTCAATTTCACACCGCTCTTAGCGTTTTCTTGTTAATATCGGTGTACTTACACTGCTTTTTTCTCATTCAAAGAATAGTCTCCTGGATCCTAGAATTTGCGATTACTGTTGGTTATTGATAANAAAAAACCTGCTAAAGATTCAAAAAAGATTTTTTATATTATATATTTTTCGTTTTGTATATTGAACGAAAATATGAGCCTTTCGTAAAAAAGAGGGAGATATTTACTGCTCTAATTTTAAAACATGCCAAAAAGTTGAAGCAACATGTAATACATTCTTTAAATACACCCATCGCTCATTGAGGACTGCGGCCTTTTTTCTCAGCAGGGTTCTCAAACGTGTTCTCCTAAGTTTGGAAGGATTACACGTTCAGAATACGGAACCTAAAGTTTACGGCTCGTTTGGGAAAGATATGCATCTATATTGATAATAATGTTTATTACTCTCTGTGACAGACCACCTAAAGGCGACAGCATAAGGACAGTAAAAGATAAAAGCAGTCATAAACATATGCGGATGATGAGTTGTGGGTTTACAAAACGTTACTTAAAGAAATGACGATGACATAAAGAAATAAATCACTCTGTATTCAAGAACACAGAATGAAAACATTTAAACAGTAGGAATTGAAACTGATTCATTTTTTGTGCACCAAGGATCGTTTTTAGGAGGAAATTCCAGAAAGTTATCGCGGACACAGTGAGTGATTATTGGGACGTGCAAGATCTTCGTGAAGATACGCAAAAAGTTCGTGAATTATTTCTTAATTCAGGACGAGTAAGATGAGGTGGAAGGGAATTGAAATAGCCAAGCAAGTCTACAGCGAAAGAAAAAAACTATTTCAAAAATTACTCCACAATGACTTCCTCATAACATTTTGCTATAAAAAAGTTGAATCATGGCCGTCCAACCTAATTATATGAAAATTCTTCTACTTGCACTAACACTGGGGACTCTAAATTTAAAAAAATATATTATTAGAAACCCGAAGAGATGCATACTATTTACGGAGAAATATATCGTAATTTATCACCTCCACCTTTATTTTTCTGAGCGTTTTTAGCGGAAATATGCGAAATGAATCAGTATATGACGCGCACCGGCTTTGTAGTTTATCTTTGCTTTCCTTTTGGCAGGAATATTTTCCCCATTTCTCCCATTAAATAAAAAAAGGCCCTTCGGATCGGGTAATCCGCATAAATCAGGGGACGGATGTATTTCTAAACCGCACTTCCCTTTCCGTGCTGTATACATGGCCTTGTACTCCTTACCCTCACATATAAACTCCACGTATCCGGAAAGAGGCCACGAATCCTCAAAAAAGATCCGCGATTCTTCAATCGGATTGACCCCAAACCTACACGGGGACTTAACTGAGGCAGGAAAAGGTAAACATTGTGACATATTTACTCAACAACTGTACAGTTGCCGCATTAGGGTTACGAATACAATAATTGTCTGTCCTAAATTTCAAACCAAATTGTCACCAAAAGAAACTTTTGGGACCTGTATTCAAAGAAGCACAGCTAGTGATTTATGACATATAGTATAAACGTGTGTCTTAACTAAGGGGGTGGTTTTGAGGGTTCAAGCACCCATATGAGAAAAGAGCCAATGATAAACGAAAGCATGCGAGAAGATGTCCTTTCGCAATCATACCATACGAACACCGCTGGATATTCGCAGGATATACACGTTAAAATAAATCAGTTTCTCTTTTCATTACATTTTGGGCGTAAATTTGGAAATGCAGTGTTCACTTCATGACTCTAAACCCTCCCCATGGGCCATTCCCGGCTAAGCCCCTGATATACGTATATCAACGTGAACTCTTTCCCTTTATTTTACTATCAAACCGGTTAAATTTCTTTGCAAAATGATCGAGAAAATTCTTCTTCTGACTCCTTAAGGAACAAACGCAAATCGTTGGAATGAGTTGAACGAAATAGAATGTTTTTCTGGAGTATAAAATCTAAAGCAAATATAAAACCGTAGTGAAAGAAGAAAATAGGCGTAATATTTACTATTTCATATAAAGATGTGCAAAAATATGTGAAAAACAGAACGATTTTCCGCTTGAGGTGAAATATAAAACGGAACATTTAATTCCAATTCAGAAATATTCAACTCATATTTGAGTGAATTCGCCTGAAAAGGAGAGGAATAAAATATATGACGTTTAAGAAATGAATGCTTTGATATTCAATTTCCTGTCTCTTGAGAAGCGCCTGATATATGCCTTTATGTAAATAATCCCACGCCCGTTTGCGCGGCCTTACATTGCGTATTTATAAATAAATACCCGCATATACATACATAAACAGGTGTATAAGTATAAACAGAGCATCAAATTGTGATACATTTTGTAGCATAACTGGTAGGAACCATTTTTTATTTGTCCCAGA
Organism: Ladona fulva; assembly: GCA_000376725.2. Classification (NCBI taxonomy): domain Eukaryota; kingdom Metazoa; phylum Arthropoda; class Insecta; order Odonata; family Libellulidae; genus Ladona; species Ladona fulva. Next base: position 494,001 of record KZ308246.1, read on the forward strand.
CATTTTTACTTCGTAATTTATTTCAGTAAAACCAGATATATATTTATATACACAATATAACAAAATATATAGGTATACAAAATATTTTACTCTACCGAAAGGTATCTCGAGTAACATTCTTTATTAACTTTATTTCTTTCATAACATATGATTACAATAGATTTTGAAATAAAACGAGGTAAGGTAGAAATACGTAGATGAGATAGAATCAAACAAAACACTTCAAGTATTTGGAAGTCTTTGACGCACATAGCTCCTCCGTCGACACTTACAGTACAGTACAGTACAGGACAGTAAAATTATATAATTTTGACCCGAAAATCAAAACTGAATAAATTACGGTTTCCGATTTTGGTTCGGGCTTCAAAATTTTCAATTATTCGGTTGGGTTCGGTTTTCAATCTGGCAAAAATAACGTTTGCGTTTACAGTTCGGGTTTTGTTTAGCTTCAGTTTTCGGTTAGATTTCGGATTTCGGTTACGTTTCGGTTTTCAATTCAGTATCGGTTATCGATTTACCGAACCGGTTCGGTTCCGGTTTTCAGTTCGTTCCAGTTCGAAGATTAGGTATAAATGAATAAGTATGTATATGTTCTTAATTATAAGTAAGTAGTACACTTAGATGAGCGATGCATGCGTATGGGAGTAGAAATACAGAATTTTGGACTGTTAAAAGCTGTTTGTTTTCCTGCATGATTTTAATGGCTAAGTGGCGTAAAATGTTATTGGAGCAGAGATAATCGTACGTAAGCACCTTTACTTACGTAGCTCACTTCGTGTACTTCTGTCCATTAATTCCAGTTAGTGATTAGGCGAATTAAATAGATTCGGTGTGGTTTGTGCCGCATAGGATCGCAGAATGTCTCGCCTTATGACTATTTAATTTCGGATGATTGAGGATAGCAGAAGGGAGGTATATATTTCATTTAGGGCCGTGAAAAAGTAATGGCCCGTGTCCTGCTGGCGCTGCACTAAGCGAAATCCTGCTCATGTATGAATCCATCCATTATCGATGATGGAATTGGTTCTTTTTCAGGTCAATACGATCGCGGTGGCCCATAATTTTTTATCCCCGGGGGGCGGAATGACACTTGTTCGGCGCCTGAATAAAAGGAAGGTGGGCGAATGTTCTAGCAGCAGTTTTATTTGGGGAAGCAAGACACCGATGATGTGCGCAGTACTAAAAATTAAGTCCCTGGCACTTCTGATTCTACTCCGAGTCCTCGCGGTCGGGCTTATTAGAGAATGCTTTGGCGTCGCTATAATATGCGAAGAACTTTGGATAGGTTGAAATTAAATCAATTGAAGGATTTCGACACTAAAATTCAGTTTAGCTTCCTCCAATCCGGCTGGCAATCCGTCCATCAAATTTATTGATTTCAAAACGTTTTACCTAAATATACATATTACCTAAAGTCGATTCAAGTTTCAAAGCTGCCTGTGGAACAATTAAAGTTAAAATTTAGCAATAAAGTAAGAAAGAAATGAAATTACAGTCATAATATCACAGGTGTCAATATAGATTTGATAGGGACTGATTTCTTATGGACCTATAGGGGAAGGGTCTCCGAGTTTGCACATAAGTCACTTCAATCTATTCGTCTTCGATTGGTCTCTCTCCCCGCGTAAATAAGAGAAATACGTAAGTTTTCTTGCTCTTCCCTCTCACAGTCAGACGCGAAGATAAATTAATTCCATAGTCCCCTCACGTTACGTTCATTACATCATGGATCTAATAAATTCCCTCGCGCAAACCCAGGTTTTATCCTCCTGGGAATTCTGAGCGTTGAATTTACTTTAGCCTCATCGTTCTTAACATTATTACGCTGTTAACAAAGTACTTGTTAACCAAACTATTTTAGAGCGAGTTTGTATTNCACCCGGAAAACGCAAGACCCGGGTTCGAGTCCAGGTCCTGTCAGACATTAATATCTGTTTCTCTGAATGCGGATTGTTATTAAGTTTCACAAAATTGATTAGTTTTCATATGATCCTTCTTAGAGTAGAATAGGAATCGTAAGAGTAAAGGGGATCAAATTTTCTGATAAACATGCTAAATTGTTTCAGAGGTAATACGTAGGTATTAGAGGTCCTTAAATTAATATGTTAGGTATATATTATTACGCTATTACGTCAGGTAATTCTGACTCACCATGTATTGCGTTGGAAAGATGGGGTATTTTCATCGAAAATAACCAAGAAGAAATCTCGTTCTAAAGTTATCGTTCCTTCATTTATCCGTGTAATTGAAAAACATTTTGAATTAAAAAAAATCTTTATACATAACGATTAAGCCCTCTACGATAACATACATCGAAACCGCAGTGTTCGCATCTTACATTTTACTTCTACTATATCGGTTGTATAATCTCCACTCTTATAGGTCATTCCATTATTCTTCTTCTAGACCTCTCACCTTTACCTCGATTCCCTTCCATCCAACTCTTTCTGGGCCTTCCTCTTTTCCTTCCCCAGTATGAGTCCACATCAGGACTTTTTTAGGTAGCCTCTCTTTTCTCATTCGTTGCCGTGGCCACACCATTCCAGCCGTATTACTCTTGTATTCCTCTGTATCTTCAGTCATATCTTGCGAGACATTCATGATTTACTAATTCTGTTATTTCTTACTATTTCCCACCACCCTAATTCCGCCCGAAAACATTCTTCTGCAAGTTACCTCCGCATTTTCATTGTAAGCTTACCAATTTCCACCAATATAATATAGATGACATTTTGGCTAACAATAAAATAGGTCTTCATATACTCAGGATGGAATTCTGAATTCCCCCCTAATGATAAAATAGCCAAAGGAAACAGCGGGAAGATTTTTCAAAAAATTCTTCGCAATCAAACAAAAGACTCTACGTTAATGTTTACCTTTTCGGACCCGTAAACATAAACAAACGTATCACGAGCGAAAGTCGTTCCACTCGAGTGATAAGGCGTTACGTAAACGGCTTCTTCTGAACATTTTCCAGCTGAGCCGGGCAACCGCTTTTTCCCGCTCTCGTTGATGAAAAAGTAAACGTCTCCCAGATGTGGAAATCTCCTCGGACCAAAACGAAACGTATCCGGTCGAAACACGCGCGGAATATTATGGGATTGATCGCGACGAATAAGGCTAGAAATAGTCGAACGATTGACGTGATATACGTCCGGCAGCCTTCAAAAATTCTTCCGCGGCGATTTCAGGCGAGCACCAGCGCGGGATGTCAACACCCTTGGACGGACGCCAATCAATCCGTCAGCTATTTAAGAGACGCGCGACACATGGCGTCTTCATGAAGCCATAAAGTAAGACGCCGCTGTCTAGAGAAACAAGGGTTGCTAGAGACAATTACACACTCCAAAAGATTCCATTCGCTGCCCAGAAGTTAATTCCGTAGATTGCATGTACTCGGGTTATGGAATTCTCCTCATCCTATCCAGGATTAAATTGGCGCCCTAAAATCAGCGGTTGCTCACTTGACAACTTCTAGATCGGTGGTTTGCAATCTTTCTCGCCACGTTTGCCCCTTCATAGTAGACTGGCTATTATGTACACTTTTGAGTATAATACCAATCTCCACAGACAGTCAAGCAGAAATTCTATCGAGCACATAAAATTTAATAGAGGTTTAAAACAATCCGGCGGCCGTTTCGCCAGCGGTTCGCGCCTATGCTCTTAGACCGAAACTGTGAACAAGGGAAGTAAACGGATTAACTGGCATTGCAGGAATCACCTTCTATTATCCTAAACCTTAATTTTATTAACAGCCGTGCTCCATTTTCTTTCTTTCGAATATTAAAATTGAAATGTTTGGTGTACTGAAATGCTTTGTCATTCTGCAATCTAAAAATTTGTTTATTGCATGTGTTTATAAATATTTTAACCTTCATTTTTGCAACAATTTAAGGAGATTCTGTACTACCGTGTTGTGTTTATAAAACTGTAGATTTCCCTAAAATTTAATGACTGATCAAACGGTGAACAAAATAGTTTATTTTTTAAACTTTGTAAACTTAATTGAATTCCCAAAGAAAGAACGGTCATGAAGAAGTGTAACCAAGACTCGAACCTGGAATCTTCTGCTTTCATGGTAGATACTTTATCCAATTAATCTATGGAGCCTGGACATATCTCACGCTGTTTTTGGAGACTTTTTAGGCACGGGCATAGTGGTTACGTCCGACTTTGTGGCATCGACGGTCAACGTCCTCGTTGAGGAACCGACCATACAATGTGATAGAAAGGAGAACTCATCTTCAAGGATGTTATACATACTAGAAAAAATATGTTCTGGCTCTATAGCTTAAATCGATAAAGCATCTGCCCGGAAGTGCACGCTTTAACTTGGAAATTTACCTTTACCATTTTCTTGTTAATCGAATACCTAAGAGTAGGATATGCTTATCTCATGTTTTTGACTTTGAAGTTATTAATGACTTTGAGTTATTATTCCCGTCATTGAAATGCTACACTAGGCAGTTTTCAGGAAAATAACAATGGACGCATGGTACTCATGCTTGATGATGAAAGAAAAACGTATGATATAGCCGGGACTTGAGACTGTCTCCCCCTTCCCAGGTATTTTCTCTTTAGATTACAGATTCAGCAATGAAAAACAACTACGTGACAAATGGGAGATCAAGGTACGAGTTACAGCCATGTCAGAATTTTCTATAAAGGTTTTCCCCTTAATTTTCAGGTGAATAAAGATTAGAGTGCTAAGCGTTGATAGCTATCAATCTAGAATATGCTCTTGAAAAGGCTCTCTCCAGAATTTTCTCCCTTGCAGAAAACATCGGACCAATATTTCATTAACAGAACACAATATTACGAGGCTTAGTTGATGTAAAACCAATCAATCAACCAATTTCTTATCCAATGGTAAAACTAATTGCTTATCTTATCGGTCTCAAATATAAAAGTTATAAAGCAAAGGAACATCGCGAATCCATGCGTATAAGGGAGAGGGATATGGATGTTTTTGAACGAAAAGTCTAGCGGAAAGGAAGGGGGTTTGAGGCCGTTGCTGTGGATGATTCTGGTCAGTCAGATGGGCCACTCGCCTTTGCCTAAAATCTCCCGAACAGTGTGGATAAATGTTCTGGTAAGATAACGTAATGACTAGAGCAGTCACCCGGAAAGCGCAAGACCCGGGTTCGAGTCCAGGTCCTGTCAGACATTAATATCTGTTTCTCTGAATGCGGATTGTTATTAAGTTTCACAAAATTGATTAGTTTTCATATGATCTTTCTTAGAGTAGAATAGGAATCGTAAGAGTAAAGGGGATCAAATTTTCTGATAAACATGCTAAATTGTTTCAGAGGTAATACGTATGTATTAGAGGTCCATCCTCTTACGTAGGCCGATCAGATAATTTCAAAAATGTTAAGTAAATAAATCCTTCAACCAGTTGCTTTACATGCGGTCTTTTTCCGCGGACGACATGCTTTGGCTAGATGTTAGATTAAGAGAAATAGATTAAGAAACCTTTCGGAGTACATACGCTGATGGGGTTATGGCGAATTTCCACTACGGATGGCTCTTAAGTGCTAGTGGAGGATTTATTTTCCATATCATTATTTTATTAGCAGATTTTTTACTAAACTCTCTTCGTCTGTATATTTCTACGCCCATACTGAGACATACACATTTCGTATCCATACTATAAGGCCCTACGCTCCCTACGCTTACTTTTGTACGCTTGGTTACTTAACCATCTCAGAGAAAGTAGCAAAACTCAATATTAAATTCATTTAAGGAAAATAAGTCCAGTAATAAAAACCAGTGATGTCGAGAAAGCTCACATTAACAACAACTTCATCGCATATATATCAAAATATGACCGGCGCAGGAGCACCACTTACACTGGATTTTCGAAAGAAAAATTCGTCCATTCGCGTAATAAACTAAATTACTCCTGACTGTCGCAATTACGGGGTAACATTACCAATTTAATATATGGCAGCCCATTAAGCCGTCATTTCGACGTGACCTCTATAGTGTCTGCAGTGAGACTTTGATACCGCAGATTTTCGAGTTGTCTCCTGTGGAAATGTTACTCGTTCTTATGACGTAGTACTCAAGAGTTTCTTCCCCGATATGAACTCAGTCTCCGTGTTCCTGAAGCCCTCTCCAGAAGACCATATGGCACAGAAATTGAGGAAACAGTTCTGTAATAACTCCAGCTACTTTTAGATGGAGCGAAAAAAGTATTCCGGCAGTAAAAGGATGGGATAACGAGTCGGCAGCTTCGATCCCGAAGCAGACATCGTTTCTAAATCGAATCCAGTTTTGTAAACACGTCATTTATAAGTCAATTTGATTAACTCATTAAACGAAGAAATTTCGCAACACTATTTGGCATGTTAGCCCTATTTTCCTCCTAATCACAGCAAAATGTAAGCTCAGCGATGTAATGCTTAACGTCAAAACGAAGCTAAGCTTTGTGGGATTAATTTTGTCCATTCTCTTTATCGCATCATTTCCGGTTTAATACTCTTACCAAAAAGTTCCATTTGAAGCTTCATTAGGAATACAGGAATTGAATGCTAGCAAATTGGTGCTTTGGAAGCGTATGAATCTTTGGGAAAAGGCAGGCTAATTTATAGAGAGGATTTTTCTGCGATTGGCAAAATCCTTCCCTCAACAATACGCTCATCACTAGGATGAAAGTAAATCGCATGTTTTTAATCTTTTTGACTCATGGATTAGAATAGCATGACTGGGTATATCTCCGTTTTTGTTATGAATGGTTTTATTTCATGGCATCGCTAACATAGAGTTAACCGTCGAATATTTGTTGAAATCAGTCGTTCTGTGTGATTTCTTTAGCTATATCAATAGTTACGGTGATTTGATTCAAAAAAATAACCGTGAATAACACGACGACATTTATTATTTATTTTTACATACGTTGCAATTTTGCCTTCTGGCCAGAGAGCAATGCTGGAGGGAAGTATAACTCACTAATTAAATTTTGATTTAAATTGTTTGGAATTCGGATAGGTATGCGGACGGTATAGTATCCCGAAGGCAATAATTTACATTTATAAGTTATACATGAAAAATTATTATCTTATTAAGTTATACAGCCACATAATATAAAATAAAATGTTTGAATTAAAATAAACACATTGAAATTTATATAATTAAGGATGTGAATTAAAGTTATACCTCAAAACTAAATGTAAATTTTCAGATAACTTACAAATGTTTGTATAAAATACGTCGTTGTATTTTCATAGATTCCCATACATAATTATTTTTCAATCATAACTAAGAAATACGTAATATGACCTTTGGTAAAGCACTTCTACAATACCCTCCAGCGTCCTATAAATCTGGAATATTACAGTTAAAGATTTAAAATAAAACAGTTTACCGTCTTACGTAGGAGCGGATTTGTAAACAAGCAGCAAAGATTCTGGGATGGGAGCTTATCCAATGGGGCTTAGATGTAAATTTTGAGAAGCAATTTCAAAAATCTTTTCTACTTTTACCATTAGGTAAACAAGTCTCACGATTGATTTGGTCAGGTTACTTCTAGGTAGAAAATCACGACGAGCTATTGGAACATTAACTCCTAAGGCGCATTCTTAATTATTAAAGCCATTACTTCTAGGAAACTTTTTCGTAGGGAAACCTTTTCATGAACAGATAGACAGATGAGTTAGAACATGCGTAACCTTTACAGAAAACTCAAACAGCAAGTTTATCGTTCAAGTTGCAAAGCTAATTATAAAGTTATAATAAATTATTTTTCGATACTTTTGGTTAATGAACCTAACGGGAGATAAGCGATGAGAAACGCATGGTTCACATGTTAGCGGAAAGGTTAACGGAAAATGGGAGACCCGGGTTCGATTCCCAGCTGCGGCAGACTTTTCTCTTTCAATTTCTTCATCTAACTTAAATGGAGCCTTCGATACCGAATGCGAGTCGATGTAAAATATTTGTATCACGATTTACTTAACTCAGTTAGTAGTACTATTAATTTTAAAGAGCTTCGACAGCTGAGGCAATTTCGCTCGTAAGCCCTCACCGGGAACCTAACCCAGAGCCGCTTTCAAGTCGAACGCGTTACCCACATGGCTATCAGGAGACCCTAATAAACTCTAATTTTTATGTTTGTAGTAAAACTATCCATCGCTTACTGTAACCGCCGGAAGTACTGCGTATGAGGCTACATTCCTCCATTGTCACAGTATAGAGAATAGATATATGATGTATGGATGCCTTAGTATTCATACTATAGCAAACTGTAATTTTTTTTTATGGATACAACGATAATTTCAAATGGGAGCCCAACCACTGCGCTGTGGTTCTCCGAAGGCCTTCCGTCTCTGGCAACATAATATACTAAGAATTAATTTTAGGAGAAATCTTCAGCGGGGATTCTTTACTCGTGTTCGTATTCGTTTAATTTGCTTTAGGCGCTCGAATAACGCAAGTGAATCTAGGAAGATGATTCCATTCATTCGACAGATCAAAGGAGTTGCCACAGCGGCGGATTCCAGGTCCATAGATCGGTCTTACGAGACCCCTGGTGTTATCCCTGACCCAGTTATGGCGAAGCTAAAGAACGTGCGTCTTCCTTGGCATTCAAGATGATCTGCCCGCCAAATCGCACCCATAAGCGATTCATCAATGCATAGAGATGATCAGGTGCCATTGTAACCGAGGCGTAGATTCCGCTGAAACGACTCCTTTGACTTGTTATCAATCATCAACTTCAAAGAATTCCATTTGCGCACGGACCTTGATAAGTGAAACGCTCGGGCTAACGTGGAACACATATTTACTACTAAATTTTACCGAGACAATATTAGGAAATTATTTAAACTTAAACGTATCATTTCGATTTCATAAAGAATGCTTCTCTCTAATTTTAATATAATCTCTATTTTGCCGTCGTCTTTTTGCCGATTTGTAGAAGTGTTAAATAATGGCTAGGTTTGTATGATATATCTGAATAAAGTACAAGTCAGCCAAAAATAATTGTATTTTCGGTTTGTTGGTTTTCAAGGAAAGCATGAGAATCCTTAAAAGGTTGATAAGTTGAAAGTTTTGGAAAATTGAGATTTATTGATTTCGCTTCATAGACCTACATTGTTCTGCGACATAACGTTGAGTATCCTACGCTCTTCGAAAATCTCAAGTGAAGTATGAGTCGGTAAACTTGTAAAGTATATTTGCAAAAAATTATTATATATAACGGGGGTTATCGACAGTTTTTTTACTGTTTATTATATGTAGAATTAGAACAAGATTAGAGGTACACGAGACCCATATTTTCCAAGAAAATTAACTTTTTCCCTTCTCAGCCTTATCCCCATCAGTTATGGGGTCGACTGATGGTTATTGATGATGTGTGATGATGATGATAAATCTGGTTTTGGTGCGCTTTTTTTAAACACAGTTATATATATCCCCACTAACAACTAAGGACAATGGGGCATACACGCAAACTTTCCTTAACCTAAAAAAATCGGCTAGTCGGGGCTCGAACCCGGGACATTGGAGTTGGAACTCTGTCACGCCGCATACGCATTATACGTACATCTAAGGATTTCCAAAACACATATTCAAATTGAATAGACGAGTTATATATTCATTTTTGACTTTCTTAAATCAAGGATATAACCTTGATTTGAGGCAATGACTTCATCCAAATGGGCATCGAAACCAAAGATATTTTTATACGAAAAATTGTGAGGTTATGTTTCCATATTTTTGTAAACTACGAATATATACCAAGTATCAGTTGACGTTATTCGTTTTCAAACTGCGAATATACGGGGAATAAAATGTTCTCCCTTAATGATCATTGCCTTCATTTAGGACGTTAGATTTCTATGCCGAAAAAATGTTTTACCAATACTTGTGAGAACGGAATTTCATGAAAAAGGACTGATCGTAATTAGCGCATTATTGCACTAGGTTTTTCTCCATTTTCCAGAATCGAAATTTCTGCCACTATTCACCTTTTCGTCTTTATATAGCTCCTCGTGCGTAATAACTCATGAACCGCATATCTTTACTTGACCTAACGCGTTACCGGTGAGAAAGCGATGAACCCGAGGTTTGAAGAAAGCATTTATCAACCCCCTGGGCTTACAACAGACGCACGTATTTAGCAAAAAGTGTTGAAGTATGCGTTTAAGCACCTTGGCCAAAAATAACGGAGCAATCTTACCCATGTTGATGCTTGCTTCCTCATCGCAATGAATATCTTTCGGCAGTCCATCGCTCAAACGTTCCCACTTTCCTACGCATTTGCCTTTCGAAAGAGTCCACGAGTCGCGATTGGGCGGATGGACCGATCGGCCAGCAACTTATCCCGAGAGACGTACAACTTCCTGATCTCCTTCGAGAAGTCGCTCATAAAAGGCTCAGTGATCGCTTCCGCCGCTATCGCATCCAGTCCGCCATTCCTTGGCTCTTGCCCGGCTTATTTTAGCCACGCGCCTGGGGACTTTATGACCAGAACGTAAATTCGCGAATATTTTATACGCGCAGACGCTTTTCCCGGAGGAATTTCCCAAGCGTGGAAGAGTGCGAGGATTCTTTTCGCGAATAATAATTTGGTGCTCGACGTGGGGAGTTGGTTGCCGGCGTGACGAGGAAATGACGTTCGGCTAAAGTAAGGCGCCTAATTACTCGTGACAGAGAACCGGAGATAGTATTTGCTGTGGTACTCAGCGTAGACTACCGAGCATATTCCAAGATCTTAATTTTGTATTTTAGTAGGGCATAGGATTCCACGCTTATCTTAACCAGGGTTCATCTCCACTGAGTTAAATATGCTATCAAAATTGAAGCCGGGTCAAGGCGGGACATTTACGAGCAAAATATTTCTGGATATACCTCCTTAATAATTAAAAATATAAAGAATAATTATTAAAATAATCACATTATTTTAAAGAAATTTCCTATACAATACATTCTGATATACTTTGAGAACATTATTGTTGATTCTTTCGCAAATGCGTCTTGAATATAATAAAACTCACTATTTTTTCTGAAGTCTTGATCTTGAATTACCCATAATACTTTTACGAGATTCATAAAGTAAGTTTTCTCTGATTTCTTTTGATTTTTGTTTGCAGAGGCTTACAAACACTCCGTATGCCGTATATCGGCTGGCGGAGCTCGCTTTTGGAGGATAACGGGAAGTTCCGGATTACCGGAATTCCGGATTTCTGGGAATTTTCCTATGCGAATTTCGTAAACGATGTTGATTTGATTTCGATTTGATTTTTCTTTTACTTAACAATGTCTCCATTCTCAAGGGTTCCACAATTGGAAAAATAATATCATATATTTTTCCAATCGTGGAACCCTTGATTTTTTCCGAAATACGCATATGAAGAGTCCCAGAAATCGGAAATCCGGAAATTCCCGTTAGCTTCTAAAAGCGAGTACCGCCTGCCGATATACGGCTTATGGACCGTTTTCAAAGCTCTGATTCTTTAACAGCTGTGTTACAATTTTTCTTTCAATGTTTAACTTATTTGAAATTTTTTTGTGTCTAAGTTTGAGAACAGTAGTTAATTTCTATCATATTTGCGCGGCAGCCACAATTCTAATTATTCCATCACGCACAGCTTTAGCGTTTTGAAAGGCCTGATATTTAACAGCGGTCTATTCCGAGAATTACTCGTGACGTGGGAGACCCTCCGTGAAGTTGGGAATGTTCCGCCGAAATCGGGACGCCTGGCAACCTCAACTACTCACAATCCGCGAACTAGCAAAATCATATTACACCAGAATTCTAAAAAAAATATTCGACGGGCAGCAGAGGAAGCTGTTAACGTTTTGGAGGATGACTCTTAATCTTTCCTACTCTAGAGAAACGAATGGTATGAACTTTAATGTACAATGTACCACAAATCACAGAGATTACTGAGATCTCGAGTTTGACATCACCATTGTGTCTGAAATATTTCATTCACTGCTAATGATGAAGCCAGCTCACGAAACCTTGGTAATCTCTTTGCAGTTTTTTTACGGTAGTCATTACACAGTACACAACATAATACCCCTAATTGAATACCAGTACAATTCAACATAATTTTTTCTATCATTAAAGAGCCTCTTATAAGTAATATTTCCTGTAACTCTTTAGTTAGGCGACAATAATTTAGCTACATTCGATGTCGTCTTATAGATGATACTACCTCTATGTCGAAACCGTATGTGATTGAATAAAAAAATCAGTAAAGTTGCAAAATCTTTTTTGTATATTTATTTCTTGATGGATTCACCTGACTTAGAATGCAGAAGGTTAATAATGCTAATTATTCTCTCAAAATAAATCAACAAAATTTACGTTTCCAACATCTTTGATTGGGCATATCTATCGCAATACGTAATATGTAAATCTGACACTGCGAGAAAAATCATGTAAATAGGAGCCAGGACTAGTTGTTTCAGAATTCCATTGCTCCTGCGAACAATACGAGGCTATAAACGGCCATGGAAATATACACGGGACCTAAACCTCCTGCAATACAGCAAAGGGTGGCTTGCGGGGTAAATCTGTTGATGCAGATGTATTTTCCTTACCTTCCTTACCGTCTTCTTTCTAGGCTTGCATCGATGGTCTCCTTCAGACTAACAGTCATTCTCAAGAGGAATGCTTTTGATCACATCTGCCATACCTACAATCCCTTCCGGTCAGAGGTACACTTTTGTGGACTTTTGATATTTACATATACTACTGAATAATCGATTATTAACATTGCCTCTTCAAATAACGAACTATGCATTGTTAAACTGACAATTTAATTTATTTATGGAAATTAGCATAATAAGACTATTTCCATTAATATTTTGTTAATTCCATGAAAAAAACGGGAAATCTCATTCTGAATTTCTTATAAATGATGAGTTTTCTTTAATACTTCGTCGGCAGCTTGAAAATGACAACTTCGCCAATCTACTAAGTGATGAGCATTTGGAATAAAATTTTAATTACATATTCAAATTAAGAATTTCTCGGCAATGAATTGCGTAGGTAGCTGGCGCAAGTTACTATCTATCAATGCTGTCAAGGAGGGACTGAGCCGTAGAGACAAAGAAAGTGGACCAATATTGATAAAATATCCTCTATTTCAAGTACACTATTACCACCACTTTATTCCCACTTGGTCTGCAAAATGTAAATAAAGACAGAAAACCCACGGACAAATATGACAACGAAGGATGGAAATTGAGATCTCCAAATGTCATAACTTATAAGGAAAACACAGAAATTTTAAAGAGTTCATACCTCCCACCAATACGACACGATTGCAGCAAGCAAACGTAGTATGTTGATAGCTTTGTATTTCCACCCCATCTCTCGCCGATAGGCGGTTTGCATATTATTAATGTAGATATAAAAAAATACTCCGGTTTTATTTTGAAAGTGTTTATTCTCCTAATTGAAACTGCAGAAATGAAAATAATTTAGGTGAACGACAATGATACTTATTACTCTCAAACGATTAATTACACATCGTATTCCTTGTATTATTTAAATTAATTTTTAATAATCCCGAAGTTTTAATGAATTTCGAGTTTATTGCTTCTAGGACTTTTCTCTTCTAAATTAATTTAAACCCAACATTGATATGCCATCAATACCGACACATAATGGAATTCAGAGTGTTATTAGTTTCGAATTGATTATAAAATCCAGAGAAGGCTTACTAAATGGTGAGGCGATTGGATCAATAACGGAACATTTGAAAATATAAAAGCTAAAATACATTCCCCAAAATTCCCAACTATATAAATAATTTTACTGAAGTTCGGGATTTATCACGTTACCAATAAAAAATTATATTAATTTTGAAGAGTAATAAACGCTGGTTACAGACTGATGACTGTTGCCTTTGAGATATGGTTATATGTGACTTTGCAGGTAAAGGCGTGCTTCCAGGATATGCCAGCATTTTTCATTTAAATATGACATGAATGGGCTTTTAATATCAGCGCACAGTGTGACAAAGCTTCAGGATAAAAATTCCTTTAAACTGAAGTTAAGGATGAAGAATAAACAAGGTTAATAATTAAGGAATGTAGAAATACGAACAGGGAGAGCGATTCCCACAAGAGAGCAATGTTCTTCCTTGGATGCGAGATATAGGAAAGAGGATAGAAGAATAGAAGAGGCCAAGAAAAGCTAAGAGGAGGTAATAACTTGTTGAAGTTACCATGAAAAGATTTTCTATATAGTTAGCCGTTAGTGTTTTCTCTTGAGATGGGAAACATGGACTCTAAAAAAGAGATTTTTTTATATGTTACAGAACAAAATCTTCGAGTTCTTCTTTTATTGCGTAATTAATTTTACACGCAGTTATTTGATTAACATTTTACGAGTATATACTCAAATCGAGTATATACTCGCATATATCTCAAATCATATCGAAAAGTCGAAGCAAATATAGAAGCCCCTGGAAGAGGTATGAACGAAGACTGATGTCATCCCAATTCTAGAGTATATATCTGTATAGATGTGAAACGTAAGCCCTGAGAAAGGAGAGAATTGAAAGGTTGGGGGCCATAAAGCTATGGGTATATAGAAGGGAGCAAAAGATCGATAAAGAAGCATAGCTTGGTTGATAAAAATAAACGAGGAAGTGGCGAATATGGGAGGAAAATCGAGGATTATAACTGGGGAAATAAAACAGGCAGGGAAAATGTTGGGTCAGGTATTCAGGCTAGAGGATTTGCTGAAAGAAGTAGTTAAATATAAGTTGTAGGTAATGAGAAAAAAGAGGGAATAAAGAAAAATTTTCAATAATAGAATGAAAAGAATTTGCAGAAAGACACAAATGTGATTTTTATAATGCAAATAGATTAAATTATAAGTAATAATGTGAACATTATATAGTCAAATTTAAATACGACATTTTTGTTTGTTTTCAAATATTGTCTAGGTACCCAATAAGTATGAAATAGTAAATCGAATGTGTATATGTTTTAATGGAATTAATGACGTAATGGAATTAATGATACCTTTAGGTTTTAGAGGGGTTTCCTTCGCGACTAGGATGGGTATTTTTATTCCCCTCTATAATGACTACCACCTGAGCACCGCCTTGTGTTATAGATAAATTATAGACAAGTATAATTGGTGGATTAATTACAATATAGTAAGAGCTTATAGAGGAAATCTTGGGGATCTTCAGTCTACCGATAGGTGGTTAATATCGAAAGTGTGTATAATAAAGTGCATAAAATAACTATTTTGTAAACACAGAAAATAAAACCGCATTACTACAGTAACATACAACAGTAACAGAAACCTTAGAAACATCTAAGTAGTAAACCTTAGTAAGGTACGTAGCATAAAACCATTAATAAACGTTTTAAAAATTAGCTATTTAGATCAATTATCGGATTTCTTCTGTCTCTTTTCGTTCGGAAATATTATAGGGAATAAAGCTCCTTTAACTGCTCCAAGTCAGCGTAATAAGCCGTTTGGCTTACTCACGCGTTTTTTCAAGCGGTAAATCTAGCTTCTCATTCATCAAGATGAAAAATTCCTTTCCGAAACTCCTCGGAATCATCTGAATAATCGGTGGGAAGCAATTACTCCATCCAAATCTGTCCTTGACACAATGGGTTGTTGAATCCCTTTCTCTTTTTCCTTGTTTGTCCCTTTCAAATCATCTTCCTTTCAATGCTTGCCTTTTCTTCGGACCCTCCTTAGCGACGTCTCTTATTGTCGCTTAGGCATAAATCCTTGGTAATTGGGAACCATAGCATTTTCCGAACAAAAACGTCAAGCTATAAAGACGTGCTGATGATGAATTGTGGCCGCTATTGACTTATATTAAAGATCTCAAAAACAACGAGCAATTGATGAAACATCCGATTTCATGCTATCGATGAGGTAGCTTGCTACATAATTTACCTTTGAGATAATGCGGGAGATCCTCAGCTTTTGCTATAGAATGTAAACTATCAAAACTGCGATTATGCATAGAAAGTGGGTTATTCCAGCGAAATACGTTTATTATGTAGTTATATTATATGTATTTCCCACGCAGGCACATTTCTAAGAGCTTAGAATTTAGATCACTGTAAATGCTATTCGGAAATATATACATGGCACTGCACGAATTTCAACCCACATAATTTATATTCCTTCTTCTATATAATAAGGCACATACATATTTAAAATTACTAATATTATGACGTTATTTGTCAATTACTATGACGTCATTTGCAAATTAGTATTTATAACTTCATGGCCGTATACTTTCCTGAATGAAGCGCACATACCGGGTACCTCACAATAAATAATTCGTTTGTGATATAATTTCATGATGATTATTTCATATTTTAATTACTTCATATATTCATGTAATTATTTCACACTTTAGGTCCAAATAATTTGTTTAGTATTAAATTACCGTATTTTCTGGTAAAAAACACGCACCTACTAGATAACACGCACTTTAAAAATCTCTTCACTGTGCTAATGTATAGATAACGCGCATTTCAAAATTTTTATTATGTTGACGAGAATCTTTTTTTCACTACAGTAATATTTATGATAATTACTCGTGTTTTGAATGGAATTGTTTGATTATGTTAACATTTATAATATGTTGGTTGAAATAAAATGGCCCTGGTACGTGAATATATACTCCGTGACTTCCGCGATATATGACGTGTTGTTAGGCATTTGTTTCCGAGTTTAATATTCAAGATATTCAATGAAACGAGATTTTCCGATGTATATCACGCAATATTATTTCATTTCATTTCATTATTATTATTTTCACGCATATCATTTTTCTATATTTCTTGTATAGATAAAACGCGGGTTATCTACCAGAAAATACGGTCATTTATAAAGCGAAACGATATTTATACTGACAACTCAGAATACATCTTTATACGAAAAAAACGAAAGAGGAAATTGAATACGATTAACTGCTTCGATACTTCGCCCGGGGCATTTTAGACATGAAGATTGTATTTCCCCTGGCTACTGTACTGTTCCATCTTAAATTGCACCTGATAATTTTTTTATTGTTTTACTATTCGTGTGCATAACACGCAAATTATCTACCAGGCAATACGTCAGTGCGTATATCTTGTGACATTCCGCATAGAATCCTTTCCAAGCTATGCAAAAACATCACCTTTAACTCATATAATCTACGTGACTCCAACGAAATTCATATTTTTCTGACTGCTACAGGTAATCCGAATTCAGGAAATAACAATCGTAAAAGATTGACCGTTATTCCAAATTTCATTTAAATTTGAATCAACGTTCAATCTTTTTCTGTTATTGTTTTCTAAATTTCACTTTGAAACAAGAAATGCCATTTCGAACGGACTTTAAAAAAATAGAGATGTACGTTTTAAGGCTACCATCTGATTCAGAAATTAAACGTTTGCGTTCTAATATAGGAAAATTTCGTTCTCGATTAACCGGTTACTTTCACAGCAATACCGGAAAACCCGGAATATGAAATTTCGTTCAATTGGGTGCCCAAGTCGTAAATCTAAGCCTATCAGTCCCAAACTAAACTATAATTGCTTCTGCAACGGAAATTGGCGATATAAATATTCAAATCAGAATTATAATTTGAAGCTCGGACGCGAGAGAGTAGGGGTCCCATTCCTCCTCTTCAGCGGGCTCTTGATGTAGTGATGACTATTTCCTAATTTTCAAAATGGGGGAGAGCTTTCCACGTCATTCCAACCCAAATACAAGTATCTCGCCGATGAAGAGGCGCACTTCCACATTAATCCGTTTCGCAAACACCGAATACGGTTCCTCCAAAAAAGTTAAATTTAAAACTCGTGGGATGCAGAGCAAATAAAAGCACAATTGGGAAGAAAACGTAAGAAATTGGGCGAGGCTAAAAATGCCTTACTAATCCAAGCGGAACTGATGAGGAAAGGTCTTCAAATTCGGTTATTCGAATTCATTTAATTAACTAAAAAGGATAACGACTTTAATGGCGTCGCGCGTTCCGGAGTTGGGAAAGAAGAAATCTACGCAGGCGCTTCGCTAATGGAACGAGAGTGGCGAAGAAAAGGGCATTGAAAGTGTGGGAAAAGTTCGAAGTTTTAGAGAGAACCCAAAACTTGTCTTTCTATCTCTTTTTGAGTTCTGCCTGTGTTGCGGATGTACATGTCTTCTGATTGGGTAATGCTGGAGATGCTTACTTATTTTGTGAAGACCGGAAACCACTGAATTCTAACAACTTTATTCAGTCATAAAAAAGCAAACAGTTTTCATATACATATCTGTTATCGTATATAGATAAAATGGAGTAGTTTTCAATCATCTTTCGGTACACGATAGAGAAAAAGGTATCGTTCACTTACTTTGGTCACAGCCTTGCTCATCGCTGTGATAATATGAAAGCTATTGAGGTATAAGTAATGCCCAATTGAATACCGATATGACCCAAGGAGAACTTTTCTCCTTTTTTCTCTTTGGAAAATTTCCCAAGTGTTTTTTCTACATGAAAGGTCACCTTAAGTCCTTTCACTGATATTATACCCGCATATGTTGAATTATCTGCACACGTTCCTCTCCTTTCACTCTGGTCCAGGTACAAAGGCAAGTGGAAATTACCTCATTCCTCACCCAGTAATCCTCACCTCCTCCCTAAAATCCGGCATTTGATAGTTGAATCGTCGAGGTGAAGTCGATCGTCGAGATGAATAATTTGCATAATTTTTCATCGGCAATTTTCAGCAAACAATCAATTCTAAAATTCAATTCCTACAATCCGTTTCTCATGGTCTAATTTTATTTTGTACGAATATAATAAAAATCTATCAATATTTATGAAATTTTCGGAAATAATATTTCAAAATAAATTTAGTTGCAACAATTTAAATAAATGGAAACAAAGTAAAGCTTCGTGACGTTCTCTTCATTTTTCCAATGTTGATTATTCTAATGTAACAAAGTTAACCAAACACCTAACTAAAAGATTATTATCAGTTTTCAACTTCTTTGACTATTCCCTCATAGATATAAAAAATGAAAAATATTGAATCGAGAAGCATGTTTAGAGGTTTTTGTCCCAAAACATATTCAGAAGCTTGGTAATTGATAAATTTTGAGCACTACGTAACCATTTACGATATCACCTCTGCAGCCGAGGTTGAAATTGGTACATACAGTGTAAAGCGGAACCGTTCCTCGTAGTTCAGAATGGCAGTGTATTGTTCTTAAGAATGCGATTTAATCGCCCTGTTCCGAATTCTGCGACAATCTGTTTCATATAATTCTGCATTACACATTCCATCCTGGAACTTGAGAAGATTGCTTCCTCGCATGAAATACGCTAAGAAATAATATGCTTGTAGCGAGCGCTGCCTTGGGAGGCAATTTTCCTTTCAGAGAATTTATATCCAACGGAAGTCGAAAAGAGAAACATGCTTCTCATCTTACAAACCATCAAAGGGCGAAAGATCCTCATCAATTTTTTCGTAGCACTTTAGGTTTTATCGTGTGAGCCTTTAAAGGATTTTGACAGTCCATGTGGAAGGAGCACACGTATTAGGTTTTTTAAATATTAGCCTGGAGAAAGTTCATAGACTTCCACGCTGCTGATTTCGTACGCACAAGAGCTAAACGAAAATTTAAATATACATTGCTGAAGAATTTTTCGTACTACGTACGTGCGCAAAACGTACTATGAGGTTGTTTCGTAGCTCTTAAAATTTCTAGATTTGAACGTCCAGTTCAATGCATATCCCAGTTGTAGGATGCTCGAATAGTGAATGGTTGTGGAAACGCAATATTCTCTTATTTGCGAATTTATAACCACGTCTCCTGCAATTGTGAAGAAGTGGCGATGAATGTGTCCCAGCTGTTACTCTGAGTACAACCTTTGTATCCACATTCATTAAGAATGGTAATTTTTATTTCCCGAACCTTCTCTTGGAGACAGATTACTTTCCAGGAAGCGAAATTTAAACTTGCTAACCTGCCTATGAGATGAGCCCAAATATACATAGGACATAGTAATATACTCTTATAGTGACAGTAACAATTATTAAAACACATCATAGAAAATGTTCAGAGCAGAACAGTTTGAGGCGGAATGGCCAGAGCCAGAAAAGGTGGTGGGGCGATGGAAATATTAAATGCTCTGAAACACTGGATAGAAGAAAATCAAAACTACTTGCATGGTTGAGGGACAGGGGTTTACCTTTGTACAAAGAGGGGAGATCCTTAAAGACTAAAGCTAAACACGAGTAAACAAGAGAGACATAACTGGGACTCGAACCCAAGTCTCCCACTTTCTGGGCAGATATTCTAACCAACAAACTTCCATCCATAACTAGTTACCCGTTAACAGGGTGAAATCAACGCGGAATATTGATTCTCCCCCGCAAAGTTGGAGACCTGTGTTCAAGTCCCATTTTTCACTTCTCGTTATTTTTGAGTCATTTAAATAAGTTGGTAGCATCTACCAGATTTATTGAGTTGTGGACACTTTTCTCTAACTCAACTTTCCATGTTCCTGTAGCTTTCCATTCCACAAATTTGGGGGCCCTCGAGTAATGATTCGCATGGCGGTTATCCCCATCTTTAGACCCTCTTTACCATCGCTGGTACGCCAGGAACTCCAGATACGCTGTTTTAGGCTTCAATCTAAAACCTTCCTCACAACAGCTCAGCCTTGATTACGCTTACATTTACCCCATGAGTGTAGCTCTCTAAAAACCTAACCGCATCTCATAAAACTCTGCCATCATCAAGACTGACAACTTAAAATTCTCACAATTAACGTTAATCCTTCCCCGTTTCTTCGGAAAAACCACCCAGTGATATCATCCCTTACTCATCACCCCACGCGGAACACAAATTAGGCATGGAAACTGCGAAAGCCTTGGAAACTCGCGGTCCTGACGCCAGAATGAAATATTCATAAGGCCCCCGAAAAATTGTGTTACTCAAACGCTGGCCAGCTCAGGCGCTGAGAAATTAGGAGCGTTTTCGTGGGGAAAATGGAACAATTGAATGACATCAAGGGAGTGTCTCCTCGCATGCGAATGCGAGGGATGGTTCGCTAATGAGGGAATGAGTCAGGCTCACGTCTCCACTTGGTCCGGCGTTCGCACCCCTTCCCCACTCGGCCTGCCCTTCAAAACATCCCTCCGCTTAAACGTCCTATCTCCCGCTTTCGTTTCGTCTCTTCGAATCTGTGACCCAGCTGTCCGCGGGCGCGTACCTCGTTAACATCCGGCCGATTTCCAGCACGGGCGCCTTTGCTCTTGATTCCGGTCAGGGTCGCTTTGCGATAGTTTCGAGAGTGGTGACCGCGTTATATGCAGGGCGCGTAAGAATGATGCGGGGAGTAAATGAGACCGGGCCTTTTAAATTTGTAGCTAATCCCCAAAGGAAGGGATTAAGGTGGCTTGGCACGATAAAGCGTGCAGCTAGGGATTTAGGGTGCGGCTAGGAAAAATCCCAAGGAGAAATGTGCACGAAAAATGTAAAGGATCGAATTCTGGAACCTCTGCACTACCTATTGAGCTATCTGAAAAAGATTAAATCATATCGTAACGGGAGTTTTTCATGTTTTCCGTAAGTAGACACTTTTAAATGGGAGCGGTGGGTACCGGTTTCTAGATTTTATAATTTCAGGCTATACATCAAGGAAAGGATTATAGGCGACGTTAAGTAATGAAGGGACGATTAATCGGAATCGGGAATAGGAGAATTTTGAACCTAATTTCCGATTCCAAATAAAGATTCTTTGGAAATTTTTGTTGAAAACTCGATCATTCTTTTCTGACAATTCTTTGCATTCGTGCTGATTCATGATGCATCCATAAATACCTATGAATTTAGCAATTAGTTAAGTTAGACACATAGATCTTCATAATGCCCATGTTTGGTATTAAATATGAATTTATTAAACTTATTCCTGCATACAATATGGCATCTTTGAGTGTCTACCAGATTCGTGAACATTATTCAAAATCCGTTGGTTCTACTTTGTTTTAGCTTTTAATTATATTTTATTTATTAAAATATTTTTACGCATTTATTAATTAAATGCAAATTATGATTAAATTAATGAAATAATGATTATAAATATAAAACAAAGTACCGTTTTTCTTTCAAGTTGTAGGTTTTAAATATGATAGCTAGATGATGAAAATAAACAAATTACTCCCTTTATTGTTGAACATTTTGCCCAAGTCTTTCATTAGAAATTATACCCCTTTCAATTTGATAACGACGCTACTTAATTATTTACAAATAAATTTACTTTTTCGATTAATTATTGATTTTCGGAAACAATGCTAAGTAAAAATAATGATTTTTACTGATTGCTTCAATAACCGATCGGAATCGGGAATCTTATCGAATCGGAAGTTTGGAGTAGTACAGGGAATTGTATCGGAATCGGTAAACATTTCGCTATCATCCAATCGGTAATGATAAGGCGTACGTTCAGAAAGATTCCTAACGATAAACGAACGTGAAATGTATGACGACCGGGAATTTCCATTTGCCAAAGTGCTTCTGTAACCCTTGAGCTATCTCACAGAGCAATCAAATGCCTTTTTTTGGTAAAAATTGTGGGGATTGTGCGTTGAAGGCTGCTGGATTGTGCTGGATGCTCATTGAAGAACATCGTAAGATAATCGATTGCTTGGGAGTATTGTCCAAGGATGAGTTCAACGAAAGTAAAATGATGGAATATTTAAAACATTATCTTGCCTCAATTATCCGCTAAGTCTATCCTTGCTATAATATTTTAATGAATGATGTCATTCCTTTCCATCACTATTAAAGTTTTCCTTAAAGGAGGTATTCTTAACAGAATCCTGGATATAATTCTGTAATATTATCAACATTAGGATTAGGGAAAGGCAAATAAATTAGCTCGGAAAAGTCATGCGGCTGAATCCCAAAAGAATAAGAAGTGACAGTGTGAAGTGAATAACGTTTGTTATTCATTATGTTCATTAACAGCTTAAGCACTTGCCAAACTTTAAAGGTGCTCAAATCCTGCTAAATCTTAAATTGTGCTAGTTTATTTTCATTTAATCCCTTATGAATTTTAGTCGTTTCCATGTAATTCACCCCCTGCAGATAGAAGGATTTGCCAAGACTGAGTAATTTCCGGAATGCGATTTTCTGGTTCCTTCACAACATTCCTTCTTCCTCTGAACCTTCCTCTCGAGTAGAGGATTGGTGGGAAAATCCCTCCTCATATACCATGTATGGCGGGTTAGATATGGAAGTGTTGTGGGATTTAGTTCTCAATACTCCTATGGAGAGGATATAAGCAATATGTGCTGTTTTAACTTCGTAGACAAACAATAACAACAATAATGTGACTTTATTCGGGCGAGATTGAGAATATTAAGTCTCTATAGCTTAACCGAGCCTTTCTTACATAGAACGCCATTTCATTTCCCACGGTATTAACATTTACTTTAAAAGATTTTTCCTGAACGATTTTCATGTTTTTATCAAAAAATATTTGCAATGAACTTGTTGAATGAATGAAATTGTTCAAACTTCATGATTCCCTTAATTTTCATTCAAATAACTGGTTTCGCTCACAGTCCATAGCGGCAAAATTCCCTTCTTTTTCAATGCGATCTGGTCTATCTTCAAAAGATTTTTCCCTACCCAACCAAAGAGGATTTATATTTTTCATTTATTATATATATAGGACAGAGACGGCTCCGGTACCGGTTAAAAAATTTTAACTCAATTTTAAAATTTTGGGACTGTGTGTTGAGAAAGTTTGAGACACAAAACACTCCTCGGAAAGTCTTAGGAATGGCGAAAACGATGCTTTTCTCTCGCTGAATACATAGAACTCGGAACAAACTTCCTTTCAAATTCATGGGAATTCTTCAAAAGAAGAAATAGTAACCTCATCCCGTCGCCCGTGAGGCTGCGGAAACTTTTCTCGGTAAGGAATAGATGACGACATCTTGTATCATACTTTTCTTGAGTTTTAGGAAACACGGGTTACTTAGTTGATAACGTCTCCTTGAATGCTAAATCAGTCGGTAAAGCTTCGTATCTTGAAACTACATGGTTAAATAAATATTGGATTGGGAATTAAATAAATATTGGAAGTTAAATAAATATTGGAATTGGATTGAAGGCTAAGATGTCAACTAAAGGTATTTAGCATTCTTTAGGTTAGCCAATTTCTCATATGGGGTTTAATTAATTGTAAAGTCATTAATATTTTAATAGGGACTTATACACAACATTTAAAAATACGCAGTTTACATATTCCAAAGAAGTTATCAAGAAAGATAGTAGCATTAGAATACAAGTTAAAAAACATCAGAAAATTCTTCTTCTAATCAAGAGAATTTTTGGTATTCTTATTTGCTTCAGCTGTTAAAATATCCTATTGCTAGACATAAAATGAATTTACTTGATGACCTAAGAGAAAAAACTTTCCCCACAAGATGTAATTCAACGTCCGATTTCGGCTAAAATGCCACCATCAAAGAAATACACATGAAATGCCTGGTTTGATCGTTCAATTATGTCTTACGTGGAAATTACATTATTTTCTCTTAGCTCACTATGTATTTCCACGAAGTCCGGCCAGCGATGATAGGTCATAACAGAATTCACTCAAAATCATTGCACATTTCAATATGAACGTTTGTAGTGTTAGAAATTCTGCTTGCGAATAACTCTGTAAACACAAATATCACAACACGGGCGAGTATCTTTTCAAAGAAGGTGAGAGTGAAACAGTTCAATCGCAATTTAAGCTCCGCTAGAGATGAAAACGCAGCTGCACCCGAATGGACATTATACTGTTTACTTAAATGGGATCCGCACCATTCTGCGCTGCATTTCTTGAAGTATTTTCCAACTCCTGATTTAGAACCAGTGTCTTTATGGATGATAAGTCGTCAATCATTCGGGTTAAAGTAAATTTCTGCATCAGAAATAGAGCTGGAATGTCATATCCAGCCAATCCAGATTTAACCGTTTGAACCCGTGTGACGTTTATGACCGGAGAAGCTGGCCATTATTCAAACGAGCCATACGTACGCTATATGAGAACAAACAGGACGATATGCCACATGGTTTCACGTGCCTCTCTAATTGCACTCCATTCCTCTTTACTAAAACCGACGAAGAGGAAATTACCTTGTGTTGTATCAAACTTGTACATTTAGGTATTCATTAAACGGTTCCAAACATCATTAGCTCATGGAAACAGAAATTCAACCCTCTAAACCCAAATTTTCATTTTATGACACCATTCCTTTTTCCACCTTTTCTGCTTTTAGTGATACTAGTACAATTATACATTTAATATTTAATGATTATCTCGATCAATTAGCGAACTTTTCGGAGAAAGTATTTCACAAGGAACATTATTTGAATGTGAGATTTCATCCTTTCAAAAGTGTCGTAAACTTTCATTTTACCTTCCCAAATGTTAGTATTTAGCAGTAGGTAATGTTCCTCTGATAAATAAACTTTTCAAATTAAACTTTAAGTCTGCTTTAACTATCCCATTAAAGTTTGATAGTCAAAATTCGCGTACATTCTGCAGATGATCTCCTAAAACCGATTATCGACGAATTTTATACTCCTTTCAGTACACTAAGGTATCCAGAGACCGACTTTGCAAAATCGAGGCATTTAATACTCTGAGGTCAAAGAATCCGGAACAATGGGGACATATCCGAGACGAAGTTAATGTTCAGTCATTGTCGTAGTTAGAGGTATTACATACATGTAATGAGCTGCATAATTTCATTATTCTGTCAATGCTAACATAAAAATAAAATTACTAGAATCGACATTAAATACTAACATTGATTTTTAATGCATTAAGAGTTAGAAGTTTTAGAATGCTGGATGAATATTCTCGCTCAAAGATCGGAGGCTGTATGAGCCAACTACATGTTGGTAGATGATTTTACTTTTAGTGCGCTGTTTTAGTAGGCGGCCACACTTTACCATCATTTATGCAACATGTGCTTCGTACATATATAAAGTAAAATAAAATATTTTTACATGATTACATCTAGGCTAAAATCCCTCTTTTGCATGATAATGTGAGTCACACTATCGCTCATATTACGTTTATCTATGAACACACAGTTAAGTGATAAAAATTTCCACATTTGATCAATCGCAACTAAAAATAATTCCAGCGGGATCTCTGAGGCGTCCTGAGAATGCTCTCCGAAACACCATAAGGGTTGGTTGATATCTGCGACATAACCTGACAACCGGGACGTCTGGATACCCTAAGTAAAATTCGTCTTTCTCTGATTTTGTCTCACAATCGGTTATGTTTATATCTGTCACTTTATGAAAGCCACTGAGTTGTGCATAATGTTATATAAGGACATTCATCTGAGCTCTCCTTATTGAATGCTTTGAAAAGAGTTCATAGGGTAGAATAGTGCAGCACTAGGAGGCAGGGGAAAACTACCGCACTCATTACAGCTGGTAAGCCTCATTCCAAGACTTTGGTTGTCTTGGAATGGAATGAGAGATAGTGGCATTCGCAAGGGGCATTTTGGAATTGCGGTGTTTGAGGTTCAATCCGGCCTTTGGGCGAAATACTTCTCTGGCACACATTCTTCCAATGACATTATTTCTTCGTACTATTATGCTAACTAAGGTAAATGTTTAAACAATAAAGGGAACGATTAGGAAATTTAAAGCATATAGTTATCCTATTATCCTGATTTCCTTTGTATATGAATGTTTTTATGTGACAAAATAAATTATTATTATTATTATATTAAAGTCCTAAACTTTAGAACAAAAATTTGCCATAGTTTTCTTTTAATATAGTAGAATCCCAATTCCAAGCGTTGAACTGACATTGAATTAGTGAATAAAAAATATTTAATAATAAGACATTCAAAATGAAAATTTCATTTGGCGCTGAAACCATCTAACTGGATTAATGGAAAGATTGAGAAATGTGCATTAACTAAGAATGCGGATTTTTTCAAAGAATAAGTTAAATAAATTCACATTAAATAACTTAATTAGGAATTATTTAGATATATAGATTTTAATTTTACATATAACTCAACCAAAGATATTGATCTATATTTCAATAATCATCAGGAGAGGAAGTAGTTACCAGAAATGGAAGATTGAGTTTTAAACAGAACAATTCCCAAGAATCGTTTTAGTAATCGTAAAGTTTGTTCAAATACCTCCCATTCGATACCGATTCCGATACCCCAAAAAATGTGATATTTCCGATAGTAATTGTTAAATTAATATTAAATATGTGAACTTCCCGATTTCGTTAAAACTTCACATCGGTATTGTACTGTATATAAAAATATTCTTCATACCTATTCCAAAATCTGAGTCTTATCTAGATAAAATATTTAATTCAAAAGTTGTACTAATCCACAATTTTTTATAATAATGTTGACCGGTTTCGGCGTTAATCTATGCCATCGTCAGAACTCTAGTCTTGAATGAAATATTTTTACAATATTTTAACTATGTCATTAAACCAAGTATCGCTGGATACCATTAATTTGATTTGGATAAGGCTCAGCCGTTAGAGGGAGAACTGTTCGTGATCCAGGCAATGTTCATTGTTACATTTTCTATCTCTCCACGGGGAGAATCCTTCCCTCCAGGTTTCCTCCAGCGCTAGACGAACTCACTTCCTGATCTCTTGACCTCTGCATCCCCTTCTTATGATCTCCAACCCTCATCCTCCCCTCGTGCCAACTCATCTCTTCCTCGGCTTATTAGAGAGTTCCTCTCGCCAGTAGCTCCCCAGGCAAGTGCTCGAGATGATGTTTCACACATCCCTCCCTCTCATTATTTCCTTCGCCGTGCACTTTCGTTTTCCTTGTTTCACACTCTACCACACAATTGGCGTACTTTTACGAGGTAATTGTGCCACCTCCGACGGAACTCATCGCTTGAGACGTTATATTACAAAAACGTCGCACCTCTGCTCTTTTGTAATATGTAAATAAATGCGATTTTCAATGGTGGGGAAAGCAATTATGATGATTGTGGGACGTCATGTACGTCCAGGAAAATTGCTCTTCCACCATATATATCAACTTATTATTGGTTTACTGAATACTTCAGGTCGTTCTTTCCGCATAGAGAAGTTGATGCGGTATATTAAGTAAGGTATTGATGCACCCCCTGCCATACGCCACAGGCGGCTTGTTGGACATGAATTTAAATCTACCTCTCTCCTCATTCCCTTTCCAAGTCTCTTGGTTGTCTCAGAAAACAATGAAGAATATTAGCTTTGGTAGAGGAGTATTTTATAATGGTGTTATGTCATGTTACTGGCATAAAGATATGTTCAGGGGTGAGAGGTTTTTCTCGCGAAACAAATGCGAAATAAATTCCACAGGATATTCGCAGGGATTATTTGTACGTGCAAATTTGATTCCATCTTCATTATATTTAGTGTATGACGTTGCTTGACCCTAAATTGTTGGCAATGCAGTATTTACTCCATAGATCTGAAACCCCTCCTTAGACCTCCCTTGGCTACGGCCCTGAACATCCTACATGCAATTTTTCTTATATGGTGATAGAATAGAATTGACTTTGGAATAACCTCAATTCCACCTAAGAACAAAAGATAAAACACCACCTTATAAGTAATTCAGGGTGTCATTCACTATAAATACTGGTCAAAAATAATATTTTCAAACTCTCTTATGACAGTCGTTTCCACAAGTTGCAAATCTTCAATGTATCATATATGAAACCTAAAAGAAGGCATTTACAGCATGTTAGTGAATTGTGATATCGTGTAATATTAGTACTGCTATAATGTAGGATTATAAAACAGGCACTCTGAGTTCAGTATGAATAAAACTATTAAGATTTTGTAATAAATTATTATTATCATTGTAAATAGAGAATAATTGTATTCTAAAATATGAGTCTCCTTATTCAAATAGCATAATTGCCAATTAATTGTTTATTTTGATGTAACTATGTTGTTTAACCACTAATTCGGACGTGTCCTATATCAGTACATTCCTCTTCTGTACAATTCAAGTGATTCTGGGTAAAATAAAACAAGTAGTAGTAATAATAATGTGTAATGTGCCTAAAAAAAATAGTCCCAGCTTCTGCATTCCAGCTTGTCCCGATGATTTCGAAAATTTCTGATGTTCAGAGTCCTCAATTTTAAGACAAAACAAACGTTGCTCATTACATCACCTTAACTTAAATTAAGAGAATAGGCAACAGAACCAATTACCTTGTTCCAATTTAAGGCTCCGCTCTTTTTTTCCCTCTCCGTTGTTTATTTTCCTCTCAAAGCATTCCTATTTAGCACGAACTACTTTGCAGCGGTGGAAGCAGCTTCTTTTCTTGGCCGATACATCATCTACACGCGCAATTTTCCTCGCGAGTAATTCGATCTCCCAAGGGTGAATAAAATCTTTTTCATTATAATATCCCAATTATAACATTATCCTCGAAGGGATAGTAAATGATATCTCGCGATAATATTTGTTTTCAATTCAATATGGCTTTCCTTTAGATGGTAGTCTGACCTTTCACATTTCCTTGTGTTTTTTACCCGAATATAAAACAGACTTACCTCAATTACCAATTAGGACATTTTACAAACATCAAATAAACATTTCGGGATCTGTGAAGTCGGCAGAATTACGATTTATTCTCAGTTAAATACATTACAAAACCAACATTTTTCAGCTATTAACTACTCTTTTAATATAACTGGAAAGCCAAGTGTGAAAGCAATTCGTGAATTTTTTGTCAAAGTAAAGTGATACCTAGGCTAAAGAGTGAAGCTGCTACCACTCCGGGTGTTGATTCTTTTTTTCCGGTAGAGTCATTATTTTTTTGGGGTGGTGAGCTTTGGCATTAATTATCTTTTTTCAAAGTTTAATATGTAATTATTTCAGTATTCGATATAAAAATTGCTTTGCAGTTGAAATAAATTTTAAGTCACTTTAATTATTTTTGATTTTTTTGCAGCTCAAATGAATATTTTTATCGATTATAATTTTCAGTATCGAAAAAAATTTATAAAAAAGTATGTATGGTAAAGAGACGACTAACACAGCCTTTAAACAATAAACAACCGTCAGCGGTTCGAAATTCATTACTTTTTCCACCACCAGCGCCGTAATGCGCTGCTATCTGCGGCTTTTAGAAAAAGGTGAAAATTAAAGCGGAGGTATTTGAAAGATCTTTGTCAGTATGGAGAGGATATGCATGCGTTTAAAGTTATACCATTTTAATTCAATTTTAACAATCTTAG
Source organism: Ladona fulva (assembly GCA_000376725.2). Taxonomy (NCBI): domain Eukaryota; kingdom Metazoa; phylum Arthropoda; class Insecta; order Odonata; family Libellulidae; genus Ladona; species Ladona fulva. Next base: position 524,258 of record KZ308246.1, read on the forward strand.
GATCTGACTTATTTTTCTCAATTTTTTTTTATATCTCTAAGTTTTGGTCCGGAATCTCAACTAATTCAGCGCCAGGTATTTTCTAGTACGAGCTCGTAGTTTTAGTAACGTTTACAGGTTTTTTGTAACACTTTCATTTAAATTTCGATCTTTTATACTGCTCGCAGTTCTTTACGATCATAAATAAGTCGTTTCATGTTCATTTAATTAATTCTAATATTCCCTTTTCATCAGTGTTATCTGCTTAATGTATCTTTTACATATTAATTCTGTTCTAACTTTAGATAAAGATTTGTTAATTTTGTTTTTAACCTTCCTAAAGCTGATCACGTTGCAACTCTTGTTGAAAATTGGATAACTGCAAATGCAAGAAGGAAGTTCATCCTCGTTTACTTTCTTGGTAAAAGTCTGAGCCCAGCTACATCTGTAACTTTTTTACCTAGAAAAGTAAGCTACCTACCAGACAACTCGTAGCGGGTCCGATCAGCTAATACATCCTACACGTCAATCAAATATATATATTTTTTTAATTACGTCCAGATCGCTGGTTCTCAATACTGGAACTTCCTACCTGACTTTATCGAACATTCCAGCTCGGTGCGAGTCAATAAAGAAAAATTATTTAATCAACTGTTAACTGCAAATGCTTAAAAATAATTATTTAATATTCATGTTTATTTCTCCGTCTGTATTTTGTATTGATGTCTATATCTTAAAGCAATTTTTGAAACTTTTTTCTGCTCCATGGTAAGATCCCAGAGTAAATTAAATATTATTATTATGATTATTATTCTCTTAAACCCCCCTCTCTTCACCAATGTTTTTCCGGTACCTACTCCTTCCTTCTGAATCTTGTATACATTAACAAAAAAGTACTCCGAATTATATTATTTGTATGTTGGTTTATTTGAACTGTGGTATTTTTGTACTTTATTTTTACGTTTTCTATATTTCTATTTGACTCTCATACTTTGTTTTATCACTCGATTCCTCGACAAGAGATTAGATTAAATGGGGCTATAAAGTAAATTTTACTCGGAATAAATTCGTACGCATATCCGCATCTATGTTTTGGCTAAGAAAGAGTTTTTTTGTCTCTCATTTTGGACTCTGACAGCGAAAATGAACTGGGCCTTCTAGATGATTTGAAACATACGTGAGCACAGAGTGACAAGAGAAGTCTAATAATATTGAATTGAGTCTATCTTTAGGACCAGGAAAAGATGTTTTCGTTTTCGGAGGTTTCATTCTACTATTTGGGTAATATACTCGCATATGAAATGAAATTAAATAGAGGCCTTTATAATGTGGCGAGGGTGATTCCAGAAAGAGTTAATTTCGTAATTCAGATAACAAAACGAAAATTCGCCAAAAGTTAACTCTAAATAATAAATCTTAGGAATTACCAGATTCATTTTGTATTTCTATGGAAATATCTGATTTGGATTTGGAATCCTTTTCATATTACCAGCTTTGCGATCACAAATTCAACATTACCAATATGCATTCATGTGCGATAAATAGAAAAATGCACAGGAAATCCTTTCATTGGCGAGGCTTATGATAGGAACGTATTGCTTGTAGTGACTCTTGTTTATTCAATTAATTACTCTAATTATTTTGAAAATTTGTTCAATTTTAGTAAAATGTTTATATTAATGACTGAATCTTGTGGTCCGCTTAATTTTGGTGTGAAATAGCACTCAGAATTTCTGAAATTCTATTTATTAATTTCACCAAAAATTCTTTTTGGATAAACAAAATTGATATATGACATTCAGGAACATTTTTTCAAAAAACAGATATTTTATAAAATTCGCGTTCCGCGGAGTGAGTAAACATTTCGGGAATGCCCGATTCCGTCAATTGCGATTAACGTATTATTTGGCACATATGGGAAATGATTCCTAAAGGTTAGTAAAAGGACAATTATTAACGAACAAAATTTTAGTGAGTCTTTAAACGGCTATGCAGGAAATAAGATACCATGAGCTACCAGAGTATGTAGTCCATGTCTCTCCGAAATACGGCCCGCAAACACTAGGCATCTCATACTTTACCATCACTCAGGTTTTTCCCTATCTTATTTATCTCATTCTGCATTCTTAAATTTTTAGAATAAAATTGTCATCAATAGTTTAGTTCTATGTTTGAGATGCATACGTTTAAGGGAAGTAAAATTAATGCTAATTAAGATCCAGCATATTTTCTTCACTTAAACCATGCGTTTCTTGCCTATGTGGCTAAAACCTTAAATATTAGCAATCTCCGGAACTAATTAATACATGTTTATCTAGAGAAAATAACGGTAACCTCGAGTTTTCGCTTTGTATTGCAACGTTGCATTTATCCCTGGGGGAATAAACCTGGGAAGGTACCAAACACACAAAAGGTTTCGCAGTTAAATATGCATTTAAAACAATCAGCGAAATAGAATATTTGATCTCAAGTACGGAATCATGCTGCGACTGCATTATGGGAAGCGTAGGAGTTGGTCGCTTCGCTAAAATTCCCTGCGAACGCTTTCAGAAATGCGAGAGCAGAACACGGCGACGGAATCTGCAGAGAGAGCAAACAAGTTTTTCGTAGCATTAATATTAGGTGTTCCATTACAGAGTTCGATGGTTACCTCCACATGCTCTTAACTACTCAACTCTCACCGTTTTCCCCGCAAACTTCTTCCTCGTACTCTCCGAGGTGTGGACAAAGCGGGTTCTTCCTGAAACCCCTATTTACCTTAAGCACCTCCTCCACCTCTGAATTACCGTTGCTTTTTTCATGGTCCCTTCCCCTAACTTTTCAGCCGCTTATAATTCCTGCGTTGGGGAACACCCTTTCTCTGGACAGAAGAAGAAGCGAATTTTTTCTCATTTAATTTCGAGCCGTCATACAGGATCTTCTCACGCAAGCAGTGCAATTCGTTCNGCTTAAAAGGACTGACAACTCCCAAGGAAGAATGGATTTGAAAAAATTCGGACGGGACCGGGAACTGAACCAGGGTCTTCCAATTGCCGGTCGTGTGCCCTGTCCGCTGAGCTATTCCGGCAGAAAATTTTCTAAACCATTCGGGAGACTTATAGTATACCTATAGTTATTACGATACAGTCGATTTTAGCAAAAACGGTTTACGGTTCGATTCGAAGTGGGGGCAAACAAGGGCGTAGCCAGGATTTCTTCGTGGGTGGGTGGGAGGTTTAGAGCCATGGAGTAAACACTGCGTTGCCTACAATACATGGGTAAGAATACTTATGAAAATACAAACTGGTTTATTTTAACATATATACCCTGCGAGTCTCTAGCGGTGTTTCTATTGCAGAATTGCTAGAGCTCATCCTTTCACATGATTTCGATTATTGTTGGCTCTGTTCTCATGGGGGGGGTTGACCACCAAAACTGCCGCCTTGGCTACGCCTCTTGGAGCTATGATGTTGAATCAGCATCGAGAAAAGATTGAGAAGCTATCTTAATTAATTAATAAGCTTTATTAATTATTTTTTATTAACAGATACAGTTCTCCACTTTATTATTAGTTAGGGGGTCCGAACGGTTTAGTAAAGGCTAACACGACAGCCTGGGAGTCGATGGCGCTGATCACGTGTCATCTAATTATATTAAAATGATACATAATTTACGAGACTCTCGTTTGCTAAACATACGAGTAAAAATGAAAATTGATGTAAATGAGTCGATTACGCATCCACCCAACGCAAATTTCGAAAAATCGGCCTGGACCGGCAATCACGAAAGCAAAAGGTGCGATAATTCAGACAANGGATTTGGAATCCTTTTCATATTACCAGCTTTGCGATCACAAATTCAACATAACCAATATGCATTCATGTGCGATGAATAGAAAAATGCACAGGAAAACCTTTCATTGTCGAGGCTTATGATAGGAATTTATTGCTTGTCGTCACTTCGTCTGATTCTTGTTTATTCAATTAATTACTCTAATTGTTTTGAAAATTTGTTCAATTTTAGTAAAATGTTTATGTTAATGACTGAATCTTGTGGTCCGCTTAATTTTGGTGTAAAAATAGCTTCTGAAATTTCTATTTATTAATTTCATCAAAAATTATTTTTGGATAAACAAATTTGATATGTGACATTCAGGAACATTTTTCCGAATAACAGAGATATTTTATAAAATTCGCGTTCCGCGGAGTGAGTAAACATTTCGGGAATGCCCGATTCCGTCAATTGCGATTAACGTATTATTTGGCACATATGGGAAATGATTCCTAAAGGTTAGTAAAAGGACAATTATTAACGAACAAAATTTTAGTGAGTCTTTAAACGGCTATGCAGGAAATAAGATACCATGAGCTACCAGAGTATGTAGTCCATGTCTCTCCGAACTACGGCCCGCAAACACTAGGCATCTCATACTTTACCATCACGCAGGTTTTTCCCTATCTTATTTATCTCATTCTGCATTCTTAAATTTTTAGAATAAAATTGTCATCAATGGTTTAGTTCTATGTTTGAGATGCATACGTTTAAAGGAAGTAAAATAAATGCTGCTTAAGATCCAGCATATTTTTTTCACTTAAACCATGCGTTTCTTGCCTATGTGGCTAAAACCTTAAAATATTAGCAATCTCCGGAACTAATTAATACATGTTTATCTAGAGAAAATAACGGTAACGTCGAGTTTTCGCTTTGTATTGCAACGTTGCATTTATCCCTGGGGGAATAAACCTGGGAAGGTACCAAACACACAAAAGGTTTCGCAGTTAAATATGCATTTAAAACAATCAGCGAAATAGAATATTTGATCTCAAGTATGGAATCATGCTGCGACTGCATTATGAGAAGCGTAGGAGTTGGTCGCTTCGCTAAAATTTCCTGCGAACGCTTTCAGAAATGCGAGAGCAGAACACGGCGACGGAATCTGCAGAGAGAGCAAACAAGTTTTTCGTAGCATTAATATTAGGTGTTCCATTACAGAGTTCGATGGTTACCTCCACATGCTCTTAACTACTCAACTCTCACCGTTTTCCCCGCAAACTTCTTCCTCGTACTCTCCGAGGTGTGGACAAAGCGGGTTCTTCCTGAAACCCCTATTTACCTTAAGCACCTCCTCCACCTCTGAATTACCGTTGCTTTTTTCATGGTCCCTTCCCCTAACTTTTCAGCCGCTTATAATTCCTGCGTTGGGGAACACCCTTTCTCTGGACAGAAGAAGAAGCGAATTTTTTCTCATTTAATTTCGAGCCGTCATACAGGATCTTCTCACGCAAGCAGTGCAATTCGTTCGGGTCAGCACACGTAACGCTTTCCTGCTTTTTTTTACTCCTCGAGCCAATCTCACTCTCACGACGTAACCGAACCCTTCTCTAATGTTTTCTTTCTCGCTCCTTCCCTCGTTAATCCCCGCCATCCAATTCTCTCCCGACTTTTTCTCTCCCGTTCTTTATGCTCTTATTTTCCTCCCCATCTGCCTAATCCTTTTCGCTCGCATTTCGTTTCAAATCGACCGCGTTTTTCGCTGCTTCGCTATTTTAGCCTTTTTGCGTAGTCTTTTGACGACCCTATGATTTCCTCTACAGTTGAAAGAGAAGAGTTTGCAAATTTGCTCCACACTGGTATTAAAACCATTACTTGTATCAAAAACGCGCGTAAACAGGAAAATGGAAATTTTCAGGAATTATGAAAATTCGTCTAGTACATGCAAGAAACTATATCATTATTAGCATAACATTTCTTAATTGATGGAGACCCCTAGTAAAAATTGATTCATGTAATTTAGAAATTTCGCAATTTGTATCACTTTGATATATGAAAACAGCTCATAGACCGGAAATATTTCAAAATAAATTTTTAGATGAAATTAACAGAAAACTTCGCGTTCTATGGAAAGGTCATTACGCTTAAATGAAACAATAAGTTGAGTGACTTAGTAATTTTCCACTGATTTTTTATTTGAACGACCGGTTTCGTAAGGAGTTCTTACATCTTCATGTACCTGAGAAGTCTCTCAACTTATTATAATGGCTTTCCACAAAGTTACGCCTGATCATATTGATTTTATTTAAATGAAACCTTATCTATTAGCATACTGTCAATAGAAATATCCAATAACATTGAACCCTATTTTTCTCTCTGTCATTGCGTTGCTAATGGTAATAATAACATCATGACCAGACATATGCTGACACTTTTGCAGTAAAATTACAAGAAATTATTCATATTAAGAATACAATTGTTTCGCAGATAAATGAATTACTGAGTGAATAGAAGAGTGATTTCTTGATGATTTAGATTGTTTGAACTGTTTGGCATAATGTCATTGAAGTTTATTTTAAAACGGGAAACATTTTAGAAAATTACTGCAAGATGTGAAAACAGATCGTTTAAACTGATTTATGATAAACTAAATACATTTTTAAAGCTTCACATAATAAAAAATATTTAGATACAAAGTTTATTTAAGAATTTTCACGATAAAATGAAATAATTCAATCAAAATTTTGTTTTTCCCTAAATGTTTACGTAATAGTGGTTCTCTAAAAACTTAAGGATTTTAAAGTATAGCATTAAAAGTCCTCCCTATACCTGACCTATCGAAATCCAAAATTTACAATACAGACATCAGATGGAATATATTAAGCAAATCAGAAGAAAAAAATTANATTAGTTAGGGGGTCCGAACGGTTTAGTAAAGGCTAACACGACAGCCTGGGAGTCGATGGCGCTGATCACGTGTCATCTAATTATATTAATTATTAATAAGGTAATCCTTCTAACGGATGACAAATAGGACTTCACTCCACCAAAAACTATCTAGAAACAGTTGGATTCTTTTGAAAAATGGACATTGTCAAACGTATTTATTCAGGAAAGTGCGCCGGTCTCCCATCCCTGGGGGGACAATACTTCTTCTCGTTCTGCCTAACCTGCACTGCTCGATTTACACCCACGCAGAGTGTTACAGTTACGCAAATTCAGGCACCAGCGAAGGGGTTTCGCGCAATAGGGTTCTGGGTGAACGTGTTTCCAATTAGCCCCGCAATGGGCGACAGCAGCGCTAGTGAAAGCCATATGTAGGATATTATCCGAGTGTCGGAATGTTTGACGTGAGATTTTCCCCTTTATGGCCCGCACGAAATGAGATAAACCCGCCCATTCCCCCACTCACAGAACGGACTCACTCTTTCAGAGCCGCGAGTCGACTGCAGCTCTTCTTCAGCTGTGATAAAGAATGATACATTTTTACGGCGATTTTTTATGAAGCTTGGGGCTTCGTTTTGGGCGCAAATGTGAAAGAAATAACGCGCGTCACACAACCGCAGAGTTTTTTACTTACAGTCGAAAATGCCTCTCAGAGATATCCTAGAAAATTGTTACTCAAAATCGTCCAAGGTAAGTGTTTTTTCTGGGAAAGAGCTAATCTTCTCCCTCGAAATGAATTAAAATTATCCTATCTCCAGTGGTTTCAGGAATTTCTACCAATGTAAAAAATTTCGCTAAATTACAACATGCTTTTTATAAATTGGAGTGTAAAATAAAAGTTAAATGGGAAATGCCACTCAAATTTTTAAAAATATTTTTAAAGAGAGAATGAGTATAAATCCCTTAAGTTCCCATGCATCTTGATTATTATCAGTTGTTTTTAAATTTGTCTCTTAATTTACTTTCAGTGGTTCATAGCTTGAAAATGACGGCTAAACTCCTTATATTTCATTCTCACTTTCTGAATGACATTTTTAATTTTAAAGGTAACATTTGTGAACTGCAATTTACTCTGATCTATGTAGCATTTAATTAATAAAGTTACGTACGAACCACTACAATGAATGTTGTAGAGGTAATGGCCATATCTATTGAGGGAAAACGGATTAAGCCAGGATAAATAATGGATCACACTGGAAGATTGGAATTAGAGAATTGACAAGCTGAGAATGAATTTATCTCCTATAGTTGCCAAAATCAATTTCGGCCTTACCTGAGAGAGAATTTAGAATAACAAACGAATTTAATTCTTTTATCGCTAAACTCATCTCCCGATGAGAAAAAAATTACGAAAATTCTATCGTCAATTTCCCAAGCAAATATGTGTATACACAGATAATTATTGAAGGGTACGTTTTGCATGTATATTAATTTATAATATTATTTGTGAAAAATGTTGTGGTTATATGAATTTTCTCTAACACCTGAAAACATGCTATTTTATAATATCTAATTTTAAGATGTATAATAGATATATGAATTATATAAAGATTGTGAGGCATAGAATATAGATATCTTTCTGGGGACCCCCGAGGATGGAGACTTTGTCTCCGAAATGATCATTGGGCCTTCCCAGAAATCGCTAATCCGGAGCTTCCCGTTTGTCTATGAGAGCGAGTTCCGCTTGCCGAAAGACGGCTTACGGAGTGTTTTTAAACCTCTAATTCATAAACAGCCCTGTTCTAACCTTCTTTTTCTTACACTAGATGCATAATTCCTCCAATTATCTAGTGTATATAAATAGCATTACACTGCGAAAGTATATCATCTACATTTTTATTTTTTTAAATCAATAAACGTAGAATACATTAGACCGTGTCGTGACTTGGAGTATTTTGTGCTCCATTTGAACTGACGTCTGGGAACTTCCGAAGTCAAAACCAAAATCCTCTGCTTTAAAGGAAAATGTCATGTACCCCAACACATTTCGGCTGTGTGTATGCCACCCTTGAAACCTATCTAGGCTCTATTTACCACTATTCACCATTTACAACATGTATATCATAATTTATCTACTTCTGCGCAACCACTTCACCTACTTCTACACAACGTAGCAGTGATGTATGGGTTGCCAACCGTACTCCGTTCTAATGCATGCAATTTTCAACCCCACCACGTTTTCCACTTCCTTCCACACCCGAGCTTGCGGTTCGTTCTTCCTCCATCATCCTTTCTTCCTCTTCCATCTCTTCTTTTGGGTTTATTTTTATTACGGCCCTCTCATTTATTTCCCACACTACCCTTTCCCTCCGAGACTCTTCTTCTCATTCACTAATGAGCTGCTGTGGCGGTGACTGAGGGAAGATACACGAATTAGTCCGATGACATACAAACAGACGCTGTAGGGGTTGGGAGGGGAGCTGAAGCAACAATTGTTGGGTTGTTTCCTTGGCAGCTCTTTCTCATACGAAACGGCGGAAATATTCGGCAGTCTAACAATATCTGTTGCGCAAAAATAACGCCTACTCAACAACGCTCCAACCCAGGGCCGGCAATGGCACGGGTGAGCCTGGTAGTTGTCCAGAGCGCCGAAATTTGAGGTACATGACGTCAGTCTGAGGTTTTAGGAGTCGCGGATTCCCTTGTAATGGATCTAAAGAGGAAAAACTAATTAGTTAACAATTTGTGTGGCTTTCTCGTCTCATAGATGAATCTCTACATATTTCTCTATAAGCAACGGAAAACGAATAGTTCGCATGCTTGATTTTAGACAGACAAATAAAATAGAAAAACTCTGCTGTAGCCGGGAATCGAAAATTTCTATATCACAAAAACTCTGCATCTTTTTCTAAACAATGTTTGAGCTTTAGGTAAGGGTATGAAGACTCTGTTATATTTTTGTTTCTAACATATTATACGATAAAGATTTCTGCAACACATAAAGAAATAGCAACACGTTAGCGAACTTAAGGCATAAGATGAAGTTTCTACTACAACGAGTCATAATCAGTAACAGAAAACATCGGATCCGATAATTACAGAAAAGTAAGATGAAGAAATGGAGACAGTTTGCGGAAACTACTTGCCTTTATTGAAGAATGTAAATAATCATAGTACTTAAAAATATAGAGAAAAAGTCGTTTTAGGGACTCATTCTTGCCGTGAAGGTTACGCTACCACAACCCACTAAATTGGTAATTCAAAGACTCTTGACACGCCTAAAGGAGGCTTGCAGCTCATTAATTTAGACGTGGATAATGTAGCGATAACTCTTACAGCTTTCACCGAGGTACGGCTTAACCATATTGATTGGCTTAGATTTATTAAAGAATAGCAATACGCGTTTACATTTGATGAAGCAGAAGCTCATCTTTTCTGAAGCAAATGGGAAAATGTGTAAAAGTCAAAAACTCTTCCACATTTTCTCATTTCAAAAACCAGACCAGATTAAATGACAGGACATTTTCTATATTTTACTACGTACTATTTCCTCTAATTTTCTTCATTGTCACTTTCAAAATTACGGCCGCAACCATTGAAGTTTATTAATTCCGGTATTAAATGTACTTCACATCAAAGAAAGTGCTTACTCGATAAACTTTATGTGGTCGTGAGTGAACCAAGATGGCAAATTGTTTCCGATTTCTTTTATGTACTTTCTCCTAGTATCAACCTAGAAAACAGATAAACCTTTCGATGCCTCGTTCGTAAATATTTTAATAGGTGATTAAAGAAAAGAATGCCTGAGGACGAGACTGGTTCTGAAAGGTCGAGTTCTAAGTCTTTTCCGTGGAATACATTTCGGTATGAAAGTACGTTAAAATGTATTTGTAGTGATGTTAACCAAACGTTGCGTATTCTTTAATTGACGTTTACATAAGAAAGAGTCAAGCTTACAAACTGATTCTTGAACCTAACCAGCAGCATTCCTTGAGAGCGAATGAATAAAATCATCTGAAGATATTCCCGCTTGTCGGCATATTTTCTACTTTCATTTGTATACCGCTCCCATATTTATATCTGTGATACATCATAACTCCATAGCTTCCATACGAAATCGTTCAGATGTGCCTAACGAACAGGATATTCATACTACGCACTCCCACCGTTCTCCCAAGGACAGAAAACGGAAATTTTTCCCCAATTGCTCAGGCGCATTTCACCGCCAAAATTTAATGATACATAATTTACGAGACTCTCGTTTGCTAAACATACGAGTAAAAATGAAAATTGATGTAAATGAGTCGATTACGCATCCACCCAACGCAAATTTCGAAAAATCGGCCTGGACCGGCAATCACGAAAGCAAAAGGTGCGATAATTCAGACAAACATCAATTTTATATGCTAGTCGAATTGACCTCGTGATAGGGTTATGCTAACGAGTACCAAAAGTAGCGTAGTTTTCAATTTTTCTCATTAACAGTAGTATACTATACAAACGCAACATATTGACGTGAACTGTATAACTATATGTACCAACATATACAGGTTAAGTAAAAATGTACAGAGGTTATCACAGCCGTAACTATAAACTTGAGAAAGACCATTTCAGATGATCTTTCTCAGACTTCAAATTAACTTTTAAAATCCAATTTTACCGTTATAGTTGCGGCAGATGAATGGTAATCATTGATAAATAAGTATCAAATTTCCCTGATTTTAATGGAAGCTACTCATCACATCCTAGGCAAATTTCTAGAACATCATAGTTATCAATTGGGGATCTTCGTCCCTATCCACTTGATAAATAATAAATAATTTAGAGGTTTAAAAATACTCCGTAAGCCGTGGAGGCAAACGGGAAGTTCCGGATTAACGATTTGTAGGAATTACCCTATGCGCATTTCGGAAACAAAGCTTCTATTCTCTAGGTTTCCACGACAGGAAAATGAATTTTTCATCAATACCATGTCTTGTCCAATTCTTCTTTGGAAATGAGATGTACCTAGCATTTTTACTAGTGATTTGAATTGAGTTCGCAGATAAATACTCTCTCCCTTACGCCTCACTTGTTTTTATACCCCGGTATGCTGCGGTATGCCACACTTTTTCAGGTATTTGCGAAATTATATAAAATCTTTGAAAAGCAAATCAATTAGGTTACTTGTCTGAGAGATCATCACAGAATAATCGACAGAATATTTATATTCATACGCAAGCGTATTTGTTTTCGTTCACGCTTCCTATTTCCACCCACTGTTCTCTAGCTTTGTCGTAGTTCGTGTTTGATTTATAAACTTGTAGGCTCAACTCGGAACAAAAGGGACGTACGTCGAGCAATAAATTTTGTGCAATAAAAATAAATCTATGCATTCCAACGTTCTCGAGTGTATTGAAAGCGCTTGTCACTTTCATATCGAGAAGTTAAGTTAATGAACAGTCTGAACTCTGCTATCGGTAATAACAATCATGAGTTCGCCCACGGAAGAGATCGGTTAGCGAAATCTTACATGTAAGTTGTCATTTGATGGTGATCCTGGTGTTATTTGATTTTAAAACTCACTTTAAATCTCAGCCGATTACTCCTAAGTGCGTACCTCAGTTCAATTACGTGTCGACTCTCGGAGTGCTTAAGCGAATCAGCGAGGAAGGGAAATTTAAATGGGAGATGAGGCGGTCGGAATAAGAAAGCTTTTGAATACAAAAGAGGACTGCGAATAGAACGACATTTTTTGCTTCCAGTCTCGGGCCGGGGATGGAATTCGCAGTCTTCATCCTCACGGTTCAATGAAACGAAATTGATGACGATATTCGCCGTTTTCGAATACTGATGACGAAGCCGATTTTGGCGTGTCGACCGCGGGAGCGTCTCTCCGCGATAGTGTGTTTTTCTGCTGCGTGAGCTAATGAAAACACTCGATGAAACGCAGCCTACCTCAAGGTGATTACGCGTTGGAAGTGTGTCAACGTAGTACACGCGACAAGCGAAAATTGCCGGGAAAAACTTAGCGCGGCCTCTACACAAATATTGCGTCCAGTTGCTAATGAAGACTATTGGGCGTTCTATCATTCAAATTAATCGCAACTCTTTCTTCGTAATGTATGTCTTATATGTTGAAATTTCCTCTCCCTTCGACAAAATCTTATTTAATCTTCCTAAGTGATATTTGATTGAGCTCAATCTTCACAATAAAAATTAATGGTTGTGATTTGTACAGTTCCACAGTTGGCTCAGATACTAAAATGATCGTTCTTTAGCCTCTGAGCCACATGGCGATGACGTGAATACGACGAAAACCTGCGTACTGAAAAAAACATCTTGTGGAATAGTACAAATTACAACCCTTAATTTCAATTGTGAAAAACGTATTTGTATATCAAATGCTGTTTTTCCCATCGATGTACCGCAAGTAAACTCTTGGTGTAGCGGGATATGTCCCAAACAGAATCTGCTTCTAATTTCACAAAATTTACATGCTTTATTTTGCGAGATATTTATTGCGTATTGGTAGGTGATTATGCAAAACTTAAAATTCTCATGAAATAACTTCTTTTTTATCAATTCAAATTACGACTGCAACTAGCAAAAGTCAGACTATCACTTTCGTAATATGAGAATGTGGTATTCATTTGTGATATGGATTTGCTGTTTACGCATCAGTTTGTATTTTGCTGTGTTTTCTTTTTGCTAAACTTTAACTTACTGAAATCTGAGTTAGAACTGTAGCTGGAAAATTTAGCAGCGATTCTAACTTTGTAATTGCTAATTTAATGCTGCAGTAATGCCTCACATTGCTTACGTTTCATACGCTGGCATACTGCTAACTGGCCGTGAACCTATCTGCGATTCATAAAAATATAATTAAAAACCAACTATATAAGCATAGCAGCTGTAGTCTACCTTAAAGTATGGGTTGATAAATAAATGCCAAGGAAGAAAACGTTTTCAGTAATATACTCATTTTGACTAAATTTTTAAGCGTGTTAATTATCTTAGTGAAAATTCCAAGACTAAGAGCGAAATATTTTAATCATTATAATTTTCGTTATATATAGCTGTCTATCGAAACTCTTTCAAAAATTTCATCTTGGTATACTTGGTAAAAGAAAGTTATTTCCCTAAGCTTCTGGAAGAGCTCCCTCACAAAGTTTCCCTTTTAAAATTACGGAAGATACGAGAGTAGATTCCTGCGTTTGATCAATTATCGTGCACAGGTAATTTTTCATGAGCATTCTCGTAAGGTACACACGATGTCGGGATTGTTCTCCGAAGCAAGCATACGTTAAGAGAGGCTTGCTTTAATGAGGTTTGAATGTCGTTTCTAATGCCTCCGCTTTCCTTGGAATTGATCAGTAATGAACCCATTCATTAACCTTAAATTCTTGAAGCAAAGAAACTGAGAGTACATGAAGGTATCATATCTACCAAAAGTATGATGAATCTTGCAGTAAACCGTAATGTCGAACGAATTAAATTTTAATTTAGAAAGGAATAACAAGTGTGAAAAATAGCGACATGACTGGGACATCCTTGGGATTCAGCCGCACAACTTCAATGTGCAAAGTTAACACCTTTACCTCAATCCTTTTAATTTAGAAATAAAGTAGTATGTAATGCTCGTAGCATGATAAAGTTTACAGTACAATTTCTCCTCGCAGAGCTGTCTGTTATTAATATCGGTTGGGGTAATGTAACGCAAGTACATTCGCCCAATAAAGAAATTAGCATTGTATTGTATCGCATCGTATTCTATCCTATTATAATGTATCGTATTTTATTTGTTATAACCGATATTTGTCCCAAATACTCCTAGTAACTTCGCTGGAGAGCAGCAAATCGTTTAGAAATATCCGTTTTTATTTGCTGAGGTTTTAATTAAAAGTGTGAGTTCCAGTTAAAAAAACCTTACTAAAATGCGTAATCAGTCCTTTCATTTTGGTACAAAATATCAAAACGTCTTTCATGGAAATTACCTCAGTTACTGCAGCGTTATACAAAACAACGTCAGTTGGTTCTGAGAATTCTGTGATCATGAGAACTTAATTACACGAATGTTATTGAAACGCTAAGAATCATCTCCTTACATATCGGTCTGTAAGAAAACAAAATAAAAAGCGCCCGTACCCGTTTTTCTTGCTAACCTTCTGTGCCAATTTGTCATCTGTACCGATAATGCCGAGAGAAATTCCCGATCGCCAATGTGGCATATTCTATCGAAATCTTTCCAAGGTGAGATGAGGTAAGAATTGATTCAAAGGTGCGCGCTCGCGTTGGAGATATGCTAGCGGTCGACCTTCAATCTTCCACATTCGCACACTTTCCTGCGCAGGTAAAGATCTACGGTAAACGCGACGTCTTTTTCTATATTTATACACTCTTCGACGTCACGGGAGTATTGGTCTTTCCCGCTTCAAGACAAAAGAACCGACGCACAGTGGGCTGAAATCGGAAAAAGCCGGACAAAAGTCCAAAATGGCTTTTTTTAAGATACAGACCTGAAACTTTGCATATATATACAGAAATGATTGCTGATCATGGAATGGTAAGTCATTTCTCATATATCCCATCCGTTACGTAGCTACTGAGGATCAAACATGACTAAATTTCCAAAAACACGCCCGGTTGAATTTTTCTTCGAAAATCTTATAAGTTAAGTAGATGGTGGACTT
>KZ308246.1:539638-571325 GCA_000376725.2 Ladona fulva
AAACTCATCTCCCGATGAGAAAAAAATTACGAAAATTCTATCGTCAATTTCCCAAGCAAATATGTGTATACACAGATAATTGTTGAAGGGTACGTTTTGCATGTATATTAATTTATAATATTATTTGTGAAAAATGTTGCGGTTATATGAATTTTCTCTAACACCTGAAAACATGCTATTTTATAATATCTAATTTTAAGATGTATAATAGACATATGAATTATATAAAGATTGTGAGGCATAGAATATAGATATAGAATAGATACAGAATGTATATATTTTAGAATATATAAGAAATTATTAGTATATGGTAGCAGTAAATTAAAGTTTCAAGAGAAAAAAACTACATCATTTTTGATTATCCTATGTGAGAGAGGTTGAAAAATATTCCAAGTTTAACAATTAGAAATGAAATTATAAACATAATACCTATTTTGAAAGTTCCGATCGGAAAATTATATGTAAACTTCGCGATTCAAACAGCGCTTTCGTTTAAGGGATGCGAGAACTAAGTTTAGAAAGAGAAGCAATAACTAGAGCCTACTTCAATATTATCATAAATTTCCCGTAACCGCTGATCTAAAACCGAGCAATACATCACAAATATCTTCCTTTTGTGAAATAACTCATGGATTTCCTTTCCCTTTTCGAGGCATGAAATCGATTAATTAAGGCTCCGCTGATTAATTAATGGGTCATCGTCCGAAAGCTGGCTTCGCTATCAGCAATTCCGTTTACTTTCGTGATTTACTTGGAGACCGACGTTTTATCTCTGAATTCTGCTCTCTGGATATTGAATAAACCTTTTACGATTGATTAGTTTTTAGAGACAGCGCAATTTGAATATTTTATATTTGGCGTCCTTGGAGATCTATCGTTGCTAGGTTAAATAAGGGGAACTTATAATTTCTTAACGCTAGAAATACATTGAGATGATTGTAATGCTTCCATTAATTCCATTCCATTGTTTTAACCAAAAGCAAAGCATCAGTACATCGAGCTCAATTTATTGCAAGACAATTTACTGATAATAATTCAAAATATCTCTAGCGAATGAGAATCAAAATAAGGAAGGATTATAAGCCCGTAAAAAATAAGGGTCTTCATGGTGCATTTTAATTCTCACGGTTGACTTTATACTAAAGGATTACAGCAAATTGAATACAAGTGTACGACAATGCTCTAATTTGAAGTTCCAGTCTGATGAAATAAACTGTTTGAGCAGGGGATATTAATTGTTGCAATTTTGTTATACGGAACTACTTATTGAATCATAATTTTTGAAACTGATTATGGGAAACAACTTGAAAAAAAAAATACTCCGATTCGATTTATTGGGTTGGCTCCTATCGAAAAACAATAGTCACATTCTTCAGTAGAACTTTTCATAGACATTTCTCTAATTAATTGCTTGTTACTACTAATTCGAAATTTTTAAGGAAAATACCATGAGATAATACTTTCCTTGTTATTACCATGTTAGATCGGTTGAGGATAAGAATGCCGATTGTGTTCTCCGCGTATCTCTTTTCTCTAAATGTATCAAGCTTAGCTTCTAATCTCCTTCCCTTCAAGGATTCCCAACCTGCATCTGCGGGTATTATATTATCAATGAAGCAATAAGTGACAATATTTGTTTCTCCACCGCCGATAAGCAATTATCAGGTATCAAACAATATTAATAAAATCTCTAATATAATTTTAAAATAGTACTAATTTTCGAAGTCCCAGATAGCTAAGTGGGCAATGCGTTCGACTCTAATGCAAGCGCTCCCGAGTTCGATTCCCGGTGGGGGCCTACGTGTGAAATGGCCCTAGCTGTCGAAGCACTTTTAGTAATACTACTACTACTAGAACTAATTTTGATTACATTCAGCAAGAAACTGACTGAGCACTAAACTGGCACTTAACATACGAAAAACATAGCGTAAGAAAAACATTTCCGGGGCTGGGCAAGTATTGGTTATTACTTAAGTGGTAACTTGTCGGGCAGTAGCTAAACGACAGTCATTTTTAAATAATAAGTTTAAAGGAGGAATATTTCGGCAATTAGTGATTCTCTTGTTCTTGGTCTTATTTTATCACGTGTGGGGCTCCATTCAATCTTCCCGGAGATCAAATAATAGACATTCTGATCTATAATTATGCATTTACGCGTTTCTTAAAACGACGATTAATTTAATTAAAAATCCGAGTGAATCCGAATGAGCTTTTTATTGTCTAGAAAGACTATTAACTGGAATAATTGCGTGAGAGTGACGTATATTTGGTCTATCACGAGAAAAAAAATGAACTAGACGCGCAGGAAATGCTTAATTGTTGAAATTGATGAGAGCTTATTCAGCCGACGGAAGAGAATAATTAGGTATAATTGTGCGTCATTTCGAAAGCAATAAAAGATGATTATCCTTTCTAAGTAAATTTTATTTCTGATTCGATTGCATCTGTTGTAGAATGAATTCCAGGATAAGTCTTGCATATGACGTGCAATATGTTTAAGCAGTCGTTACGGCAAACTTAACGAGATAACATACGAGTATTGTACCGGAAAGAGCTAAGTAGGTTCAAACAACGGATTTTAGCATTTCATCCAGTGTCGAGGAAGAAGTATTTTATTCTTAAATTTTTGAAAATGTTTACTGAAATTTGCTAATGAATATTCAAGAGGCTTCCCGGGTGATTTCACCTAAATTATCGCGGCAATTTCTTATGGATGCAGGCGACATTTCTGATGCGTCACCAACCCGCAAACAGCATGTTTTATCCTTCTGGGACTGAAATTAATATCTACTAGAATACCCGTACCTCTAACTAGTCGAAATGCCTCTATATCGGGGAATGCAGAACATATGGTAGTAATCTATAGGCACGTAGGAGGGCAAATATTTTATAGGAACTCATATGTATCCCATATCATTCGTCCATCTGCTTCAATATTTAATCCGAGCACAGATTTGAAAAAAGAACAATAACGGTGCGTAATAATAGCGGGGGAGCTTTCAAACCTTAGTCCCAGTGCACTTTCGGAATCAGGTCACCAATCTCCAGGGTCGATGTGAATGCCAAACACTGGAAATTCTTTTTGTTTCCACGGATACGGTGCAAGTGCTTTTTTGTTTACCCTTCCAATCGGCAATGCGTTAATTCACAAGCGCTCTCGAAACTCTTGCCTGCTTTTCCACGTTCCGTTTTGTTTGATTTTGGCGACGAATATCGTTTTGGAACTCCGAAGCGATCCGAATTAGAGTATCAGTTTCATTTTTTCCTCACCGATGGCGATAGTTTGCCGGGGAAGCGAATGTCGCAGAACTTTTTCAACACGTTCCGTTACTGTTTACGTAGTCTTCCATTGTCAATGAAGCCTATGGTTGCTTTATTAACTTCTTTACTTTATGGTTTCATTACTCAGTTAGCACTATTTACTTATTTAATAAATCATTGCAAGTTGGTCGGTAGACCAGGTGGCAATGGTCAGGGAGGACAAAATAATAATGACAACTGCCAGGCTTGAAGCCGATGAGCAACAAAACAAAAAGGGTCAGACCGACCACCATTCGCCCAAAGACGGGAGGAAAACCCCTCCAAAAACCTCTTGTGGACAGTAAAGCCTCCTGCGGACAGTATGTTGGAGAGGTTAATGGAATTTCGTGACAGACATATTCAGTACATTGATTAGAGGAGGATTGAAAGGGTTAGACCAAACCTATTTAAGGTAGGATGGCCCAGGCCTATGAAACAATAGGACATTCATGGCCGAACAAGTAAGGCTGCCAGATGCTGCAAAGTTGTTCAAGCAAAGTGGCAGCATCCATATATTCCCCCACTCCCTCACTATAAGTACTTCCTAACTTCAGTATTTAACTTATTAAGATCTTATTCACTAAATAACAAGAAGAAACTGTGCTTCACGTGTCTTACAACTGAGCTTAACAGAAAAGAAAGAAGTTTGGCGGAGATGCATACAGCTCTGAAGTCCATACAATCGCCACATCATCTTTTAAGATGCCGCAACCATAGCACGGAAAAAGAGGCAAAGGCCTGGGCTGACATACCTAACCTACGCATCAATTTAAAACCTCCTGTCTCGTAGTTATCGTAAAAGCTGGACTTTTTTTCGTTTTAAAGACCACTCCACCAGGGGCGTGGCCAAGATTAGTCTATGTGGGTCTAAGAACCGTTGCGTAAACATTAGACTGCCTACAATCCATGGGTAGGAAAACTTATGCCTAACACCTAATAAAAATCTACAGTTTTACATCTACTTGTATATCCTGCGAGCCATCAAATTTTTGTTTATTATTGATCCTGTTATAATGGGGGGTGGGTTTTTTACCCCCAAATGCAACCCCTTCTCTACACCTCTGCCCTCTACTAAACTTCGGATTCGGATAAAAGAAGAATGTGGATAATGTTAAATCCTAGCAATGCGATGTATCAATCAAAGCAAGTTGTTAATTTTAACACATCGAGAAGGGAATATATGTATACGCTCATTCATATATGATTACCTCTTTGTCATATTCTCATTTGTAGAACAAATAAAGATCGAGGTGTTGATACAGTACCGATTTCTCTTTGGATAGCGTTAAATTGACTTTATCTACATTTCGTAGAATATATTTATCGAATACATAAAAAACGTTAGAATATCTGACGAAATTATGTTACACCGTTATACTGATTAAATATGTTCATTGTTCGACTGTTTGTGATATGGTCCGTTCTAACGAATATTACTTCAACTTTTTATTTGACGCATCGCCTATAGAGCCCTTATTTCTATGTTATAGACGTGAAATTGTTATGAAATTTAACTTTCTTTTCTCCTAAGGGTAGGTAGACGAGACTTTCATAAAAATTCTCTGAGATGTAAAAACGATGATTGAAAATCTAGATTAACCTCTATATTCTAGACTAATTGCATCGGTTACCCGTATTTATTTTGTAAAAAGTCATCAAAGGAAATTTATTCGATACTTACTGAAGTTAACAATTAATGGTGGCTCCAATGGCAAAGAAACGGCTAAATGGAGCGCATACGGTTCCTAGGCATTACAAATTAATTATTAATTATATACATTACATGAGATTGCTTGCTTCTAATGCATACGTACTCGAGGTGCTTCCACGCAACTCCTGCAGATTACCATATAAATCTGTTTTCGGTAGTATAGTAGTACTGTTAAAAGTGCTTCAACAGTTAAGGTCATTTCGCACGTGGGCCCCCATCATGAATCGAACCCGGGACCTCTTTCACATAAGTCAAACGCGTTACCTACATGGCTATCCGGAAGCCCAATCCCTATTTTGTAAATTTTGGTTGGTATACAACGAGTTCCTTTGTTTTAACAACTTTAGAAAGAGTAACAACCGCGTGATCTTTGTATCGCTGTGTAAAAGTAACTTAACATGTGTAGCTTCCGATGTTTTGTCCTTTGTGGTAGCTCCTCACGTTGAAAGAGAAATAAAAACACTTTTACACGCTGCCACAGGATTTTAATCTTGCGCGACCTAGGTTTCAACGCATGCCGTCATCATCAGGTACATGAAGAGAGGAAACAGTCAATTGTTCAGCGGTTGGAAAGGGAAGGGGGAGTAGGAAGTTCGGGAGAAAGGGTCTCACATGATGAATGAAAGGCGACAGAGTTTGCACAGGGAAATAAAGAATTGAGGAAGTATGGAGAACCTTTATTCCTACACTTTCCCAACAATTTCAGTACAATTTTTTTCCAATATAATTTTATATATAATCTTTCTTATTTTCGTCTATTTTAGGTTCATTTCAGCGAGTAACAATCATCTCTACCGATGCGAATATTTCATGCAGAAATACTTAATATATATCCTTTAAAATACCTTATACCGGTTTCCCCCGTATGTTGAACTTTCTGTCAGAATGAAACTAATGTATTGTGTACAAAAAGCAACAGAAAATCTATAAAAAAACACACAAACCAGTAGGTACTTCGTATTTTCCACGTAATATTTTACCGACCGCTTTTGATCAAGATGGTCATCCTCAGATAACATCATCACCAGAAGAGGAACCATCATGGTTATCATCTATCACCGCCGTGGTCGAAACCGGTCGTTTCAAATAAATATTTCGTAGAAAAGTAATGTGTTGCGTGTTATCTATGGCGTTCCACAAAGACCAGAACATTTGGAGTTTATAGCAAATCTGTAGTTTATATTAAGGAGTAAATTATGCTACAGCAAGTTATGAGTAAATCAAAACTGAATGCCTCACCCGCACAATATGAGCCATAAAATGTCGCTTCACAGACAGAGGGTACTTAAAAAATAACGAAAATCTTCGATATTGATCAACCTTTATTTGATACCAGTTTCAGAAAATTCGCATTGCTGAAAGAACGGACTATCGGATTTTCTTCGAGTGAAAATTACCTCTGCTGGAATAAGTCTCCTAGGTTGAAAATCCACATCTTTTACGATATAAAATCGAGCTGTAGTGTTTTTTTAAAGTATTGAGACTGAGAAAAAAATCTGTTCGAACGTAGTACTAAACAGTCTCACTCTCATATAACGAACGAGTTTTGCAATGGCTGCATTCGAATATCAAAAATAGGCGCAAACGACCTTTATTTGTTTCGAATTTCCATAGAAACTTCATTCTTTGCCGTACACGATGAAAAAAAATCAACCAATCGATGCAGTATCGCGTCCACGGGGCGGTGAGTGAGGAAATACATTAAAACAGCACGTAAAAGGTGTTTTTATTGTCAATTTTTTTCGGAAAGTTCTCCGGGGAGATAGAATTTCCAATTTGACAACTTTTTACCGCAACGACTGTAGATATTTTATTGAGCTAAAAGTAAACATTTTTCGTTGCAAACATCATATTTAAATTTCATTCGAATATATTATCAGACTTAAAATATGATCAAGGTGACTGAGATAATTATGTGCGTTAAAAGGATCTTGATGTTTCATTCTCATGAAAAATCCGAGTCAAATAATTCTGCAGCAAATTAAGCCACAATTTTCTAAAATTAAGAGAAATTAATTACTGAATAATGAAATTGTAATATAGGATGAAAATAATATAATACCTATAGAGTTTTTTCTATCATATAACAGGAATAATTAATGATTTGTAATTTTATGAATCCATACAAGTTTTGAATTGAATCATTAATTACAATTTAATGAAAGATATCCAATGGCTTCATCCAAAATTAAATTGAAAATTACTGAATCTCTCTCATTAATTACGTTTCATTTATTGATAAATACTATTAATGCCAGAACTGTCATTACCGAGTGCAGAATTCCCATGAGTGAATGTTAAAATCGTTCCTAAATTGTCGATTCATCCAGAAATGTTAACGAGCACAATTTCCAATGCCCGAAGCTGGATTTCTATTAACTTTCCTTTTCTCCTTACAGTTATATGCGTCTCAAGGCAGCGTAGTAGCAATAATCTCATTCGAAAACATGAAAATAGGAATGAATGGGGTTATTCGAAGAAATACCCACTTTTATAAACAATGAGACTGCTACGAATTGCTTTGCTTAAGACAGACTCGGAACTCAAGACATTACTCGGAAGAAATTTTCCAACTTTGCCTGGAGGACTATGGTAACAGCACTCATATTGTACCCGCTTTATATTCCCATGAAAAAAAACCTATTAATGTTGGCTGGCCTTTCTTCCCCCATGAGTTCTCTTATTTAAGCTCACAATATAATTTCCTTATACTTTAAATTTTAAATCGAAGCAGAACCGTGAAAATTGGTTCCTTTAACTTCAATGACACAATACTCGCTCAAGAATGTCATGGTATTCGATATTTACATTTCCGCTAGACGTATAAATTGGTAGAAATAAAGGTAAAGTTGTACCGAGCAAAACAAACTAATTTCTCTTAATAGTAATCGATATAGTTATACGCTCATATCCCTCCAAATATCTTAGTGGAGAATTGAATAATGATTTACTAAATAATTTTAGTTTAATATTCCCAAGGAAGAATGGACTTGAAAAAAGTCTGACGGGACTGGGACTTTTTTCAAGTCCATTCTTCCTTGGGATTTTTCCTGGGTGCGCACCATCTTGCGCAAAGTCACCCTCACCCANTTTTAATTCCTGCTTTTCATGCGCAAGGTATTAGCACAATTATTAATTATTTTATCAAGTTAAACCGATCATCCATATCTATCATATATTACATTATTACGTAGGATTACATAAAACTATCATCTACCGGTTGTGTTGGCAGAGTGGTTATCGCTTCAACACCAAGCTCCCGGGTTCGGGTCTCATTTTCCTGGTTTGGCATTAATTGAGTTTGTGTGTTCGTCCG
This sequence comes from Ladona fulva, assembly GCA_000376725.2. Taxonomy (NCBI): domain Eukaryota; kingdom Metazoa; phylum Arthropoda; class Insecta; order Odonata; family Libellulidae; genus Ladona; species Ladona fulva. Next base: position 547,966 of record KZ308246.1, read on the forward strand.
TTCCAGTTCACGCCACTCCTGTAATTGTCCAAGAAATTGGTGTTTGTGAGAACTCCGGGAAAATAAATTACTAATATGTTTTGATGGTACTTACTTTTTTCTCTTGCCAATTAAATGCTATGAAGTTTTCCTAAATATAAAAAGCACTGCAAAAATAGCATAAAAATGTTTATATTCCTCCATTAATAATTGCAAATTGCTTCTAAATATGAAATATTCTAATCTATGAGGGAAATGTCCGTCTGGAATTCCACCCATTCCTGGATAATTGGAATTCTTGGTGGAGATCATGAAGTTGTTTTGTATTTATGAGGAGTATTTGTTTCTTTAAATTCCATTAGTTTTATAATATCGAATTGCAGGTAAAATTGGTAGCAGAATGACTCAACGTTGATTGGTTACAGTACTATGTAATGCATGTCGATCATAATCCAAATAAAGGTTCTCAGTGTATCATGTATATAAATACATTCCCTGCACAAAACTGTAACTAAACTGATTTATTTTACAAGGTATCCATAGCATTTAAAAATCAGAAACAGCGTGCTATTCCAGAAATGTAGAACTTCATCGGATTCTTAGGATGTATAAGAAGGCAATGAGAATTCCAAAAATACGCAAAAATACGAAAACCGCATCAAAAGACCAATGCGTCGAATTCGTCAGTGGAGTAAATCCGCAATCACTTCGCAAGGTGTAGCAGATGAAGATAAACGAAGGCTGGCAGAAAATGACCTCTTACGCCTCATTTAAACCCGAAACCTTAAACTCTGAGAAAACCGGATCCCATGGAATAAAACCGGCGAGTTTTCAAAAGAAGCTTCTCGTAATATGCTTCTTTAGCAGAGTTTCGCGAATCCCAATTGCGGCTATGAAAATAAAGACGTCCAAAAAGAAATATTCCGGTATTTTCTGTGGAAGAGAGGATTTATCCGATGCTCTTCACGTTATTTTCAGACAAAGCGGCATTGTTGGGCTCTTTGGGAGGGAAGAATGTAGAAGGATGGGAACTTGGAATAAGGTCGCGGGATAAAAATAGCAAAGGATTCCCTATCTGAAAGGAACAAAAGAATTCAGAGATAATAAAGAGTGGGAGATCGCGCATGCTAGGGATTAAATCATTCGAAAAGAAATTAAAGGGAGATTTTAGGGGAAAAGTGTAACGTTCTGTCGTTAGCCTCTTCTGTGAGGGGAAAGAATGCTCTCCATAAATCTCGAAATAATGGAAGGCTGCGAAGGCCAGTTTATGTTTCAGAGGGAGATTCTTAAATACAATGCCGAGATATGAAACAAACACAAGCTATATGAATAGTGAATGCAACTGGAAAGAACTACCTTATTAGGAAAATTTCATTCAAAGAGTCAAAAAGGAATAATGGAGCTAATCTGATGGTCGAATGCCATAAAAGTAAAGATCACCAATCGATGCAGTATCGCGTCCACGGGGCGGTGAGTGAGGAAATACATTAAAACAGCACGTAAAAGGTTTTTTTATTGTCAATTTTTTTCGGAAAGTTCTCCGGGGAGATAGAATTTCCAATTTGACAACTTTTTACCGCAACGACTGTAGATATTTTATTGAGCTAAAAGTAAACATTTTTCGTTGCAAACATCATATTTAAATTTCATTCGAATATATTATCAGACTTAAAATATGATCAAGGTGACTGAGATAATTATGTGCGTTAAAAGGATCTTGATGTTTCATTCTCATGAAAAATCCGAGTCAAATAATTCTGCAGCAAATTAAGCCACAATTTTCTAAAATTAAGAGAAATTAATTACTGAATAATGAAATTGTAATATAGGATGAAAATAATATAATACCTATAGAGTTTTTTCTATCATATAACAGGAATAATTAATGATTTGTAATTTTATGAATCCATACAAGTTTTGAATTGAATCATTAATTACAATTTAATGAAAGATATCCAATGGCTTCATCCAAAATTAAATTGAAAATTACTGAATCTCTCTCATTAATTACGTTTCATTTATTGATAAATACTATTAATGCCAGAACTGTCATTACCGAGTGCAGAATTCCCATGAGTGAATGTGGAAATCGTTCCTAAATCGTCGATTCATCCAGAAATGTTAACGAGCACAATTTCCAATGCCCNACTTCCAGTAGATGGAGAAATGAGTTGCGAGGGTGAGCAATTTGTAGGTAAACAAAATTGAATCCCCCCCTCCTTTAAGGAGTTTCTCACAGCGCCCTTGCTATAAGTATATCATTTACACCCGTCTTATCAAAATTATTCCAATCTCGCTCAAAATAGAAAACCTTAGGCCCTCAAAGCTATAAAATATATACTCAACGAGCTATCTCTACATTTTTTTAGGCAGACCACTCTATCTTCTTTATCATTTCCCTTACTCTTCGAGTTTCGTTCCTTCAGCTACTTTGGGTAAAGGATCTGTTCTTCCTTTTTTTGCTTCTACACCACTCTTTTCCCTTAATCCTATCTACATCCTCCAATCTCTTCTTTATGTCTTTTCTTCCACTACCCCTTATCTTCTTTGGACTATCTCTGTGGCTTTCCTTCCTTTCTCTTGTACACGCTTGGTATTCTACCCTTTCCTAATCTATTCACGTTGCCAAACCGAGAGAATCAGTCGCTATTTTTCACACTTGTTATTCCTTTAAAATTATTAAGTGCTTTTGTATTTTTATGTGTTATGTTTTAGTAACATTGAGTATTATGTTTTGTAATAGCTATGATTTATATAATTCATTGCAATTGTTCATTTATGACTACTTTTGAAATATGTAGATGTAAAAATTAAAAAATAACGATAAGAAAATTCCCTCCAAGTCTATTTCATAAATACTATCATACAAGCACGTAAGAGATAATCAACGGATTCCCCTGAAATAGTTCAGCGGCGAAGATATGAAATTCATTCAAATTCTAATTTAAGTTTTTGCTCAAATTGTAATGCTGCAATGTTGTAGTTAACATAAGTTATAGAGTTGCATGTTTGCAAAGAAACTTTCTGATCATGTCATGGCATCATGGCCATATTAGACGTTAAAATAGTAAGTATTTAATCACCATTTTATACGTCTTGAACGTAAGGAAATGCAGATGGAGTGCTCCTGAAAATTCCACATTGAAGATCTCATCTCTGTTAGGATTTTGAAATCAAGTATTCTCTTTCTAGCAATCATCTCTTCTCGAAGAGTAAAAGGGCAAGCAAAACAATTACTCCGTATCTGTAGATTACGGAAATGTTTGTATCTTAACGAACTTCAATCAAACTGAAGGAATCCTTTTCCAGGAATGACTTCATGAGTCATTACGGGGGATCACAATGAGAATAACAAGCACTCCGTACACAAGGCCTTCCAACAAATCTCTTCGAGGGCAAGAAAAAATACGCTTCGCATTAAGATCGCGAGGCCTTGGCCCGTATTCAAGATTCAACGCTACTCTCTCCCATTACTCCTTACGGCAGTAATTTCGTTCGTAGTCGCTTAAGTGCATTTACCTTTTCAATTTAGCATTCTCAGTGAGTGGCCGCTATCTTCACTGAAAACCTACAAGAACGAACACATTGTGCAAGTGTTCGTTCTCAACCAAAATCGCTATACTCGTGTTTGTGCTATCGTAGTCACTATGACCATATTCTCATTATTGTTTTTTCTGTTTTTCTTCTGAATGCAATTAACGATCCGTATCGGTGACCCATGATTTTAGTCGCTTTATAACCAAACTTTTGCCGTTCTTTTTTTATTGTTTATTTATAATATTTTTCAGTATCAAATTTATTCTAGAAACGAAGCGTTCCCACACAGTTAACGCTTATTTCGTATTTCTTTTATCGCTCATGATTTTTTCAGGTTCCAGATCTTTCTTTAATTTTAAAATTTAGATATTTCTCTCAATATCAACCCCAGGTTATTCACGCCCCTCTTCTCGTTGGTGTACACATATTCATGGAAAATAAAATGTTTCCTAAGAACACGACTTTGGTTTTTTAATCCACACATTTGGCTCTTCATCTGTACCTCTATATCGTTCACTTTTCTCTATCCAAATTTCCTTCTAAAACGAAAAATGGCTAGATCTAAGAGTGCATTACATAGTCTCAATTTTGTCATCAATTAATTTGTATTATATTTTACTATGCCACCTACCTACCTACTATGAATCTACCATTCTCTTTCTCTAGTAGATATGCTTATTTCCTTTACACAGTTACGGTCGATAGTGCTCATTTGCAATTAGCGACACGTCAATTACGTTTACCCAAATTAATTACCTTTCTTATGTACAGGATAACATAAAACGTTAATGTAATATATTGTAACGTACAAGGTCATACAGGGTCAATGTAATGTTTCCTCTCTTTTTTCAATGATTCACTTTTGCTCCGAAAAGGAAGGTCGTCATCACAGTTACTTGCTACCACAAATGTTGCCAAATCTTTTTTGAGGTTAATATAGGGAAATGAAAATATAGAACACAAGTAGAAAATGTTGCATTCGAAGGTCCATGTGTACATTTGCATCAATGTGAGATATTTTATGCAACGACATTTCTATTTTTAATGCACAAAAATACAGATTAGATCATAATGTATTTTCTTCTAATTCTATTTTGTTTCCAGATTTTTTCGCTGTTTCAGAGAATTTTAAGTGTCATGGATTGAATTTTATGCTTTGCAGCTGCAGTTTATTTTACTGACTTCCACCAGTGTGTATTCATGAATCACTAAATTAACTTTTTACGTCTCTGAACTTAATAAGAATGAAAAAGGAAATACATATTAGGGAAAAGCAAGAGCTTTTGTTTTCATACATAATCATGACTTCAATTAAATAATTTTAAACTATTGTATTTTTAGAAACCCTTTGTTTTATAAGCTCATTTAAGATGGAACGCTATATTATCAAGGAAATTCCTTTACTATTTATTCATAAATAGAATAGCTAAAGAAAATATCGCTAAAAGGAGTTTTAAATGATAATAATTGCTAAACTGTGAAAGACGATTCTACTGCGCACTACGTAGTCAGCGAGTTTAGACAGTTGAATTAGTTTGTATCAACTCTACCGCTGATGTAACCGTAAAATAACGTAGTAATTTTTGAATAGCCTGCTGTCTTAAGAGACAAAAACAAATTCTACCACAGTGCTGTTGTCACCAAAGGCATATAAAAAATGTTCGGGGACAACCAGATTTCGACCAAAACTTAGAATAGGGTAATGTAATAAAAACGTAGAACATCTTCAAGCAAAATAAATATTATAACGCACGACGAGTCTACAAAATGTACATCTTACGCACACTACAATGCGAAAATGATAAAACGTGAATAGGTTTGGAAAAATTATAAGTCAGACGCTGTTGTATAATTTATGCTTAATTAACTTAGATTAATATGTTGGGTAAATTATTTAATGTATGCAGTTGAACGCTGGCGTTGGTTTAACGTGTCTAGATGTGCGGCAGATGTTATGAAGCTTTTTGGTATCTATCTAAAAGGATGTCTTACGATCAATTATAAGCTACTAGCATAGACTTAAGGCACAAAATATTGGGGTGTGAAAAAGGTAATTAACAAAGCACGGAAAACTCTGATGATAAAAATCCACTGAAAAACGAATATGAAAATATCGACAATTGTTTTGAGATATAAAAAGTAGACACGGTAGTTTAGTGTTCATAACACCTGCCTGGGAAGCGGGATACCTAGATTCGAGTCCTAGTCATGTCGATAGTTTTACATCTGTTTTTCCTAGAGCACAAATTACTATGGCAGTGAGGGGAGTTCTTGGTGTTCACCCTCATTTGGCCTCAACTTCCAGTAGATGGAGAAATGAGTTGCGAGGGTGAGCAATTTGTAGGTAAACGAAATTGAATCCCCCCCTCCTTTAAGGAGTTTCTCACAGCGCCCTTGCTATAAGTATATCATTTACACCCGTCTTATCAAAATTATTCCAATCTCGCTCAAAATAGAAAACCTTAGGCCCTCAAAGCTATAAAATATATACTCAACGAGCTATCTCTACATTTTTTTAGGCAGACCACTCTATCTTCTTTATCATTTCCCTTACTCTTCGAGTTTCGTTCCTTCAGCTACTTTGGGTAAAGGATCTGTTCTTCCTTTTTTTGCTTCTACACCACTCTTTTCCCTTAATCCTATCTACATCCTCCAATCTCTTCTTTATGTCTTTTCTTCCACTACCCCTTATCTTCTTTGGACTATCTCTGTGGCTTTCCTTCCTTTCTCTTGTACACGCTTGGTATTCTACCCTTTCCTAATCTATTCACGTTGCCAAACCGAGAGAATCAGCTTTTTTCGTGTTATCCTTATCTCTCTAACCATATTTAGTAATTTGCATTAAATTTATTTCCATCCCTTCTTCCGAAATTACCAAACACTGTATTCATTCTAATTTTAATTCGTTCCTTCAGGTGCAGCAGTATGGGTACTAATGTCAGAGGTGTATAATAGCCGAAATGTGGAATGACAGAAAATATTTTACCTGTTGTAAATTAAGTCACCCCAAACCGTACGGAATTAATGACTTCCTGCGTTTTTCTTTAAAACTTTATCTCAAGATGCTGAATATTGCCAAGAACAAAGGCAGACAAAAAGCTGATACGAAAGAAATAGACAATTTTGTAGGTGTGTGAGCACATTATATTTAAATATAGGCATAGTAAAATGTAAACGATACAGTCGCACATCCAGGGGGCTGACGGGCTTAACCCTCCCACAACTTTCTTCCAGTATTTATTCAGAACTTTCAATGGTCTTATTAACAAATATATGTACGCTTAAAATATATCTTTATAAGCAATAATTTCTTGTGGTGAGATTGGAATATTTCACATGGCATCGTACATTGAAAGGAGTTTAAGAGAATATTAGTTACAATCTTTAAGTTTGGCCTCCCGAAGCGAAAATTCTGGATGCGTCACGCAATTAACTAGTTGACTGTAACAAAAATTTAATTTTATTAATCATTAATTAGACATATTTTTGGGAGTTTTATTCGAATAAATGTTAGACACCGAAATGAGAATGCAGGGAATTTAATGTGGGCTTGACGCTGGTCTTGAGTAAAGCAGGAATTTATGTAATCCACTGCATGACAAACTTCACCTGCGTCTTACGTAGTATATTTATCAATACAGATAGACTTCTCGATGAGAATCAGCCAATTGTCCGCTAAAATATAATAACTATAATAAACAAATTTATTTATAGGTGAGATTGAAACTAGTACGTCTCTTCTTCCTCTATTTAACCTCTTGACATATAATGTCATAGAAAAAATTGAAGTAATAACTTTTGGGAGTAAATCAAAAGAAAAGCAATAAAAGAAGAAAGTATTATAGGGTAAAAAAACTTAAGTCTGCACTTAGGAAAGAGTAAGACCCAGCTGGAAACACCCACGTAAAGGGGGACGGGCTTTCCAGTAACATTGCTAACACTTTACTTTTTTATTTCTTCTCCTTTTCTCTCCTACTAAAATAGAGGAGAGAAAAGGAGAAGAAATAAAAAAGTAAAGTGTTAGCAATGTTACTGGAAAAATCAGTCAGTATAAAGACACACTGATATAAAATAATTCAGATAAGGAAAGATGATGAATTTGAAGTAAAAGAATTGAGTTGTGGATTATGGTAAAAAATCAGAAATAAAACAAGGAAAGGATGAAGGAAAACACTGAGCAACAAAGAAATACAGAAATACGAGATAGATCCGCGGTTTATATATCCCTTATTTAGATGTGTATTGGTGCCTTTTTCGGAAGAGTATTCCGGGAGCACAATTCCCTCAGAGACAAAGAAACCACCAGCATTAATGAACGCTTCCTGTTCATGAGGATGGAAAGGCGAGAGAACGCCGAGAGTCAGAAGAAAAGAAGTCGGCATTCATCACGCGCCCAGCATTCATAAATCGGCGAAAAGGGCACGATGAACGAAATGAACGTTCGACTAAATTTAATAATGGCGGAGTCGAGGCGAGGGGGAGATATGACGAAGTTCTCTTAAGGGCCTCTCTCTTTTTCGCGTGGGAGGGAAAAAGTTGAGGAACGGAAAGGAGAAATTATTAAACTCCTTCGGAGCACATAGACCTCTCACCACCGATACGCTTTCTTAGAATCTAAAGATGTTTTTTCTGCTGAGAAGGAAAAAAGATTCCGCTACGAAAAATCTCTGTGTTGACAGAGATCTCAAGAGATGAAGAAACGAACGATTGCAATGAACGCTTTCGAAGCTGAGTGAAGGTACTTAAGAATATGATATCCAGGGTTGTTCTTGCACCGGTTACAATAGTTTGAGTGAAATTTCCCAATATCCCCGCTAAATGCTGGGGTTTCTGCTCCATTTTTGCAGATTCTTCCTGCTTCTATATGATAGAAGAAAGAAACTCTCAGGATATAGTATAGTGCTAATGTCGTGAATATAAGCCTTAAAATATTGCGGTTCCTTATAAAGGACTTATATTAATACCAGGGCAAAAGAGAAGTAGGAATATAAAGGGCAAAAAGAGCTTTCAGCAATAAAAAACAACTTTTTACTGCAAAATATATCTACAAAGACCTAAGGAAAAAATTAGTAAAAGTTTGTGTTAGGAACATTGCCTTATATGGTTGCGAAACTTGGACCATAGAGAAGGAAGAAAGAAGAAGGCTGGATGCTTTGGAGGTTTGGTGTTATCGACGAATGTTGGAAATTAGTTGGGTGAACAGAGTGAGATACGAGAGGTGTTTAAGAAAGTGAGAGAGAGTAGTATGTACAATGGAAAAGTATCGTGAAAAGAAGAGCAGAACTGGAGGAACATATATTGAGACACGAGAGTTTAGTAAATTATATTGGAGGGGGTACGATACAGAGGGAGGCTAAGGAAACATTTCTGGCCCGAGTAGGAATTCAAGAGCAACATCCAATGAGGAAATGGAAAGGAAGGCTCGGAAAAGAGATGGAGGTCTGTATTCAAACCAATCTAAGGATTAATAACTCCAGGAAGAAGATTCATACCAGATAAATAAAGGTCAATTTCTCTTCAGATTCTCGGAAAAGAACGGAAAATGCTTTAGCAATCGCAATTATTACCTTTCTTAGAGAATGGGATCAAATACTCGATTTATCTTGGTTTATGTCAAATCCTATTAGCTCTTTTATTCATGTCTAAGTTAAAGCAGCAGATCCGGGAAGCGAAAAACTGATATCACTGTGTTTTAGAAAAACGTAGTATGTATTCGGTGTTTTCTGTAAAACTAATTCAAAAGTATTAATTATATTAAAAAATTAATTTCGTTGCCCAGGCAATTAACGAAAATGAAACGGTCGAATGGGTGAAATCTATTCTTGGAGACAGATCAAAGCTAGTTGCTTTGGATAGAATTCAATCCAAATAAGTATGTATCATAGTAGGCATTCAGGAAGGAAGTGTTCCCGAGGTAGTAGTAACTATTAACTAACAACCTCTTAATAAATATGTGCATTAACAATCCATTCGTAACATCGAGTAAAGACTGGTAGCTTAATTTTAACTTTTTCAACTAGCTATATTTGCTAGAGAATGTTACAAAAATTCCTAGGAGTTTCGGTGAGTAGTAGTTTGTTTTTCAAAGAACGTATTCGACTCGAAGAGGAACTAAAACCGAAGTCTAAACATCGGAATTCTGAAGGAGTACCCAGGAAGAGTAAAAAAAATATTCCATTTGTCTATTATTCATCCTTCCTTTATCTTCTCGGATATTTCAGCGATTTGGAATCCATATGAAGTATAATGGATTTCAGATTTAGAAATGTTCCAATGGAGAACGTTTCTAGCGAATATTAAATTTTCTACGGTAGCGTTATTGCGATGATCTTTTGAGACCCTCGATTGGGATCCATTGCAGGAGATCAGAGTGCTAACGGAAGCTTTTCGAAAAAATCATCAGAACAAAAAATTTTGACGAAATCGTAGGCGTAATTCTAGCCGATAACGAGTAAGATCTCCGAGAGAAATTTAGCAAGCATTAAAAGGAAATAATCGCGAACACAAACATACTTCTGTATTTTTCCGCCGAGCATTAGAGAAGCTTAGACATTGATAAGCTTTCGCACACTTTTCCATGACCCACTGGTAGCTCGGGGATCGTTGTTAAAATGTAGATGTAAAAGCGTGTTATGAAGTCTAAAATTAAAAACCTGTCACTGTATTTTTATTAACATTTATATGCAATATTTATTGAAACTCGATGCGTGATAACGAATATGTATTTTCATGTGCTATCACAGAAAAGTGTAGTATGTATGCCATGCATTAATATTGTTACATGCGTTACAGATAGTCTTAGAGTCCGGTCGTAACTTATATATATTTTTCAATTACCACAATAATATGCTAGACATTATAAAATGAAATATACCTTGGTAATTATAATGATAAAACGTTTTTGCTTACTACAGCAAATCTATCATTCAGGCACACAATACACTACTACAATAAATATATTTTCAAGCAACAAACATACATCTCCTGGCTGGAAAAGTACAGTATTATATTACAGCTATCTCCTAGATTAAAAATGCACTAATTAATTCCAGCTAACTTACCTAAAAATGGTCGATTTTGACTTAAAAGAACATTAAAAGTTTATGCATAACAAAATCAGTTCCTAAATTTACATCCCTTATTATCATACTATTTTTTAGGGTTCCGGTAAGGCCTTCAGTGTACCATAGTGGTCACGGGAACAAGTTCCCACCGTTCCTCATCCTGCAAGGCAATCCCCTACTCCACTTTCTTTAAGCAAGAGAAGTTTTTTATTCATGCTATTCGAACTCTAATCCCCTCATGAGGACAGTGCCTGCTGAAAAGAGAAGAGCATATTCAGTTTTGCAAACTATGCTACTTACTATGAGTACTAATGCACCAGTTGCGCAGTAAAAACTGTTGGGGAATGATGTTTTTGTTTCATGCGTCGGTCTCTGTGAACGTTATTATCCCTCCCCTACGATCCAGCTGTTGAGTTTTCCACGTTAGTCATTCATTAGGCAGTTAACCTGCTACTCATACCCGAGATCATTCTTGAGTATAATTTCAACTTCAAAAAGAACCCCTAAGGAGGACATGCAGCAATGTTATAAAGTTGTAAAGTGTTACCATTTTACTCGCGATACTGTTTTTTGTCTTGGCAGGCGATGAGTACCTATCATCCTATGCAAAGCGCTAAGCTTCTAACCTAAACTTAATGCGGTGTAAAATATTGTAAGTTTAACTTCAGATGTTATTTCGAAGAATGAGCGAACAGAAAACCAAATGAAGACATTCAATGGCAGTATTCTCTTACGTTACTCAACGATGTTGTTTGAAAATGTAGGCGGGTAAACCTTACATACATGACCTTGTTATGCTTATGTAATTCGAGCAACACCTCGTCGAGCTTATTCGTATTCATACCAAGGAAAATGAACGGATGGAGTCAGCTTTTGCTTTCCTTTGCATTTAATATGGCCCTATTCTTATTTTTGTAGCGAGACAGTGGTTGCAATGGCTTGTCGTTAGATTTCACTAATGAAAGCACAGCCTACTCGTACGATAATCTAATTTGTGCTGTCTCTAACCATCCTTTAGTGGATATTCCAAAATTCAGTTTTAAATCAGAATATTTTCCGGGCTTAATAGGTAAAGGATTTACGATGGAGCTTTCTTTTCAGCCAGAAATGACATAAGATTGGGAGATTAGGGCTCCTGGATAACCAAGTGGGCAACGCGTTCGGCTTTGGTGAAAGTGGTCCCGGGTTCGATTCCCGGTGGGGACTCAAGTGCGAAATGACCTTCCCTGTCGAAGCGCTTTTAACAATACTACTACAACTACTAAGATATTCATATTAATTCGTTATCAGAAACACAACTAAAATCTTTCTTTTTCCTGCTACTGATACACCTCCGCAAGTGAAAATTCAATTGTGTCACAGTTTAAATGAAAATCCCTGCATAATTTTTTCCGCAGAGGTTACCTACGTAGGCTCCCTATAAGATATTAAATATTGAAGACCCAACCCAACCAAACCTTTACTGCACAATAGTTAATTTTTTCGGACCAAGAATGTTCTATGTTTCTAATGCAATGCATGCTATTTGTATTCGTGAATACCAATGTTAGATTCAATAATTAACACTTAAAGACTGAAAATTGGGAATTTGAGGTATGTATATTTTATGCATAGTTTATATTTCTGTAACACCCACAGAAAGATGAGAAGAATTTGAAGAAACTAGGTATACGTCGATAATTCACTTAAGCACTATTTCCGCTGACTAACGGTGCATAGACGCACACTTTGTTATCGACATCGACATCTATACTATACCTTACTTATGCCTTTCTGCATGTGGAAAGGAAATTCATGCACTACTGCAGATATTTCTCAAAAATATCGCTGACGTACATCATCCAATAAAAATTGAATCTATGAACTTGCAGGTTATATTATCTACTCCTCTATAAACTTTACAGTGCCTAGGTGAAAAGAGTATGAATTAGATTACTTTCATCTGGCGAGAACTGATTATCTTGGCTTCATTGAGTGAGGGAGGCCTGAAATATAATCTCCTTTCTTCTAACAATTTCCATATTATAAGGGGCATCTTGAAATGCTTATCAATATATCTTGGCAATTCTTAAAAAAATACCACGAATTTATCCGGACCTTTTTTAACTCACGAATTCATGATCATTGTGTTAGTTACGTGCATAAATATGCCGCTGAAACAGCTTTTGAATCAAATGAGTATATTTTAGAAGAAAAATGTTGAATGTTTTTTAAAATTCTATTTTCTCGGAAAATACTGCGTGTGAGGGATGTAAAATAGTGGGCTCAATAAAACGAATGGGAACTAGAAAACAAACGGTTTGCGGGAACTGACTAGTTCAACGGCAGATAAAGACCATGACAGAGAACAACCCAAACACCCAATAAAACACAAACAAATCAGAAGTAGTGTAATAATTCCCAAAAGGAGGGTATTAATGTCCCGACAAAGAAGCTAAAAATGAGTGCCATCGTCGTTGTGACTCCTTAGCTAAAAGTGGTATTGACAATACGAGCCTTAATGTTAATAAATTCTATGCGGTGAATTTCTTCGAAAGGAAAGAATTGTGTCAGAACCACCCGTACAAAATTAGTGGAACGAATTTAAATTTAGTCGACTCAGTTTAATATCTTCGAATCAGCCTTAACAATAATTTAAACCGGAGCATGAATATTCGAAAAAAATGCGGTAAAGCAACTAAAAAGCTCGGTTTTATAAAGCGTATTGTTGGTAGATGCGATGAAAACGTTAGAGAGCGATGCTATTTCACGTTAGCTAGGCCCCATGCGATATATACTGCTAGTATATGGGACCCAGTGGATGAAACGAATGCTCGCAAACTCGAGAAAGTGCAGCGCAAAGCAGTACGATTTGTTAAGAAGTGCTATGATTAATAAAGCAAGCGTTACGGAAATGCTCTCAGACGCAGGTTGGGAATCCTTGAAATAGAGGAGATCAGGTGCTAGGCTACGACTGCTTGATAAATACAGAGCAAGTACGTATATTTACGGAAGACTTTATCGGAATAGTGCGAATCCCTTACTACTACTGCTGATTCGACAATGAGCGTAATATAAGAGAAATACTCGTAGATGCGAGGATAAATAGTTTTAAGGTCTCATTCTTTCCGCGAACGAAACGCGACAACAGTAAGCTAAAATTTTTACCCAAACGCTTGTAGTTTACAGCCCTCGCCGCACGTCAAATGACGGCTCGCAGTGTATTTATGTAGTCCATATACGACATTAATGGCCAAGACCATAATAGGCGTGGTAATATCGCCCCCTTTTCTATTTTTCTATATGAGCAGGGACGAATTTCAGAAATTAGAGGTCCTAGGTGCAAGGACCACATTGTATTAGGTACAAGTCCCCACCAAGAGATTATTTGTCTTAAAAAGCGAATAAACGTCCTCCTTTGTGAGCCCTTGGCGACGAGGCCCTTAGCTTACGCTTAGTGCCCCTAATCGCAAATCCTGTATAGTTTTTAAGATTAAAATTAAGGAGAAAAAAAGAGATAAGTGAAAGACCTACTACGTACCTACCTGTAGTGTTAGTGGACATAATATTACAATAAATATACGACTCAATAAAATACAAGGAAAATAAAAACAACAAATATGAATCACACAAGGTATATCAAATATTAACACAAACTACAAACCTTAAAACTTACCTAAAAAATGAATGAATGACAAATAAATATAAAAAGTTAAAAATACTAAGATATATGATTCAGTGTCTACTTCATTTCCCCTAAAATGATTTGGAAAGGGCTAAAAGATTCTCCCAAAGGCTGTTTCAGTCTCTTTCCGTTCTCGAGACTAAAGAATATTTCCCGTCTTTTTCATTTGATTACGTATTATTAAGTATTCTCTNTTATTAATTATTTAATTATTAATTGCATCTAATTGAAGCACACCTGAGAGGTGCATATGTAACATATATACATATAGAATACTAGAGTCGAAGGTTCATTTTGGGAGAGTCTTTGCAATAAACATTAGAGAATAACCTCCCCTAATGATATATTTTATTTCAACTCTCTATTTTAACTGGTCTGCCTTAAAGAGCCTCCAAAAAATTTCCGAAAATCCGCGCAATGTATTCTTATGGGAAAAGTCGGATTTTCGGATGAAATATTTAGGATAGATATTCCCTTTTTTCTTGGGGTTTCATGGTTAGGATCTAAACGTAAAATAATCGCCTCAGTGACGCTTTTCGTTTAGCCTCTGATTTCGTATCTCGAGAAACGTCAATATATAATAGACGATTCTGAGAATTTTCTCCCTGAAATCTCCTTTTGTTCATCAATTTTTCCTTTACCACCTCCATTGCCTTCTTTCTTTCCTTCGCTTTGTAATACGCCGTCGTTTTTCCCAATTGGGATATTCGCCCGAAAAACTTTGCACGAACCAAATAAGAAGTTCGCCCGGAGCGTTCCCCATGCCGTAGGCGTCTGATTTTTTCGTGACGATGACTAGTTTAATTTCACGCGCCCGACTGAAGAATTACAAATGGGAGAGAATGTTCGACTCCCTCTCAAAAGATTTTCATGCGAAGAAAATCCGCTCTTCCGAATAATCGAATAGCGAAAGGGGTCGGATTAAGGACTTCTCCCTCTTTGAAAATTCAGGCGATGATTTTCCGCCGCCAGAATTAAAGTGAAAGTCGGATTCCTCGGTTGCCTTTGTGTTTAACATGAATGCTGCCTCCACCCTTCATTGGTAATCCGGGATTGATTCTCGTGATACAAATTTTTATGAGACAACGCTCGCAGATCAATGGGAATTTTAATTCTGACAACTGAGACTCGAAGAATTGGAAATTGATGGCTGAAGAAATCCAATCAGAGCAGAAGTAACAGAAGTTGCGAAGAGTTTGAAATGATCATTGTGATATTTGGTGAATTTAGTCCAGGCTAGGAACAAATGAGAACACAATACTTGTAAAGAGAAAAGGAGGTAATATGGCGGTTTGTTTTGGGATAATATATTTCCTGGAATGTGTCTTTCTGCTCGAAAATGTTTGTATGATGTGCTTTTACATGTTGTCTCTTCCCCACGAAGTGAATACAATGTCGAATTTGATTCCAAATACCTCATTTTTTTATTGTATGATTCATTTTCATGCAGAAAAATTTTCAGCTCGTTATATGGACACAATTTTCTCTTCCATGTTGTCTGGCATAATCGTTTTTAAATCCAGTTTCCTATGAGTTGCTTAGGGTAGAAGCACTTTGGAGCAGGGCAGGTCGCTGCTAGCCTTGCTGGTCGCTTAGTCGCTTACTGCGACTAAGTAGGCTTCAATATGACTGCGTAAAATCTAAGCCTGCTTCGTTACGGGCGCGTACACAGTATATCAGGTAGCTGGGACGGTAGCAGTAAGGCATTAAGCGGGCAGAGTTGCCAAGTCAATTGTTTACATCGCAGTAAGCGGGGAAAGCGCACTTGCACTTTTTTGACCAGCGTGAACATTTCTCCAGTTATTTTGATTTTTCGGTGAAACTAGTGCTTTTATAAAATGAAACCTTTTCACATACATTCTTAAGTATGTGAAAACTCAGGATACTTCCTCAGCTTTTGAAACAGATGATGGAGCTCACCAAAACCCTTTCTAGAGTCACAGGATGAAAATGAAACGCGTGCACTTATTTCTTTCAATAAAAACCACTTGTTAACAGAACTAACAAGAGTTACGAGCTCTTCATCGCTTGAACTGGCCATCTTGCTCGCCTACAAGAGACCGAGTGAGCGTTACTGTATTTGTGTACAGCTTCCCGCTACGTAACCAGCTAGGCTACAACCGACCAGCGTGACTGCGGGTATGCGACTGCACCCGCTCCAATGTGTTTCTACCCTTAGGGGGCATTTTAAGAACTGTCCCTTAAGGGACAATAAAAATGCCTTAAATGTAACGAAATTAATTGTAAAATTAGGAAAATAAAGCCTTTACCATGTATACTACTGATGATGTCGAGAGAATACGTGCAGAAGTTGGCAGAAATGCTGCTTTAAACTCTTACCTCCCAAAAGTTTTCTCCAGCACTGAAACACAAAGAAGTCTCTCGTAACCACAAATAATTCTTAACTGACATCCGCGCTCTTTCTTAGCAAAAGTAGGAAGTTTGGTTAGTAATTCCAACTGCTGCATCCGAATCGCACTTGCGGCTTCTCAAGATAAGCGTGGGCGCCCAATTACAGACAGGGGCTCATATTACCACATTCTCCTCTACTTTCCAAATATTCCTAATAAAGCGAAATAGAACACTACGAGTTTCGAGGAGCCACCTTATTCATTAGCGAATCCGGAAAGAGTGAGACGGTTCCCAAAGATAAAAAAAGTAGTTGGAAAGGGTGGAAGGGAACCTGTAACAAATTTTCCCGGTTTCTTCCTGGAACGAAAAACTACCCGTTTGCGTTCTCCTTTGCGTTTAAGGTGCACATGATAAAATGATTGAGTGGAGATAGTGAAATCGAAAGAGTGGAGGTTAAAGATTTGTTTTTGGCATATGATAGAATACGAGCGATTGGAAGATTCATAAGGGAGTGCGATCGTCTCCGCGAGGATACCTCTAATCGGCACAGTGCCATCTTGGATGGAATCAAGGACTTGTGCCAATGAGGTGCAAAACCACGGCTAGAGATATTGACATTATTTCTGTAAGTATCAACGTCTTTACGATAAACCTGGGACTAAGATATTGTTACCTGATTCCCATTGTTAATTAAGGGCATTCATAATTATTTGCTTTAAATTCTAATTTTTATTAATTTAATTTTAATATTTTTAGTTTCATTTCTAAGTTTTTAAACTGTAGACTAAATGACAAAGAAGGCGCCGTTAGATTTCCTCGGAATAAAATATATCTACTACGCGCCACTTTGATCACGCGCGCCTTCTATCGGATTTTCTTATGGATGTACGAGTTTGGAATAACAACCAGTTAATGAAACCAAAATCCTCTAATTCGGCCTCAACTTTGTAGTGTCTCTTTCATAAATTATGGATCACAGAAACAAGTTAAACCAAATTTTAGCTTCCTCCTTCCTCAAGGCAAAAAGAACGTTTTAATCTTACTACCTCATTAAGTGAGTGATCATCCCGAGGTCCGGATGAGACTCCCTGATAGAATAATCTTAATGTTCTACTATAAAATTCTATCCCGAATACTTTTTCATCCAGACGTTTCATAAACTTGGCGAAATTATGCAAATTTTAGCCAATATATACTCCTAAAGCGACTTCCAAAAAGAATTCTATGCATCTTCAGTATGAATAATATGCAACAAGGAATTCTGATTATTGAATATTATAATAAATAAACCGCGTAGTCATTTTGAACCTGATCCAACCCACACGAGATGATATCTTGGATCCCATCTTACAAGGAGAAAAGGCTGCTGGATAATCCTCAAAGGATTTCGTGGAAGGAAAAAGTGTCTCCACCAATGAGTTTCACCGGAATTCCTAATTCAACACTCTCCTACGCGCAAACCCTGACACACAGCCTCCCACGCCCCAATTAACATATTTCTCATCTCGTTTCACGCCTTTGCCCCTTTTTCCACCGCGTTATCGACAATCCAACCAGTCCGTGAAATTCCTTCCTTTTCCTCCGAAGCTGCGATAAGAAGATAAACAAAAAACTAAGGCACCCCGAAAATTCAGTACGTCTCTTCCCGGGGAAAAAAGCGGACCATCTCTCGCCTTACAGATAAATTCGCAGCTGCCCCCCAAAACTCCCGTATTGGATTACGAAAAAAGGGAAAAAAAAGGTCGGTTCCCGTAAGTTCCTCAGGCACCGATGCGTGGCGGAAAGATCTTAAGCACCGCGCGTGTAAAAGAGAATCATAAGAGGTCCTCACCCTTTTTAAAAGGGGTTGGCTAAAAAAAAGGGACAGATGACTCATGAAAGAGCATAAAGGAGATTCCAAGCTTCCAGGAAATAGGCATTCGGCATTTCCCTTTCGTCTGGGTCGCGCGAGGCATTTTTGTTTATGAGGAAATGGAAATGAAGTGGTGAGAGATGATATACTAGCAAGAGGGCTTCAGTGATCCCATAGGGTTCCCAACAATGTTATATTTTTCCGTCAGAGGTATTTTTTGTGTAAAACGAAAAAAGGGTTCCACTAAAATATTCAGTATGTTCCCTATTATTCGGGGGTAGATCGACTGCGGTTCATACGTTTATTTGTCAGTAATTTAATTTTCGTGTTGTGGGGATCCGGCTACCGAGAATTGCAGGATACGAATTATATCTTCTATATTGTACAGGAATGCAGTAATATTTTCTAAGATAATAAGGATTTCTGTAATGAAAACAGGTGGACTCTAATATGAATCACTTGAATGATTGGCATCAATTATTTATATTTAAATTAATCAAATTAATATGGAAAAGCAAAATCATTCCTTGACCAGAAACATCCAATTGGCCGAGATTCAAACCCGACTCCTTTAGGTTCGAGCACTAGCACGCTAACCACTTCGCCACAGTGGTCGATAACCGCAATGCTCTCGCGCCTAACAGAGCACTTCGTCTTGCTGTTTTCCTCATTTAAGAACGACAATTTAAAATTTATTTATTTTTTAGAAATCTGTTCGTTTTAAACTCTAAAAATAGTGTTTCAAAACGTCATACCCGGCTACTTATTTTCCACAGAATGATTACTGGTACTTATGAAACAATGAAATTATACCTCTAGTTAATAAAATGAAACTCAAAGGGATTAATTTTGGGCTACGTTTTCAATTAAACTTCTCTGAACTTAGTTTTAAATATAATTAAATTGGCCAGTTATAATGAAGGAAATTGATAATTTTCCAATGAGATTAATAGTAGATGCAGCTTCCCGCAATATGACGACTTTTAATCATTTACGAATCTAAAATGGAAGCATTGAAAACTGTATTGCTAAATTCCACCAAAATACATGATCAGACCACTAAAAGCGATTCATAAAGAATTTGAAAGTTTGATGTGAATTTTCTTCAATAAATACCTAAATGTGAAATACTTCGCAGTAACGCCTACTTTTTCTCAAAGATTGTAGGGAACTTTTAAATAATTAATTTATTTCACTTTTATGAATACGTTGCCATACATTTGCCAGGAGTATCCAAGAGGAATAATATGACAAATCATAGAATGTTAGCAAGATCTACCAAAGTAACAACGGAAAAAAATCGGATTTAATTGAATGCTGTACCCGGGTACCAGTTGATAAATATTAGCCTGATGCGAATATATCCTTCTTATATTACACTTGAATATGTGAGTACATTTTCAATATTCATCTTATTCAGTATAAATATAACTGAACATTCGACCTTATTTTTGCGGCTGTATGATACAAGGATTTTATTTCTCAAGCAGCATACTGGAAATCCACTGTAACAATAAATCAATCAAATAGATATACTAACCCCTAAAAAGAGTGAAAAAATTGTCGAGAAAAATATACTAAAATAGTGACTCGTAAATTTGTATATTCATCAGACCTGTTAATATAATTGTCTAGTTATATTCCGCGGAAAATTAGAATTCAATCGTTCAAATATATTTCAAAATACGGGTGCCAGAAAAATTACTCCGAAGGTCTATTTTCCACAAATTTTCCGCTCTGAATCCCTTATTCAACTGTATGTTAATTAAGATGATCCTTTTAGCGGCCAATTCCGAGGTCAAATTTTATCCAGCCCACGTGAATATTTTAAGGACTGCCTTGTAATCGTAATTTTCAAATTTATGAAAATAAGTTACGGAAAAGGCTTTCATTCAATAGAATTCTGTTTCAAAAACGCCAACCGACAGCATCAAATAGTAAATACTGCGTCTCGAAATCTTAAATTTCGCTTTAAATTGTGAAAGGAAATAACTGATGGGTAAGTTTGCACCATAAAGGGTGGACCAAAAATTATCCCAATGGAGAAACGGACGTGAATCATATCTGACATGACCAGGTATCGAACCTAAAATTGTACTCAGTGAAGTAAAATAAAACTTTGTAATAATATCATGCTGTTCCACCAAGTACAGCCTCTACATATTAAGCTTAAAATTGTACTGCTTCTGCATTTTTGAGTTTTAGATTAAGAATAACGCTGTTTAATGTGATTTATTCTTTCATCTTAAATAATATTCCCGACGTTTTCTTACTCCCTTGTTTTTCCTTGCAGAAGTTGTCTGCAAACTGGATCCGTATCTGTATATAAAAACTCCTTAAACTTAATATGGTTGGAGAAAACACTTTCTTGAAAGATGAAGTAGGATATGTAGGCCCAATTCTGTTCCACTGGACAAATAAATGCCAAATATCAAGAACACACAAAAAAGGGATATTTTGACCGATATATTTGATTATTTAGCGATTAAATAGTGGTAGATTAAGAAGATGTACTTGTGTCGTCAACGAAAGCATTGCGCCGAAAGGGGTATAATTGTGAATTTAGACGGATAGCTAAATCAGAGATTTGGAAAGATAAGCTTGGCAATGGGGAGACAGTTAACGAAAGAGTCCGTTAACCGAGAGTTCCCGGATTTGAATTGGCACCCTAAAAATAATTCCTTTGAACCCGTCATAGCTCTCATCAATTCGGTGACTTATAGCTACTTCCTCTCCCTAACCGTGAAATCGATTCCAAATATTTTCTAACGCCAATTTTGGATATGCATCCCCAGTATATGTATTTTAAAAACATCTCAAGAGACCCTCAAAAATAAATCCTTTGTAAACAGTTGAGGTTGATGTTAACTCATCGTAGTCTCTCATCGAAAAGACGGATGTAATATATTAGTGGGGTTATAAATAAGCCCTCTGCTTCTAACTCATCAAGCCTAACCCCGCATCGAGGCTCAACATTTGGCGTAAATTAGTCTGGAGAACCCATCGGGGAAAATCGTATACGTCAGCAGCTGTTCCCAAGGAAACACTTATTAGACGTTTTTCCTCGGAATCCGGGGCAGTTAAAGGCTTTTCGGGAGCAGGGCTACTGACTTTTAGAGCAAAAAAGATAAATAAAACCTTTCGTTAGCCACACGAGATTCATTCATGTTTCCCCCCGAGCTCCAGATGACGTTTTATCTCAGACTTCTGTGAGAGAAGTGTGTGGACGATTTTATGACCGATTCGGCAGTAAAAAGTTTTCGCTTCAGCACCGGCCATTTACCATTGGAGGTCGTCGAAAAAATTTTCTCTATGGATACATTTCGGTGAAGTCGGCTAAAAGTAAAGGAGATAACAGAAACACTGATATAAGTGGGTCTCGATATTGAATAGTTAAGATAAAATATTGGGTTTTATGCGTGTTAACAATTTTTTGGGTTTTAATCAAGAATCTATTATTCCAGTCACGTTTGAGAAATTGGTACTTAAAAATGTCAACAATTAAAACAAAAAAGTTCGTCTTTCCGCTTATAAAAACAGATACCACTCTATTGTCTCGCGAATAAGACTCCTATCTTGTTTCGACACCGCCAGCGAGACAAATGTATCCGTTAAAAGTTATTCTGATTTTTACAGTTATAGCTTCCGAAGTTCAATAGTGTAATTCAACGT
This sequence comes from Ladona fulva, assembly GCA_000376725.2. NCBI lineage: Eukaryota > Metazoa > Arthropoda > Insecta > Odonata > Libellulidae > Ladona > Ladona fulva. The sequence continues at coordinate 570,086 of KZ308246.1, forward strand.
AAGAAAAAAGGAATGAAGTTACTATTATTTATATCAAATTGAGCTATATTTAAAAGAACACAAAGACAATTTTTATTTCATTTGAATACAAAAGCATTTTCGCATTTTCTTGCATCGTTGGTTATTTCCGTAAACTTCCTTTTATGGAGTTTTCCCGTAGTCAGAATCTTCCTGCCATTTTTTGTTAAAGTTTATTTTTGCTAATTGTTTGTTGGTGTTAATCAATCGGTGTAGTTCCTACACTACAGTGAAATGACTTAAGATGCCACGTTTCAAAGAGACCCCTTACACCATTACCTAGTTGAAAGAACATACAAAAATAATGACAAAAAGACACCCAACCAGATGTGACTGCGTAAGCTATATGGCTTCATATGGTTTACGTATAGCAATTGATGATCAGACTTGTACCTCTTATGAGTATTAATATGCACTTTAGTAAACACGAAGAAAAAACAGCAGCTTTTTATATGAATGTTTGACCACGATGCATTTTCTTCTAATATCTTAACGAAACGAATGTTTCGGAAGCCATAGAACCCAACCCCTTCTTATAACTCATTCTTTCCGCAAACGATACGGAATAACAACAAGCTAAAGATGTAAATCGAACGCTGTGTGTTTATAACCAATGCTACAACCTTGCAAGATATTAACGTAGATCTAGATTTAGAAAAGGAATTTCACTTTTTCTTTACTTCTTCCTTTTAGGGTAAATTTATTCTATATGAGTTCATAAACAATTTAAAGGCTTTCTGGCTAAAACAGAATAAAGAAAATATTGAAACAGATATTAAGTAACTCTACGCACTGATAATGAAGAATGTTACTTTGCACAGCTTATCGAACCTTCCGAAACCCTCCAGACTATAACGGCGTCCTCAGTCAATAGATGTCCAAGCTCGCAGAGAATGTTTCGCTTATATCTCCCGCCAAAGTGAGGCTATAGAGATGTGCGCCAAATGGTACATGTGCCAGCCTATTGCAATACTCTTATAAATATTCCATACATCACCGCCTATTTTTCTATCTGTTAGGAACTACTGGCATTTGGCATCCTTCTAATATTTTATTTTAGCGTAAAAGAGAGACGAGGCATTTATGTTCTCCACTTTAAAACCAATCAGATTCTAATGCTGTTTTTGGAATGGAGAAAAATACTGAAAAAGATTATGGTCAAGGGTAATACAACGAAGTAAAGTAAATCGGTTCAAAGATATTTTTATTTATTGTTTTTATT
>KZ308246.1:571406-678354 GCA_000376725.2 Ladona fulva
CGGTACTCAAACCCGGTACCTTGTTGTTAGAAAGCCTGCGCACTAACCATTCCGCCACCGAGGTCGGCAAACTTCATTTGCAAGTTGTAGTGATGAGTCGAGGTTTATAAACAACCTGTGAGCCGTATTTCGACAGGCGGAACTCGCGTTAATAGACAAACGGGAAGCTGCGGAGAAATCGGCTATCCGAAGCTTCCCATTTGTCCCAACGCTTACTTTTTAAAACCCTAATTCATTAACGGCCGTATACCAACTCTCTTTTCTTTCGCCTTGTAGTGAAGAGCTCCGTAAAGGATTTTCAGTGAGAGTATCATAAAGAAATAATAAAACTTATTTTGATAACTACAAAATCCAATAATTAAAAATGTAGTTCGGTAATAAAAAATGTAAGTGAAACAAGATGAATCCGCGGGGCCTAATATCCATGAGGGTGTAACCAAGACGGTGTTGACATCTATATAGCGAATCAGATACAACGCCCTCAATTGATGGCTTACAGAGACAAAATCCGCTACTTCTAATTTCAGGAAGCTACCCTCATTCATCACGGTACCCTCTGAAACAGAGAAACCCTTTCAAGAATTGACCCGTAACGGCATTCTCCTAAGGCTTTTATCCTATATATTGCACAACAATATAAACATTTTTCGTGACTGGTGTGCGATCACCAAAGAAGGCGATGGATGGAAAATAGTGGGAAAATATAGTTTGCGACAATTTGATGTAAGAGTTTGATGGAGTTTTGTCAACAATGCGCCAAAATTTGATGGCGTATTGCCAAAAATGTTTGGATGTCAAGAAACAATTTTATAATAAGAAAAGGGTTAAGGTGACTAGGCACGATAATTCGTGCACCTAGGAAAATTCTCAAGAAGAAACAGACATGAAAAAGTCTGACGGAACCGGTTGTCGAACCCGGGTCTCCCAATTGGCGGTCGGTCGCTCTATCCATAGAACCATTCCACCAGAACATTCCTCCAATACCTACAAAGTCTCCCAAACGGCATGGTTTCGTCAGACTTTTTTCATGTCCGTTTATCTTTGGAAACGATTTAAAAAAATATATATACGGAGTGAATGAGAGATCTGATCATGAAATATAAATGTAGCAATAAAGAGGTGATTAGATCAATTAGAGGTTAATTGCAACAGAAGAATGATAAAAATGTTTAGTACAGACTGATTAGATGCTTCAGGAGAAAGGTTAGGAATCTCTAGTAGGTAGAAGCAAAGACTTAATTTACTTAATACATTCAGCGAAAGTAAATTGTTAGAAGTGGTAGCCGATATTTGGCGTCCTTTTTGTTCCGTGGACCGTTCTGATACTAAGAGAAAATTAGAAAAAAAAATTCTGGAACTAGTCCATTCAAAAATTCATTTTTTCCACGAACGACACGCGAAAGTAAACGATTAGGGAAGTAGTATCATGGTGCATGCATCCCTAGACGCTCATTGAAAGGCAACTTGCACGGTATATATACAGATCTAGATGTATAAAATAACTAACGAAGAACATATTTCAATATTGAATATAGCGAAGAAATTCAAGCTTTGAATTGAGATAGAACAGCTTGGAGAGTGGCAAAAAACCCATCGTCGGGTTATAAACCCGACGATCATGAAATAGTAAATATATAGTGATGTTAAATGGTAGTAAAAATCATTGTAAAAGTAAACTCTGCCAAAGTTTCGTTTGTCTTTTAATAAATTTGAGCAATAAAATGTCGGCCATAGTTAGCGTTAATTTCCTTTTCAGTGTCAACGAAATTAAATCGTGGCATTATTTATCATATAATATCTTCAGATGCAAGAATCTACTAGACTTTATTCGGCCTAGACTTTGTGGTAGTTCTTTATTATAAGTAATAAGGAATAGAGCACTTCTACCTTTACCACAGTAATTTATTACGGCCATGGTTTTGACCCTTCAGGTCATCATCGGGACCTGAATAATCATCATCAGACCTGAATGGTCGTATAACAAAAATATTCAGGTAACGGTAGAAGTGCTCTTTTCCTTATAAATTATCTTTAGATGCATTAAAATTAGAGAAAGATATGATTTTAATTGTTGTCAATAATTCGACCTCGACTTAATGCTAATATCATTGGTTCTGAGGAAACTTAGAAAAACTGAAAACCGTCGTTTACGCCAAACATATGAGTAGTTCTGTTAAACCAGTGTGCATCTCAATTACCTCGTTTTTAACATACCCTTATCGTAAAATAACAAATATTATTATTCAGGCTACCGAAAATAATTATTAGACACATGGGTTTCAGGCGTAATAATTAAGGAAGGAATCCACCGAACTTCCCCATTAAGTGCTTTGAAATACAAAAGAAGCATCTCCAAGTCCTTAATATATCTTTTTAATGAGACTGGCTATTTACATAACGCCCTGCAAACTACCTTCGGGAGTTATTCCGAGGAAAGGATCTGACTAAGTTTCTACGTGGTAATTAAATTTAAATGACATACATTAGTGTGAATACTCTACGCAAAGATGCCGAATTTTAGTATCTTAAGTATACCTGTCTGTAGTATGCAAAAGAGGAAACATTTTTATATATTTTTTTAAAGTAGTTGACAGAAGAGATTAAAAAGGTGCACAGCAGATGGTAAATTTTGTAAATCATGTCTTGCCAAGAAATTGGTTGAAATCTCCAAATCCTTTTGTGGAATATTTATGAATTGGAAAAAATTATTCGCCAAATGGAAAACTATTAGCTGAATATCGGAAACAAAGGTGTGTTTAATTACTCATTATACATAATATATCGAACTTTTATTAGTGTGTACGATAATTTACGATCTGAAATACGTTATCGATTCGTAAACGTCGTTCTAAGATAGAGATTTGGAAATATATATGGCGACATATGCTTCTAAGTAGATCGATAAAATTAGTAACTATTTCCCGGTGACCTATTCAAAATAGAGAAGACATGAAGCGACTAAACGTTATTCGCTAGATGTTAATACAGCAACTTACTTGCTTGAAACTGTTTCGTCAGAAAATACGTCAGGGATAGCGATTGAATACGACCTTCCTCCCGTGATGATTTAACTTAATTCTATGATATAGTATCCATTACGTTAACGTAAAAATAAAGAAAATTTTCGCACATCTGTGTTATAAACAAACTTAATGTTTTCCTGGCCAAATAAATTTCCGTTACCTATAAGCTATCTTCCCTACATTATACACCTGTTTTATCTTTTGAGTAAATAAATTAACGTTCCTAAGAAAACATCTCCTAGTTTCTTCTAGCCAACTGTGAGAATATTTATCATTTTTTAAACACGAAATTCGATCCCGCATTTATCTCAGTACGAAAAAATACGCGTTTAGCCATTATTGCGTTTTTCTATCTACGAACAGTGTTAAGTTTATATGCTCTAATATGGCTTGCACGGATCTTTTCCTTTATGAAAATTACTCTTCTATCTTTCTAATGATCTTGCCCTTTCCTTAATAAATCTCTACATTAAATTGATTACGTTTACATCTATGTAAAGTTGTAGAATAAGTTTATCATCACTGGAAGTATGAGTGATTTTCATATTGTAAGCAAGATTTTTCCTACAGGATCGACCATTTACACCCCAGGAAACATTGGTAATAACTGGTTTTCAAAGCGCACCGAACTTAAAAATCAATTGCATCATTCAATAATTTATTTTTGTAGTGTCTATTGCTGCGTAGATGTAATTCTCAAGAAAAATTAATTTAGGATTTTGGTGGAATTAATGAACATTTAAAAAAATGTTATTGTGTGCGGAAGTTTGATCGGTCAACCCTGAAAACCCTGGAATTAAAAATTTGAGATACTTTTTCTCTGTTTTCGATAAGAAAACAGGTAAATTCCATTCACGCAGGTGTGATAAATTAAGCCTGCATCTTATGCTACCAGACGTACATTAGAAGCCTAAAATCCGGGCGCAGTCGGATATTACCTCTACGAAGCTGAGAAATAGAGGTCATTTAGGGAAACAGTCCAGAATTTGATTTCTGTCAGTAGTGGTTATTTCCAAAAAACAGGGGCCTCCGTATTTGAACATTTATTGTACCTCCATTATCACAGAAAAATCCTTCTTCAAGAACTTATGATGTTACACCCGCTTCAAATATGTCACTGAATAATTTATTTGTTGAATCAAATTGTATTATACTCCTTGATATAAAAATGGTACTTGTAAATGCATCACTTCGAATCATTATCTTATTGGGAAAGCAAAACAGTGTCAATCAGCAGACTGCGATTATGATCGATGACACCGTGGTTTCGCTAGCGGAAGAAGATTCGATTGTCGGTTACATCACTTTTGCTACCCGACAGAATTTATATTGAGTGAAACCTGCCAAAATAACAGAGACGGAACAGCAGTAGATTTACAAAAGAATTAGTTCCACTTATTTCGACAACATATAGGGAAGTTATGGATTAGCTTATGGTACTCCGACTCTTGACAAGGATTCGAGACAGAGGGTGCGCCTATTTAATCGCTCTAGTTTCGTTATTTCTTCCCCGGAAAAAAGTAAAAAAGATATCACCAGTTTTCTTTGTACATCTTATTCAACGGTACGTTATTTTCTTAGTCTCCAATGCATAAAACGCAGTATGTCTCCCTTATATAAAACGCAGTACGTCTAGTCGAGAAGAAGGAATTTTAGATTAGTCGGGATCTATAAAACATGGAACCCAAAGGAGGACTGAAATGAACTACGTGCGAGATTAAAATTTCCTAGTTATGTTGGACGAGGCGATCATAAGTTAATTAAATCAAGAAACGCGAGCAGAAAACAGGTACAGCTTAATACTCATTCCTTAATAGAGATATTACGGAATAGAACGTTTTACCTGAAAAAATTCTCATACCAATGCCTAAAAATGTAAACATTTCAAAAGGAAACTAATCCCGAAATAAGTAAATATTTAAATGCAGCCTTACGGCTATTTGCTCCACTTTGTTTATATTACGATGCGTGTTGAATAATTTCATAGTTTTCAGTATTTTCTGGTAAATCTTGGATTTATTGTACAGTACTCAAGTGTTTTATTTTATATGTCTTAGTATTTACTGAAATAAAATCATTATGTATGAGATTACATGGATATCCAGCCATGTATGTTTTGTAAAATCTATATAGCGTAATTTGTAATTTTTGTAAAAATCTACATACCGTGATGATGTAAAACTTTCATACATANAAGAGAGACGAGGCATTTATGTTCTCCACTTTAAAACCAATTAGATTCTAATGCTGTTTTTGGAATGGAGAAAAATACTGAAAAAGATTATGGTCAAGGGTAATACAACGAAGTAAAGTAAATCGGTTCAAAGATATTTTTATTTATTGTTTTTATTTTGTTTTTAATTTTACGGAAACAAGAATTCAATTTATATTTATAATTAATAAGTTGAACGTTCGCAGAGAAAAACTAAAAATAGCCCTATCCTAATAATGGCCGCCCATCCTAGGCCTTTGAGTCGGTACTCAAACCCGGTACCTTGTTGTTAGAAAGCCTGCGCACTAACCATTCCGCCACCGAGGTCGGCAAACTTCATTTGCAAGTTGTAGTGATGAGTCGAGGTTTATAAACAACCTGTGAGCCGTATTTCGACAGGCGGAACTCGCGTTAATAGACAAACGGGAAGCTGCGGAGAAATCGGCTATCCGAAGCTTCCCATTTGTCCCAACGCTTACTTTTTAAAACCCTAATTCATTAACGGCCGTATACCAACTCTCTTTTCTTTCGCCTTGTAGTGAAGAGCTCCGTAAAGGATTTTCAGTGAGAGTATCATAAAGAAATAATAAAAACATTTATGAATAAATCTGCAAATTAACAAGTGGATAAATAGAAAATGTACAGCCACTACTCGGATTTCGTCTAGGTGAGCTCCTAAATATCAAGAAAAACTTTCCGTATTGCTTCAATAATCCAGACATCCTATGTTCTCGTCCAGTGCCGTAAGCTGTGTCTTCATTTCAGATAAAGATCGGATACATTCAGAAAAAAATCCGAGAGCTTCGGTCTCAAATATTGATAGTAAAATCAAAAAAATAATTAAGAACTAATTGAAAGATACCTGAACACATCGTTGGATGCATGAGGATTGTTAGAGATTGCCCAAATGTGGGAGTCTTTTGGTACTTCGTAGAAGGAAGCATAGCTTGAATCGAAACACGAAACCATTAGGATAATCAGAGGTAAAAAGTAGCGATAATACTGGGACTCCTTTCCAGATCTCCAATTTCCGGGCAGGTATTCTAATCAATGCCACGTCTCTCCCACGATGTTAAATACTTAGGTATGCTCAAGGCATTCTAAACCTAGTCCCTATTCCTAGGAAACCGTTATTTATCCTTTCACGGGTTTTAGACCGCTTTCTAATTCAGCGCAGTTGTATTAATTTCAATGGCAATTTACCACTCATATGGTACGGTTACCTTCAACTCACTAATTGAAATTTACATTTTAACATCCAATGTCCTGATTTTATTGGTTCTTAAAGATTACGAATTGTATTCCAAAATTTGATGAAACTCGATGTTGCGAAGGCTAAAGTTATATAAAGAAGAATTTAAGAAGGAGAAACCTATCTTTAAAACTATAAAATTCATCGCTGAGAACAGTAAAACCGGATTGAACCGGTTTAATCAATGGCTACCCGAAGGAAACCGGAAATGAATTGAAAAGTGGCGCTACCATTAGACCGCAGTTGAAACATTAACTAAATCAATTAAAATTAATCAATTATCAATCATCGATTAGATTTCCTGCTTTAAGGCGTTCAGCTGCAATTTCGCATTTTACGTCATTTGTAAGTTATATAGTCATGAAAGTATTGCGGCCCTGACGAAGAGATTTGTATAATGACTTCGCACTCAATAAAGGGAACGAAGTTAATCGCTAGCACTTGAGGCAAAAGCCGCATCAGCCAGAATATTTATCTGGCAGATGGGGTGCGCAGTGTCGAGCGATCACCCAAACATCCCTTTCTTCCCCGTGGAAATCTACTAAGACCCCCTTCTAAACCTCGCTGATTTGGAAGTTCTCGCGTTTCAAAGCGGCTTGGATCCCATCCATTCCCTCGCAACTCTCAACTCAACGGGAGAGGCCATTTTCTCCCCGGTAATTCCATTCCCTTCGTTCAAAAGCCGCAGCGCGAGGAGGAAAAACATGTATATTTAGAGAACGGAAGTAGGGACGCGGATGGTAGCTGTCCATCAAAGAATGGATTTATGCTCGGGAGCGTTGATAATCCCGTTGGAAGGAGCGAACGACTCCCGAGGGATTCCCTACCTTTCCCGGCATTTTTCTGGTCCGTTTTTGTGCCGCTATAGCCAAACAAACGCTGTGGGGGAGCCCTATCCAGAATAGATGGATACTTCTGCCTCGTCTTTCTTCACTACGTTAGGAAAGCGAATGTATCAGCGAGTTTCCGTGAGGATTTTGGTGTTTTCTCAGCTTCTGCCAAACCTTAGCGGTGACTTGAAAAGCGGGCACGTGTATATCGGGATTGTTTTGATGTTCCTTGATTTAAAGCATGAAGGGGTTTTGTGATGAATGTGAAATCTTTAAGCTGATAATTTTTGTACAATGCCAACCTCTATGTCCAGGATTTTCGATATTAGAGATGATTTGAAATTCAATGCCTAATTTGACTACAGCGAAAATGAAACAATGTAATGAATTATAAGGCCCAAGCAGTTGATTGTACCATGTAATGAATTCTTTTTCGTCTAAATGAAGAATTTCGCACAATTTAAAGGTAAAGATTAATTTAAGCAAATAGCACGATTTCAACCTTCTGAAATGTGGAAATTGAAATAAAAATGTAACAGTGGAAACAATGAAATCACAATTTTTAATGAAATTTATAGAAAGGTGCAAAATATTAATTGAATTTAAAATATTTTTTATTTGTATTCACGTATCCAGATTTCTCTTACCATTTCATGCATCCGTTTTCCCTTTACCATTTTGACTGACAAAGCGTTACAGCAAGGCGAAATATCCAATTATTACATTCTTGGGTTGTTTTTGGACGCGGTGAGCAAGGTTCTTCATAGCATTTCTTTTTCGTTTTCATAACTCACCAGAATCTTTTGAAAACTTAAAACTCGAAAATTAAAGACAAGTATATGATTATGCACGTAACCGCATGCACCTAGAAAAATTCCCCAATGAGAAACGGACACGAAGAATGTCTGACGGAACCGGGACTTGAACACAAATCTTCTAATATCCGGCGAAGAACCGGAGACCGAAGTTCGACTCCCGGCCCAGTCGGACATTTTTCTTGTCCTTTTCACTTTGGCAACCTTGAAAACTAGTAAAAAAATTCACAGACGCTGGCGATGTCTTGTGGAAATACGTCATGATGAAGAAGAAGACTGTTGTACTTTTTCCACAGTATAAAGTTTATTAAAAACCAATAAATAATAAAATGCATAAAGTGCATTTGTATCACTTTAAAGTTAAAATTCCTACATTCCTTCCTAAATTCCTTTTTTCGCCACTCCAGGGAGTGGCGAAAAACGCATGAATTTAGTTGTGATTCCTTGCTGAAACTTCTCCAATTTTAATTCAAGTAAACTCTTGTTATTAACCCCTTACTGCGAATGAAATAACCATGAATGAATTACGACAGAATGAGAATGGCCATGATGGAGAAACGGGTAAGGGTGATCTAGCGCAAGATGGTGCGCACCCAGGATATATCCCAAGTAAGAATGGACCCGAAAAAAGTCTGACGGGACCGGGAATCGAACCCGTCAGACTGTTTTCAAGTCCAATTTTCCTTGGCATGATGGAGAATTTAATTAATATTATAACAAGTAACTGCAGGAATTTGGAGACCCGGCTGTTTCCTAATAATTGGAAAATACTCCTGAAGCCGTATTTACAAGTCATTGGCAAAAATGATATCCCCGTGACACTGAGACAAGGAGGCTGAATCACCTCCAGCGAATCTTGAAGAATGGTTTCAGTGACTGAAGGGTTGTCTAAATACGTATTTGTCATATCATCTCGGCAGATATAGGTAATTGTGTTGTACCTTTCTCTTTCTTGTTGGTTTCCTCTGATCTTCTAATATGTCCACTTTTACAGACATCCTAGTTTTGTGGTGACACTCATTTCGTTTTTATAATTTTGTTGCTGTCATTTGGTTTTCTATTTTTTTCTCACTACACTTAGTCTCTCTTCAGCAAGTCCTTCTTCTTGTTTATGGCTCTTCAATGTATTTTTAATTCTTATATACTTTTTCAGGGGTTACACTCAAATTTACTTTGCTTGACGTTTTTCTTGTGGTTGGTCCACGGTTATTTAAGATTTCCAAGAGTATTTTATACATTGACACGTTGTCCACGTTTTACATTTTTAGAATTGTATGGTTTCACTTATTTGGCATTTCTACTCCATGACATGTCATTTTCATCTTGTTTCTCTTAAAAATTGACTCGAAAAGTTCTTTCCTTTTAAAGGTTTGTTTTTTTTTCTTCGAGACGCGTTGGAGGTGATTCAACCTTCCGATATGAATGTCACGGGGGAAACATTTTTGCCTGTAAACTGCAAATACGGCTTAAGAAATATTTCCCTATTACTGTAACGAGTCCAACAACAATATGATGCTACCCAATGCGCAATTTGCATTGGTATCAGTGTATTAGTATTGCTGATGGCATTGTTGACTGAATGAAGTGTTCTCGAGTTGCCAGCCGGGTCGTTTCTTGGATGTCTCTCAACGATTCGGTTCCTTTCCCTGGAACCATCTTCAGGAATGAAATATTGTTGATAGTTCGCAGTCGTGAATGGCGAAATTCTCATTGGCAGTATAATATTGGTATATTGGCAGTATATATAGTTTTGGAGTTGTTATAATGTAAGTTAATGGTTAGCGAAATAACTGTGAAAGTCTAAGTCCAAACTCGGTAAAACAAAATGAAATATTTTTCCGATAGTTAATTTTCACGTGATATGCGGCAATGATTCCTATATTGAATTAAATTATAAATTTCTCCATAGTTCAATCAAGTTAAGATGTAGTATGAATCTTGCGAATAAGAACGGTTGGCATAATTGTCAGAGCACTTAAATAGGAAGGGATGGATAATTCTGAAATAATGAAAAAGAGGTAGCATGAGCAATATAATGCTGGAAATAGTCACAAAATAGTATTAGCCCTCTGGGGCTGTAAAATGTTCCAAAGACGTAAACTTGGATGCTGTACTAAATCTCAGAGACGCTGCTAAATGTAATGTTTTTAAGGAGAAATCTTAAGTGAGGACGGGAGTCTAGAATTTTTAAGATCAATTGCTCTTATTCATTCCCTGGATTCGCGGCAAAAAACTTCCCGTTTCAAATCCCGAAACAAATCTTTGTTATCTGTCAAGAGAAGAAGAATAGGAAAAGTTACATCTCGGATACGTCTCTTGCCAGGTCTGCTTATCAAAAGTTCTGCGAATCTTCAACTTTTCACGCTCCCCAGCGCCGCCTGTGGCATGTTTACGAAACTTTACTCTGGGGTAATCAGCCGCGACTGATGGAACGAGGATTGTGCAGAAAGCCATTTATTGTTGATCCCATTAGCGAAACGATCAGAGTCGGTAGTTCCTTGAATTTGAGCGCCAGACACTATTCTCGGCGCCACTCGTTTACATCACTACGGGCCACTTAATAAAGGCGTGAAAGATCCTATTGTATCTTCGCTTCGATGATTTTTCTCTTGGCCGACCGGCCCATTCTTAAATCCCACCCACGAATGGCGCGTTTCTTTTGTTCCTTTACTCGTCTATCTCAACAAGTCATTCAAGCGGATTTCTTGGCGAATGAAACCTTTTCTTCCGTCATGACGTTTCCTAGACGTCTCATAACCCAGGAATCGTAATGTTTAGTAGTGCCTCACCTCTTGGAATCAGTTGTGTAGCTTTCGGAAATTTTGTAGTTTTTCTGCCGTTATCTCGAATTTGGTCTGAAATTTTAGCTCCGAGTTTTTATTGAGGTATAATATAAGATACTTGAATTAGATGAAACTTTTTTGCAATATTATCATGGTGAGGTTAAGTTCGAAATCCACTGATAGTGGGTAAGCTAGCGCCCTTCGTGTCTAATTATGTATCCCTTCATGATTATGTTAGCTTAGATTCATTAAAGTGGCATAAAAATGTTCTTTCCTGTTGAAAAATTAATTATAAAATAAATACAATGTTTACATTGTATTTATTTACAAATAAGAAATCACACATGTCAAATCCGATACAATTGGAAGATCTAACTACTTTTTCCTCCTTTTAGAGCCAATTTTTTATTTTAGCGAAATTTTGCGCTACCTACCGGCATCCTCTGTTACATATAAACTTTTCTAGGAACGTAGCATAAAATATCTTACATAAATCTAAATAAAATTACAATAAACTGATAAATGAACTTAAAATTCATATAATCTATCTCGTTCATTTAATATCAGTTGTGATAATATTCGTAATAGCAAATTCAAAGCATTACAATGTTTAATAACTTTTTATCGACATTTTTATTGGTGCGAGGGGAGTCGGCCGCTGCGGTAAGCAGTATAAGCGAAAAACAAAAGCCGTCGCGATCGGAAGATACGGTTGGCAGACACTTCTAACCGCTGCGATAGGCAGTCCGAGCGAAATGATACCTTAAGGGGAGTTTTTCTATTTTACTAGTCAAAAATTGAATAATATATATCGAAAATATTTTCTTGTTTTTGAGAGCGGTTCTAACGTCTGAAATATCCCGTTTTCAACAATTACANAATGACCAGATATCAAGTTAACATAAAATCCTTCACTTTTCCGAGTTTGGAATATGCCGTTATGGCTAGATCTTGTTAACAATTCCATAATTGACTTATCCTCTTCTTCCTCTTCCAACAAGAGAGCTAGAATGGTATTAGAATCCATATTGCGAACTAGCGTTTGTGCAATCCTTTCAACTAAGTTAGCGGTGACAAACTGAGCGGTGCGAGGGGAGTCGGCCGCTGCGGTAAGCAGTATAAGCGAAAAACAAAAGCCGTAGCGGTTACGGTTACGTAGAAGATACGGTTGGCAGACACTTCTAACCGCTACGATAGGCAGTCCCAGCGAAATGATACCTTAAGGGGAGTTTTTCTATTTTACTAGTCAAAAATTGAATAATATATATCGAAAATATTTTCTTGTTTTTGAGAGCGGTTCTAACGTCTGAAATATCCCGTTTTCAACAATTACATCTTTACGCTGATAGGCTAGAATTAGAGAGGAATAAGAAGTAAGCTTTCCATTACAACAGGTGGTAGATGATAAAGTGTCATTGTTTAAAACTTAAGGGAAGCTTACTCGGTGTTTACTTTAAAGCCGCTAGGATCCCTTTCATTGGTTTTTCAAGGCATTCTCTCTATTTTAACCGCAAACAGCCTTGTTTTTTCTAAGTATTGAAACTCAATTGAAATAGCATATTTTAGAAGGGGAAATATAGCGCGTTGAAGGCTGAACCTGCATATCTAAATTTTAATGGTGGTAGTAAGGATACACATCTATGTTATTACTATGTCCTCGGTATGAAACCAACATGAGGATACGCACTATTTTTAATCGCAGCCAAAGGGGAGATAGAGGGCAGCTGTTCCGCATTTTATAAAAACTGATATCGGCATGTGGTTATTTTCGGCTGAACATACCACAAATATGAATCGTAAGGACTAGCTCCCTTTCATTCAGCAATCCACCGCCAGATCATATCACTTGGTTGCGACCACAATGCGTTCGTACGCTTACTTTTATATAACCCTCTCCCTTAACTGAGAATCTTAAGACCGACGATTTTGACCAAAAGCTTCTTCATAAAATCGATGTGCAAAGACGTAGCTCTGTGGAAAGCCATATGAAAAAGCGAGAAAACTTTGTATTTTCCACAAGATTTATTCGGACGACCGGTTTCACTTCCATGGAATCATCANATTTCGAGACGAGGATGAAAATATATCGAAAAGAAATTTCATCATGTGAAAGTCTTTCGAGACATCTGCTACCGTTTGAGCACGACTACTGCTTATTACAATAGCGGGGGGAGGGAAACATTTTTTAAAGTTTCGCGGCGACGAAAGAAGCTGGAAGAGCGTGAATGTTTCCATTACGGGGACATTTTACTGTCTGAGAAAATGGAACCGAGGGGGAGAAGGAAGGATTGGTGGCCCTTGTCGGCAGTAAAGGTCCGTGCGTGGGGCCTCGGAGAAAAAAAAGGAAACGGAAAAAAGCCACTTAACCCTTTCCCTTGATGTCTGAAGATTGCTTTTTATAACCCTGGACCTCTCGGAATTCTTTCCAACCATTAGCAGCAATGAAAGTGTAGGACCGCTCTGGACACTAATTGTGACAGTTTTAATTTCGGAAGGAACTCTCCATTAATGCTATGGATGAAGGAAGCAACACATGGCGCTTTCAATAAAAGGCATGTTTGGAGGGAATTAACACCACTTGATGCGGGACTGTTTCAGCCTCGAGGAATTTCCGTGAATTTAATCGCTTGCAGTGAGCAAAGGCAGAGTCCATGATGGGGGATTAACATCTTCCATTTGGGGATGCAAAGAGGGAGGTCTCAGCTGTCAAAAGACTTTTAATAGTATTATCACAACTTTATAAATTATAATATAAATTTGATCGGAGTAACTTGGCTAAGGCAAACTTAAGGGTGAGTCAATATTTAAAGGAAAGGGATTGCTAATAAAAGTGATTGAGGGTAGAAAGCAAGGGAAACTACGGAGGGGAAAGCGATGGAAAAAGTTGTGAGATTGTTTAAGGAATATCATAAGTTACCATGCAATGAAAGAAAGGGCACGAAGTATATTAGTTTCCTAAACCTACCAAAAGGTAAAATTCTGAAAATAAAACAACATGGTGGACCCTTATTTCAGAAGAAAGTTTTACCCGAAGCGAAAAGAATAGGAACCCTCTCTTGAAACCTTTTCGGCCAAGTCTAATGTCCGGAAGTCCATTCTCGATCAATCGAAGTGGGCGAGCTTTGAAAGAGTGTCCATTCTTTGCGTGCCCATTTATTTTTGTTTTCTCGGAACCCCGCTTATTTACATTTCCATCCATATCTTCCGGGTTCCCTTCCAATCGAGGTGAAAGGACTTTGAGATTGAGGAGAATTTTCCCTTCTTTCCCCGACGCTTTCTCCTAGAGTATCCAATTTTACGTGCCTCCGAGAGTCGGTCTAAGTACCTCACGTGTCCCATCGCAATGGATTCTCTTTCCCCAAAAATAACCTTTCGGTTCCGACAAAGTGGGCGAGCGAGCGGCCAACGTTGAGGGAGTCGTTCCTAACGATCAGGAAAGTACGTTTCTGGTGAAAGGTAATTCTGAAGGAAACACTCGCGCGGAAATGGAGAAAAAGAGAAAGGAGAACTCAATAACAGAGTGAAGGGTGGGGTTGGAGGCGGTACATAACGGAATAAGCGGTACATAAGCTCCGAATAAGGGGAGAACATTAACTAAATAACGAAGAAAGATAAGGTAAGATTTAAGAACTAAGCATCTCATTAATTTAAATAAACTAGAGCAGCAGTGTGAAGAATCACTTGCTTCTCTCCGTGGTATTGTATTTATTTACAAATAAGAAATCACACATGTCAAATCCGATACAATTGGAAGATCTAACTACTTTTTCCTCCTTTTAGAGCCAATTTTTTATTTTAGCGAAATTTTGCGCTACCTACCGGCATCCTCTGTTACATATAAACTTTTCTAGGAACGTAGCATAAAATATCTTACATAAATCTAAATAAAATTACAATAAACTGATAAATGAACTTAAAATTCATATAATCTATCTCGTTCATTTAATATCAGTTGTGATAATATTCGTAATAGCAAATTCAAAGCATTACAATGTTTAATAACTTTTTATCGACATTTTTATTGGTGCGAGGGGAGTCGGCCGCTGCGGTAAGCAGTATAAGCGAAAAACAAAAGCCGTCGCGATCGGAAGATACGGTTGGCAGACACTTCTAACCGCTGCGATAGGCAGTCCGAGCGAAATGATACCTTAAGGGGAGTTTTTCTATTTTACTAGTCAAAAATTGAATAATATATATCGAAAATATTTTCTTGTTTTTGAGAGCGGTTCTAACGTCTGAAATATCCCGTTTTCAACAATTACATCTTTACGCTGATAGGCTAGTATTAGAGAGGAATAAGAAGTAAGCTTTCCATTACAACAGGTGGTAGATGATAAAGTGTCATTGTTTAAAACTTAAGGGAAGCTTACTCGGTGTTTACTTTAAAGCCGCTAGGATCCCTTTCATTGGTTTTTCAAGGCATTCTCTCTATTTTANACAAAGTAATTTCACGAAGTGAACGGTAGAATTCTTTGTAGTACAAAGTCAAAGATTTGAGTCATTATACAAATCGCATAGATCTAACTTCCCTCAAGATACATTTTATGGAATGTTACCGAGTGATGGCACATGAAGTTTGAAATTAGGAATAAATTTTCGTGGAGGGTATCGTCTAACATTTTTTTCCGTCGCTCCAAGTCAAAATTCCGAACCGCGGGTGATTCAATCAATATTTGTTGCTAACAAAAGTTTGAATGTTTTTCGGTCTTCGATTGCATTGATAAAAGATTAAGGCTACATTTTACTTTTTGGTTATTTTAATAGTAACCATTTAGACCAAATGACTACCATTCTTTCTAGAAATTCCTTCCGTTTAGTCAACCCAATATTCCTTTAATATGATGCAAGACCGTAATTCTCCAGGGTTCGCATATTGAATTGAAAATCGAATATTTAAAATCCTCGGATTAGCAGCAAAAAAGAATTATTTCATATTATCCTTCATCCTCGAAGCTACGTATCGAGTAAGTTCGAATATTTAGAACCGATATCCGTGAAATAGGATTTCGAGACGAGGATGAAAATATATCGAAAAGAAATTTCATCATGTGAAAGTCTTTCGAGACATCTGCTACCGTTTGAGCACGACTACTGCTTATTACAATAGCGGGGGGAGGGAAACATTTTTTAAAGTTTCGCGGCGACGAAAGAAGCTGGAAGAGCGTGAATGTTTCCATTACGGGGACATTTTACTGTCTGAGAAAATGGAACCGAGGGGGAGAAGGAAGGATTGGTGGCCCTTGTCGGCAGTAAAGGTCCGTGCGTGGGGCCTCGGAGAAAAAAAAGGAAACGGAAAAAAGCCACTTAACCCTTTCCCTTGATGTCTGAAGATTGCTTTTTATAACCCTGGACCTCTCGGAATTCTTTCCAACCATTAGCAGCAATGAAAGTGTAGGACCGCTCTGGACACTAATTGTGACAGTTTTAATTTCGGAAGGAACTCTCCATTAATGCTATGGATGAAGGAAGCAACACATGGCGCTTTCAATAAAAGGCATGTTTGGAGGGAATTAACACCACTTGATGCGGGACTGTTTCAGCCTCGAGGAATTTCCGTGAATTTAATCGCTTGCAGTGAGCAAAGGCAGTGTCCATGATGGGGGATTAACTTCCATTTGGGGATGCAAAGAGGGAGTCGTAAAAATTCGTGCACCTGCCAATCTTTCGAGATTCATCACAAAATGCCTCTCTTCCCTTTATCAATTTATCAAAGCGGAAAAGCATGCTTAATTAACATCTACATCATTTACCTCTCCGTAGGATCACGTACCCTAAAATTCCCTTCTTAAGCCCTTTAATTCACTCGTTGATGATTAGCTCCAACCTTGGTATCATTCAGCAACTTTGGACTGTTTCCAAACCTGTTTTTCCCTTGTATTCACATTCATTTGTTTTCTTTAGCAATTCATAATATTTGGCGAACTCATTTCCTGCATTTGATTTTCTGTCTCTAATTAAGACCCTTTCTTTCCTAACTACCCACTCACCATCTCTCTCGTCTTTTTCTTCACCCAGGTTACATTTCCATCGCATACTAAACCCTTACCTATAGGTCTCCAATTTTTATGCGTACATAAGTGTTTTACCTTTCGGTTAGTTTCTGTACCAAAATATTCCCTCCTCAACGCCATTTCTATCGCTTCCCGGTAGTTTCCTCCACACTTTATGTCAGCCAATAGCTTCTGTCCTTGTCTTCCCCTCTGCATTTTCCCCTTGCATTCTACCCTTAGATGAATTCTTTAACAGTCTCTCTCCTCTCTATATTTGACCTACCCATTTCCTCAGTCGACGTTTAACTACTTCAGTTAAAACCCTCTCCTCTCCGACCTCCTCAAGTAACTGAATGTTTGTTTTTTTTTATCGACCCAACGTACTCTTTCCATTGCAAGCCAAATCCACATTTCGAAGGCCTTCCTTCAATCTCCTCCTTTCTTAAGTTCCACGTTTCACACCCATACAGAAAAACAATCCTCAGGAATAATTTTAGCAATCTTTTCTTAGTTCCTTTACCGAAACGTCTTTTCAGTTCCCTTCCAAAGCTTCACCAAAGCTACATTGGCAAATAATTCTCTTTTTCGAAGATCATCTGTACACCTCCCATTTCAAAGTAGAACACTTCCTAAAAAAGAGAAATGTATATTTATTTACCCTCCTTCCTCAATGTTCACATTTCACACCCATACAGCAAGACAATCTACTAAGGATTCTACGATTCTACGAATCTTTTGCTATAACCATATAAAAGAACCACGTCTATTTCGGCAAATATTTATCTATTTTTCATAGATTTCTTTGTAAACAAACTAGCTTACAATTTATTGCATCACCTAGTTTGGACACATACGTGAGTGGGCCGTGAATGAAGGAAAGATAAGCACTTTCCCATGGGTCCGTATTGTAATGCTGTAGATTTTCAGCTTTTATTTTGCGGGGATTTCAATGTAACTCACAGGAAACAATTAAACTGAGATTTTTACGTATGAGCGTGTCTCAACTTGACACATATATTGGATAATGAATCTTCGGTAATGTGGTAACGGGATCGATTCCCGAAGAGGGCTTACATGCGAAATAACCTTACTTAGCTAAAAACTTTTAAAAGCACCTCCACTTCAGAAAAATACTGCTGTGATTGGCATAAATCGCTAAAGAGAGTCATCGGGACCTCAAAAAGTATTTGCATCAGGAACCCGTAAGATAAATGGAGAGGAAAAAGTCTTCTTACAGAGGGATCCGAACCAAAATCCCTCTTTCCTATGTAGTGCTCGGGGTATCGAAGACAGAAGATTCAAGTCCCAATCTTGTCAAACTACTCCATTCACCTTGTATTCCTGGACGCTTGCCATCATGCGCAGAGTTTACATCCATACAGAGGCATAGCCAAGTGGTAGTTTTAGGGGTCCAAGACCCCACCCTACATAGAGCAGAGGCAACAGTAAACCAAAACATGCGATAGGATGGACTCTCGAAATTGTGCCATACAAACACCGCTGGTGATTCGCAGGGTATACATATTAATATCGATCAGTTTATAAATTAATTAAATTTTGAGAGTAAGTATTTCTGTCGCTAGAGTGTAGCCAATGCAGTGTTTACTCCATGGCTCTAAACCCCCATAGACAAATATTGGCTATGCCCATGCATCTATCCCTCTTTTTTACATACGAAAACTTTATAATCCAAAAAGAGAGTGTTAACTTCGTTTCTATGCTCCACCAAGAAAATGAAAGCTGTGTGGACAGGAGTAGAAAACATTTCGTTCATTACCTTCACGAGGAAAAGAGTCCGCAAGGCCACACGTGCTGAGAAAAACTGATCGACGCATGTAACTTCTCGTTCCCAATTTCCCTTTCTCTAATGAAAAAAACATCTCAATAAGAAAACATCAGCTCAGGTCACCCAAAGTCATCCCATTTTCACCACATCTTGCGATCCATCATAACAGGAAACGGCCAGCTTCAAGGAAGCAAAAATTAGCCGAAAGTATTTCCACCCTAAGATTGTCCTTCCAAAGACATTACCATACCCCAAAACATCTCTTTCGAAATAGACCTTTCTTTGATTTTCTTAGAGGATAAAATTACGAGGGGAGATTCGTTTGGAAAAAACCAAACTCTCGCCGCATCCATTCCTTCAACATTACTGAAGCCTTCCGCAAGGTGCCCTCGCGACGGCGAAGCCAACGTCGAGCGGAAATAACGAACGCATGCGGCGCTCGGAAAGAATCCAGAGGAAAGCCAGCTGGAAATATATTTCTATAAATTGACACTCCGATAACGAGCGATATAAGATTTCCCATCTTCTCAAATAGACTGCTGGAAGAGGAAGATGGCACACAGCCTTGACTTATTTCCCGTCTCGCTTTTCCGGGCGATAACGCCGAAGAAAACAGAGTACCCTTTATTTGAGGACGTTAGGTTACATTGGTAACGTAACGTCCCCATAGCGAAGGCGTCCTTAAAATTCCAAGCTCTTGCATTTGCTGATAGCGAGGGCGGTATGAATGGGAGTTATCGACGGATTTACGACGTCGCCCCCTCTTTTGCCGTCCCATTCATAAGTCCGGGGCGTTCGGCTGAATTCTAAATGGCGAAAAATTTGATAACTCTCGTGTGGTCTCCCGTCGCTCAGCGTGATGTAAAGCAGATCCTTTTCTTAAAGGGAAAATCGATTTCAACGCCATTAACTCAGCTCTTCAACTCCGGATCGAGTTATTTTTGATAGGTACTGATTTTTTGTGGACATAACGCTCACTGAATTGAAATACTGATTAATTTCATCGAATTCGATCAGAGGCAATGGCGTAGCTAAGTTGATAAAAAATATCTTTAAACGTTTGTTGACGGGGAATATATAATGCGTTTATAGCTCTGCTGAGTGAGTGATACCATGCTTCATGAACTCTCGAACTTTCTGTTGTCTGGAACGTCGGAGTCCTGCTGGAAACGTGTGGCTTTTAATGAAAATTTTAAACGCCCTTCACGGAAGATTCCCTTCTACGGTCGTATGGAAATTATAATTCGGTACACCGTTGTAAATACGTTCAGGAGCGATTCATTTTCAATTCATTTAATACGTCATCGCCCATTTACTCGTAATGTAAATAGAACATACTGTAGTGTACCATCAAATTTAGATGCATTACTGTAATATTAATTGAATGATGAAATGCGTAGAAAACTACATTCATCTACACCTACACAAATACTCTTCAAGCCGCCCTTCCGCGTGTGGCAGGGGGTGTAAACATTAAGGGTTCGAGTTACCTCATTAGCTTACTGTTGTCGCGTATCTTTCGCGGATAGATTGAGCTTTTACACTAACACATCCTCATATCTATTTCTCCTATTTTATGCTCATTGTCGGAACGGGCGAAGTAGTAGATTGGTCACACAATGCTGATTACGCCCTTCGCAAATAACTTACACTTTTAAAAATTAATACTTTAAAATAATTGTTACATTATCAACGTATACATGTTCTCCGGAAATATTCCATATACCTGGAATATCTGTATAAAAAAAGACAAAAAATCATTAATAATATAGAATCAGTTTCGACCAACGTAAATTTTGGGCACAATAGGTCTAATGACGAGAAACTTCACCAGGAACAATAAGTGTGAGTTATCCATACAAATTAAATTGATACGTCATCCATGCATGGATATCTTTGACTTTGTGCGCATGACGATTTTGTTTGGTAACACTGTGATTCATCGATTTAAAAACCTAAAGGCAGCTGAGAAAATGTAAGTGGACCATTATATACATCGAGTAAACTACCTGTCTCATTATACTATCGAGCAATTAATAATGAAATACTTATTCTCGAATTTCGACATTTCAGATATTACTGGTAACACGTCGGTGGTGGACGTGGAAATGCTGCTTTTAATTTAAATTGATTAAAATCGACCTCAAAATTAAAAAAGAATCTCTTTTATGAGTTTCTGCAAATCATTTGAGGTTATAATTGAATGCTAATGATTGAATGAATAATTGAACCGGAGTTCTCCAATATTTTTACAAGAACCCAATTGAGCTTTTTAATCCAAATAGTTTGAAAACCAGCCTCTTCTTTTTCTGAAGGGAAAAAGAATCCCTAAGTTCAGTAGCAATTTACCCATATTTCCTGATTTATATTTTCAAATTTTACGTAAAAATCGTAACTTCATGGTTGTTTTCACAGCCACGTAGAATAGTTTAACAGATAACCCCTGAATGCTAAAAATCATCAATCATAAGGACACGTGAAACTAACCAAGTAATTAATTATGAAAAGGAAAGGTAAAACATATTTTCCCTAATGGAAACACGAAGGCCACAATGCTATTATAATAACTATTAGTTACAAACTCAAACACTCATAACCGGAAAAATCTCAATACCTGGGGCTCGAACCCGGGACCTTTGCGTTGTAGCGCTAGCACGCTAACCACTCCGCCAATGCAGTGAATGAAATAATGTGTCTAGGCACGATACGGTGTGCATTCACAGGAAAGGACGAGTAAATAAATATATAATCTAATATATGAGGAAAGGGATCACGGCTGGGTAAATCCATTAGAATTTTGAAAAAAATTGCTTCAAAAATCCGTAGTTTGCAAGCTAACTAAGCCTTTGGAAATTCCAACCAGGTTAGGGTTCTCCGTGGCCACATTGACGGCAAAGAATTATTCTCAATGCGTATTTCGGCAACTATGTTACCATCCCCAGAAGAGAAGATAACATAACTCTTAATGAACTTGAAAAGAGTGTAGGTGCAGGTTTTGAACCTAATTCGACAGTTATGAGCCTTGGGCAATCTCACAGCACATTCAATCACGCAATCCGGGGGAATTTGTACTTCGGGAAATTTCAATGATTAGAACAGCTGGTCGGCAGGTGGATTTTTAATTACGTGCCTCGTCGGAATTTTTCTATGCACCTTTTCATTTGGGAAAAGAAAAAGTGTGGTGATTTTTTAAGTAGACCGCTAAAAGCAACGCGTATCCCATTGGTGGGGCCAAATCGTTATATAATCGGAGCATTCGTGATCCCACTACAATTCTTCATAATAGAATTTTTCATAATTAGTAAATAAAATTTTAGGATTTTTAGAACATAATCTCGTAGTGGATTGACGGAGCGTCAAGAAAGTTTTCGGGGAATTCCAGCACTAGTATTGCTTCATCCGCATTCACATCGCGTATGGCACAGGACAAGGCGTCAGTTCTTCTAGCCACCCGTGACAGTTCCATTTCAGAGTGGGCTATCCTCTACCGAATGCTAGAATAAACGGCATAGCGGATACGATTGACGCAACAACCTCCGTGACGCATTTTCGCCCACAAGATGATTTCGACCCAGAGTATTTTTTGTATCCGGAAGGGAAGTTTCCCTTCAAATCTTTCATCTTCATCCATTTGTGATGCCAATTTCTTTAAACGTAAGCCTTGTGTGTGCCTATCTGAGATATAATCTTCTAAGCTTCCAAATATAGTTCTAGGAGGAAACATGCTTTTCTAATTTATTTTGACGCTGACGTGCCCGTGGTAAAAAAACTCGAAGAATAATTTCTTACCAATGAGAGAGCCATTTAGAAAAGCAAAGTTTTTTTTTCTTAGTTTCAGTTAAGAAGTTGATTCCGATGAGATGAAAATTTCCAAGCAACATAAAAAACGAGAAGCAAAGGAAGTAGTAATAAGGCATACAGGATTAGTAGGGTGATTGCCGTGTTCTAGAATTATGACGGAAAGATTTCTTTCGTTTGTGAGGAAGTCAATTTTCAGTGTCCAACAATGCAAAACGAATGACGTGAAGGTTAAAAATATGCAAAATATTTATATTATAGTTGCTAAAAGCATTAGAATCATCAAAACACGTCGTTAATTGCCTTTAGTAAAAACATACTGTAACAAAGCTTAGGTTGGTAATTGTAATATAATAAATATCAGTTATGATATAATATACATAATACTCTTTTCGATCCAAACTTGAAGTTTTGAGAATGAGTCTTGTGTTTTACGTGTTTTCGGATAGTTTCTTAATTCGGTACAACAGAAGGCGTTAGTGATGAACTTTCATAAAACTACAGCTTCCACAGTTCATTTTTTACAAGTTAAGATATCTGAACCCTGAAATAAAAGCCTGTTTGGCAACAACCTAGAAGCTCGTATCTCCTTCACAAGTTGCGCAACACCAAATTCCTCCACAAAAATAAAGCAAAATTCCTGGAACGATATTTTGCGCGCTTATTTGCAAGTCCCTTTCAACTAGCGCTGGTCATAGTAACCATAGAAACCAGGTCGCCCATCCAAACACCAGGGTATTTTCGTTGCTTTCTCCTTTGCCCTTAATATTTCCTTTGCTCCCGTTCCTCTATAACTCGCCTGTCCCCAGGAATAGATCTCAGAAGGGTGAAATATTATAAAAAAAACCGAGGACAGGAAGTTGGGGGAGGGAAGGTCCGGATTTGAAAGACGCAGAAAGGAATAGGCAAAGAGCAAAGGACAGGATGCGGAACGGAAGATAGAAGAGTGCAAAACCCCGAGTCGTATTCGGCAGTAAGGACATGGCCGGGTGATTAAAGTCAAAAGATGAAAAAAGGAATAAAATAGAATGCGAAATATGTAAACGTGGCTCTTTTTTGGAGTTCCGAATTTATCCGGTTTGGTTTCTTTCCTGAAAAGGTTGATTTGCATTAATCCCTCGGCAAAGGTCCCTCTCGACTTTGGACGGAATGAAACAA
Organism: Ladona fulva; assembly: GCA_000376725.2. Taxonomy (NCBI): domain Eukaryota; kingdom Metazoa; phylum Arthropoda; class Insecta; order Odonata; family Libellulidae; genus Ladona; species Ladona fulva. The sequence goes on from KZ308246.1 coordinate 595,054, forward strand.
AATATGTCATGCATATTAAGACACTGAGTTGGATAGGGCTATCAGAAAAAGTTTCGGAAATTACTTCTTTAAAAAAATATGCTGGAAACTATTCTTAATGAATTTTCTTGCGAAGTAAAAAATGCATATAACGGATATGAAAACGTGGCAAGGTATACAATACGTTGTGTTTAAGTATAATACAGGTGAAAGTTTTTCTGTGTCGTTAGATACAATTATAAATTCGGAAGCTAGGGGTATATCTGTATTCTTTTTGTCCATGTAGCTGATATAAGAAATAAAACTTTTGCTATAAAGGTTACCTCCTTAGAAATGGCAACGAGAAATGATAACATTGTATATTCTACGTCAAACTACGAAGAAACTTTATTCCGCATATCTACACAAATAATTACACACTGATTGAAAATGCGGCACAGTTTCTACAAAAATGAGAAAAATCACAATTTATTACTTAACGTATTACCGGACTGTATTGCGCATGCAAAAGTCTATCTCCTGTTCTTTTGAACGAGTACTTCCACGGAAAGAAAATGATAGGTGCCAAACTATATCGAATTTGCCATCCAAGATTACTGAGATAACATACGAGCGCATTATACTAGAATTTGTAGTAAACAAGGTAGTAAATCTTCTGAACTAATCCTTACTGAATAAACTGTAAGCTTATAGAATTTTTTGCGTGCATCTCGGGCCAAGAAAGCATATTTTTAAGGTATTCATTCTCAAAATATTTACTCTTTGCGATATATTAACCGCGTCTGGGAAGAGAATGGGTTACGCCATCTAAGACAATGGAAATAATTTGATGATACAGGAAACAAGAATTATCTGTAACCTCTCTGAATGCGAAAAATATTCAAATTCTAGATGGCAGTCCCAAGGAGAACCTTGTACCTACAAAGTCTCCCAAACGGCATGGAGAAATGTTCTGGCGGGATAGCTCAATGGATAGAGCAACCGACCGGCAATTGGGAGACCCGGGTTCGAGTCCCGGTCTCCTTGTCCGTTTCTCCTTGGGAATTTTCCGAGATGCACGACTTATCGTGCCAAGTCATCTAACCCGTTTCCTTGTTAGATGGCAGTTATTTGCGTCTCGACAAATACTGTTGCGTTCCGTTGTAGAAAAGGGCTGATAATGTCCATGACACGTATTTTGAGACCTCAAACTGGCCATTTGAATATCAGTTCATAATTTCAATCTTCGAATTTTATAATGATGCTTATAATTGATAGGTAAAATAACGAGACGATAAGTTTCTCTAAAATAGAATTATGTCTATTAAAACCGACGATGTATGGAAAACAAGCATAAGTAGTTATAAAAGGAATACGGCTCATTCAAACTTACCACAGCAATATATTGATCAAAATTCCTCCTGACGCTAAATTGTATGGTTATGGAGTACTTCAGCACCACAATCGATCATTTATATCACCGACCACTCGATTAATGAACGTCTCCTTAATTAATGCATAGGTTATTTTGGAAATGTATGAAATATGAAAGGTGATGTACGGTGGGGTGTTGTCCCCGGGACCGCTACGGTGACCGTGAAGGCCGACTTGGAACTCTGAAAAACTGCCTGATACATGAGGCTATAAAGTATGGTACAATTGTTTATATGCAAACATTTGTATTCAGTAAATGTTACCTCTTATATGAAAATGTACACTCATTAAGAGAGATATTTGCAATGAAACAGTGAATTGTTCTAGCTTGTACATATATGAATTGCATTAGATTAAGAGGAAAACAGGAGTGTACTTTTTCCACTGGTTTATTTTCACACGACTAATTTCAACAGATAATCGCCATCCTCAGGTATTCCCTGATGTGATGGAGTTCCACAAAACTACGCCTTCCTCCGTAGAATTTATTCTATTAATTGCATTGATGTATCGCTGTCACTATGAGATATCTGTATAGTAACAATATATCCGTGTAGAAGATGTTTGCGTTGTAATATACAATAACTCTCTGTCATTGCAATAAGTATTGTACACAGTATTCTGCATAGTGAAGTATAATTGGAAAGGATATCATTATTTCAATATTGTATTGCAGCTGAATCAATAATGTCGCCACCAGACTATTAGTCTGACAGTAACAATGAATTAGTTCCCAAGGAGAAACGGACGCGAAAAAGGTCTTACGGAACCGGGACTCGAACCCGGGTCTCCCAATTGCCGTTTGGTTGCTCTATCCATTGAGCTATCCCACCAGAACTTTTTAATGTCCGTTTCTCCTCAGGAATTTTCCTAGGTGTACGCCTTATCGTGCCAAGTTACATAAACACTTTTCCTTCACTGAAACAATATTAAATTGTTCTAACCCATTCGTCTAGTATGGAGTGACTTTTAGTTACAAACAACCAGGGGCATTTAAGCTATCAGAGAGACTATCAGATTGAGGCCCACACTAGGAATTACCAGCAAGAATTTGAGTTTTTCCGTAAAATTCACAAGAATACTTCCCATTGATATCTCATTCGCTTCACTTCCAATAGAATAAAGAAACCAGTTTTGAATTATTGCATATAGCTTTTTTATAAATTATTATAATGAATATAACATATTTTATATACATATGATGCTGACATTCAAAACTAATATTATTGACATTTCATTGTTACATTATCATCGAGGCCCCCATGCGAATGAGGTTCATTTGCGGCAAATTATAAATCCTCCTTTGCAAACAGGAATATGGACAGACTCCTTTAATGTGGCGATTTGACTTCAAATTAATTACCTACATCGAAGTATTAGCAACAGTATTATTTCCCTTGATTCTATGGTTATACAGGTAGAGCTAAACTGAGTTTTGGCGCGGTGAAATAAAACAAATCACTGCCTTTTTTTCTAAAATATAACCGCGAAAGTCATACTTCTAAATTCTTACCACGTTATTCAAACATCGGTGCATATAATTAAATCTTTCCTCCAACGTCCTCTTCAACTCTCAGAGTAATTGCAGGCAACATTTGTACACGTGGCATTTACTTAGTGAAATTCACCCGCCATCGTTTCCCTTTTTTTATATATTTAAGTGGGACACAAACGCGCTATGTACGTCCTCAGGGAGAATAAAAATCCTCATCCGCTGAAATAAGCACGCGGTAATTTTTGTAGCCACTTCTACACGTGCCTCAGCCCATTCTCGCCTCATTTGGCCTCCATTTTTGTCGCAAAAGCACAAAAAAACCTTGGAATTGTTTCTCCTCGGGAAATGAAACATAAAGTTAATATAATCCGGCAGAGTGGCATTTTCATTTGCCAGCTCTGGTTTAACTTCGACGTAAAAATATCATCATCCGGAATATCGCGTGGCATCCCCCGCTTATAATGCATGAATATGTGTCCCCTTTCATGACGGGATGTTTCAATTTAAAGGAGAAAGCTACTTAGAAGAATCTTTTCCTCTGATATTTAAAAGACGCCCACTCTCATATTTATATTCGTGCGAGTTAATTTGTTCGCTCAAAAAGTCTTTGCTTACTCTCTTGAATCTGAAGAGTTTAATTTTTCGCTCGCATCTCGCGGGGAAAGAGATATGAGGAAGAGAACGATAATGATGTACCATCATAAGTCGTATACTTGAAGAGATGCACATACATCTTTACTATACACGTGTGAGAATTGTGCAAGTGCTTGTATGTGTACTGCGGTGCGAGAAAACGACTATTCCCAGAGGTTTTCAAATGTCATTTAATTGTATTTTTTATAAAACGTGCTGTTCACCTTTCATCTCATAATGGTTGAGAGGAATTCAAAGCTCGTGTTTGCGGAGCCTAACAGTGCTCGCAAATGGCGTATTAAATAGAGAATTTCATCCTTTGATTCTCCATTATTCCTCAACTTTTCCTCTTTTGCGTTATTATCGAGATTGACCAAAATTCAACTATTACTGGTTGACCTAATTTTCAAATAATTAGATTATAAATATATTTTAAAGAAAACGATTATTACGTTAGGTTCCTCTTCTATGGATCGTAGAAAGCAGGCTGTATAGTGATAAATGAAAGGGCGTGGTTAAAGCCAAATCATATTTCAAGCAACCTCAGCTGTTCACAACCTTAGCTAACCAAAATATCTACATATTCAACAAATTGAAGAAATTAAGACCGGCGATAGCAAGCCCCAGAAGAAAAGTATATTTCAAGATATGTACCTTATTCAATGAGCATTCATAGGAAGAGAAAATATTCTAAATCTCTTACTTGCGATTTATCTTACAATGTAAGCCTTCAATAGTAATCCTCGAAAAGTAAACCAAATGATAATTAAATCAACTGATTTACAATTACACGTAAAATAATAAATTTTATTATGTTGCTCGAATCATCAATAATGGTCAAGAAATGCATTTTAACTCAAGAAAAAAACCTAGAGTTATCTAGAACTGTCGTTGACTAAATAAACACTTCCTTAGTATGTGTCACTTTACGTAAAGTAACTCCGACTCAAAACTGGCATATCAAACGTAAGATGACCTCAAATTGTACCAGAAACCACTTTACAAACACGTCTACGCACTGCAGCAGCTGCTTTCATTTTTAATTCATAAAAAGAGAGGCAGCAAAAGCTGAAATATCTTTAAGTTCACCGATAAATGCAATAATTCAAAGCCCAAACAAAGAAGAATAGCTTTAGTCCAATCAACTGCTGTTATTCTCCCTTCCTCAAAAGACGATATATTGCTTCCTCCGTCTCCTCAGCCGCGAAGATAAATTTAAAGGACTCCGGTATCTAAAAATGTCCCATACAAATATGACCGGATGGATATTTCGCATCTGCTGTACATTCATTTGAGAATTTTCTATTATAATTCTTCAATGATAGCTTTAACTTTTCTATTAAATAGTTGCATGTAATAAAAATGTCCTTTTATGCCAGAAAATTTTACCCTGAAAAATCTTACGTAGTGTATTTGACATGTGGTTTCAATACTATTTCATTCAATTTAGAAATCATTTGAGTTGATAGTAAAATATAGATATATAATGTTGGCTGGTGGTTGTATATTAATACGTAAATTATAGCCGTTTCAATTGTAAATTATCGTAGTTAGTAATCCATTCTATCTAGTGGACGGATTTTTATGTACTATTTTTTTGCAACTGTACATGCAGAACTTTGTAAGTTAGAGTTAGTTGTTGGTGTTAGTATGAATTAAGATTGCTACGTAACCCAGAGTCTGCGACGAAATTTTATAGTAAATTAATAACCGAATAATGAATGTGAGTTTCAACGAACAAATTAACAACAAAGGAGACTTATTTTACCCGAAGTATCAGTAGTATAGTTGTCAATGATAGTCTTATGGCGAATGTGTTTTATGGCGTGTTACATTTAGAAAAAAAAATGTCTATGATAAAGACAGATGACGACGCAATAGTGAATGATGTTCGATGAAACGTTGAAAGCCACTTTAAATCGTACATATAACCATCTTTTCACCTCCAAGCAGCTATGTGAGCGAAAATATTAAGAAATGTATTTGCAGAAAATGACTTAGAGACAGATCAAATTACGACAGCTGAAATCAAAATTATTTTTAAGAAGTTGGAAAAAGCTCTTGAAAAAGGCAGAAGTAAAGAAACCAAGAAATCTCCTTTTATAGTCAAAATTTTACCTGATATCGTTGTGTCGATTACACTCCTAGCATCTGGAAAGGATCCCAAAGACAAATATCTCAACTGCTACACTTGTTATGTTAGGTTTATTATTCTCTTACCTTCACAGACGAATTTAAAATTGATCACTTCATCAACCTATGACATTGATAGTTAGACATCGTTTTCATGTAATATGCGTTTTATCGGTTATATTTTTGTAGAGAATATAATTAACAAATGACGAGTAAAATATATTTGCTTAGTTCAAATGGTTTTATCTGTATATTTCAAATTTACTGCGACTACTGGAAGGATTTGTAACGGGTTAATCGATTACCACCTTAGTTTGATGGAAAATTGCGGGCAAAATCGCAAAAATCTTGGTTAAAAACGGTAATTCCAGAAACCGAGACCTTCATTAACCAAGCTACCACCGTGAGGAAACCGGTTAACTCGACCACGGATAACACGAAACATCGGTTTATACGAAGCAGCACCAGTCAGTTTTATCTCCTATAACTTTCAATTTACTCGAGTAACGCGATGTTTGACGCGAAACGGATAACATAAAACAACGGTTAATAAGAAAACAGTTTAATGAGTTGCTGGAAGAATACCCGAAAAAAAATCCTTCATAAACACAAAATGGCACTCACGGTCGAAATCCAATTTGCATTTAAAGATTATCATTCCGAATTCCAAACTGCTATTTTTCATATATTTTGCAATCATTTTGTAAGCAGTTGAGTTAAGGAAATTAATGTTTTGGTGATCCCGGGTTAAAAGTCTATCAAACACCGAGTCCCATTTTAGCCTGAGAAATTGAAAGAATAATTGCTCGGTCGCGATTGCTTGCTGGACAGTAAAACCGCCCGGAAAGAGGGAGACCCGGGTTCGATTCCCAGATATGATAGAATTTTTTTCTTTACTTAATGTTTTCATCAAAAAGTTAATCAATTTAATATATCTAAAAGTTTATCAAATTAGTATATCTAATTGTTTATCAATTTAACGTAACTAAAAGTTTATCAATTATATATCTAGAATTTTATCAATTCAATATATCTACACCGACAATGATTTAAAATCAAAGAGACGGTAAACAATCCCCACTATGAAATTCAAAGTACGGGTTACGCTAACTAAAATTTCGGTTAACACTTAGATCGGTTTATGAGAAATCTATTGGTCGGTCCCTTACATTTTATGTTAAACGATTTTAACTCCATTTCCATTACCAATTGCAAACTAAACTTCTTATTTTTATTGCTTAAAGAATCTGTCATAATTTTTCACATTTTTGCATTGATAACACAGTACTTATCCCGCTATCCGCGAGTGGGATAATTTTGGAAAACATTTGCTCTTTTCCGGTGCCTCTGACATTCGAAGCGGAAACGGCTTAAAAATAGATACTTGTCTGTTTCCCGCGACGGAGGAAAAGTTAATTACTTTCCAGGGTTTGATCAGCCGTATGACGGAGGTAAAAAATAACCGCGACCCTGTCTGGGATACGGCTTTAACTCTTTCCGATTCCCTTTCGGATTGAACCCGGGCAGGGGAAAGTGCGCCTTTTCCCAATGCTTATAAATGGATTTATTTTCGGGAGTGAGAAAGCATGGCGGCATGGAAAGCTCTTTCCATTTCGTACGGTGAAAGGGACGGAAATATAAATAATTAGCCGGAATTGCTACCGTTATGGAAAAGAAGCGTTTCCTTCAAACGCTCATTCCCTGCGAAAATTTTCCCCGAAATAAAGATGCCGATGAGGAAATAACTCGGTTCCACTTAAAATCATATAGGCGAATATTATACGGTGTTATAACCGTCTTGCATTCCATACGAATACGGAATTAACGGTGAATAATGATGAAATCAGGAATGTAAAGCGAAAGCAAACACCGGAATGGTGGATGAATATGAATTTCCATTTCAATTCGTTTGCATTCACAAGGGTGTGCGAGTGGTATTTAAAGGAATTAATATTTGGAGATACGAAGGCAAATTATTCATCTGCATATGCTAGGGAGAAGCGAAGTAGAATATGGATAGTGTATGATTAAAATTATGAATTGATATCATGTGGGATTATTCTGAACGAAGAATTACTGGAGCACAAGGAATGGCAAATAAGTAAGAAAAAGGTCTTTTCCAACTGCGCAATAGGATGGCTTGAAGTACCTGATTGAATTTATTGCTCGTTTGCATTGTTATTTCCCATTCAAATCATTGTATTCATTCTTTGTTGCATTGTTTATCACTGCTCGTTTACTGATTTCAAGGAATCCATACATCAAGGGTCTTTTTAGAGTGGTTACTTAGGATGGTTTGAAGTACCTGATCTGATGAATCAACCAATTCAACGAGATCTTCTGGTGTGTTATAATGAGATCAGTGTGATAAGAAAAGGATGATTTACCAAGTGAAATTTTTGCTGAATTGATCTCGATGATTTTCAAAAATTCATAACACTCGGAGTACGGAACTCTCGTCTCTAGAGAACCGAGAAATATATTTACGAAAGTAAAATTCAAGCATTTTTCGAGAGATATTAATACTTAATGTATACCCAGGGAATAGAGTTCAAATTTAACATAAAATTATGCCATAATTAAGTAATAGGAGTCCCGGGGAAGTAGAGCCTTGAGGGTCTTTTGGGACCCAGCACTCTTCGTCGTGCCTGCTACAAAATCAACGTCTTTTAACTTTAATCTTTTTTATGATAGGGTTACTGCATTTCAAGCTCCCTTTCAGATGAGTCAAATTAAAATTAGCGGGAAAAACCAATTTTTTTTAATACTGTTTTTTTAAAAAACTCAAATGGAAAATATTTCCATTGTACTTTAGTGTTATATTATATACTTCTTCCCTATCTGATTTCACAACATCTCACATTCTTCCTTAGGAATTTAATTCAATCCTTATTCAATTCATATTTATTCCTTTATAGAGTATATTTCCAAGAAAAGACGGACATGAAATATGTCTGAAACGATCAGGACTCGAACCCGGATCTTTCACTTTCTGAGAAACTGCTCTAGCCAGTTGAGCATTCACGCTAGAATATTCGTTCCTAAGGGGCGATACTTTATAGCGCAAAATCAATTATCATTCTATTTTCCTTTCTCTGGTACGAAACATTACCGCTAGAATTCGATTGGGTTTGGATACTATGAGATCAAGTTCCACGCTTAATGTAAAATTAGTCATGTTTGTTTTCGGAGCGTCTGTAGATGACGAGAAGAGCAAAGAAAGAAGTGCCGAGGGAATTCTATCACTTGAAAAATATCGTCATTTCCGAAAACTATCGATGGGTTATTAAACATTTTTTAGAACATACCTTTAACGTGTCTGTGATAGTTTCAAGTTAAAATTAAAAGAAAAAAAGATATCGTTATCCAACATTGTTGAAAGTAACCTAATATTCAATTTCTTGGTAAATCCGTGCAGATCACGATCAGATGTAGTAATAACTTTTTTGCAAACACATATTTTGAGATATTTTAGCTCTTTTATATTTCCCGATTCTGTTAATTCTCAACACCAATATTAAAACTGTAATTAATGAAATGTCAATAACAAAGTATTTTCTTGTCATCCTTACCATGAATTAATGTTTGTAGAGAAAATTACATTAGAATTGATGTATTTATTAACAACGGTTAAAACGGGGGGTCCCCAGACAGCCAAGTGGGTTGCAAAATTGCATTCGGTGAAAGTGGTCCTGGGTTCGATTCTCGATTGGAGCCTACGTAAGAAAATGACCTCAGCTTTCTAATCACTTTTAAAATGTATACCACTATTAACTGCATTTCGAAGGAGATAACCATAGAATAATTATTGTACAAGAGATTCGTATCAACTCCTCGGATGTCTCTTTCTTTGCAATTTTATGACGATTACTTGACACGAAATTCGGTAAATTCGTCATTATTTAAGTGAACTACTTTGTCTAAGTGATAAACTATAAGTAATTTCTGTATTATATGGAAGTTACTATGGAAAATATATATCGAAATGTTGGAACTGTTGACTCACAAAAACCGTAATACTTCATTAATTTCGCCGATAAGGTAAAATGCGAATAATTATTACGAAAACGAAAGACAATTTCCAATATCCCTGTTTACAATTTATCATCGCTGGCCGGAATTCGTGGGTTAACATAATGAACTATAAGTGAAATACTTAATTATTTCTACATAAGACATAATTTACCTGATGGTGGCAATTTAGCCGAAACCGGTCGTTAAATTATTTCTCATTTGTAAATTATAGTGCTATTTCTTAGTTCAATATCCCTGGTATTTACAGTTTCACTCTGATTATAAAGTTTAAAAAATAGAAGCCATTTGAGCAATAAATACTACAATTCTGTGTCTTAAATCTTCGTCCAACCTTGAAAATGTAATCACGCTTGGCTTTAGTGATTTGCAGGATTTAACTTAAATCGCAAGAATTTTATGACCGAATAAATGCGGATGGAAACATACACGTATATCTGCGTAAGACTAAGAAATATTCCTCAATTCTGTGCATACTACATTGCGATTTTCACCGCATCTCTTTTTCCCTTCGCCTCCGAAGTCTTCCCGAATCTCACGACAGTGTCACTAAGAGTTTTTTTACTCGATTCTCAATCCCTGACAAACTTCCGATCATCACAGGTCACGCAGCATAAGGGGAAGGATATCACGTTCTTCCGTAACAAGAGCGAAGGAAAAAAAAACACCCGACTTTCGCCTTCGATCCATCCCGACGACGACTCCCGTATTTGCTCAGCTCCATTCATCAGAACAACGCCGCGGAAACTTTTTCTCCTTCACCCGACATCTTCGAAGGCTGCAATCTACGCATCACGCGGATCCCAAAACTTTTTACCCCCGGGAGTAACGAACGGGGAACGCGCACTTTTTCGCCGCTATCTCTATGATCCTTCTCGGCGAGAACTTCATCTTATCTCCCCTTACACGGCGAGAACGAAAGCATTTTGGCTCATGCCGAAACGGAATTTGGTCTTCAGCCAGGTTTTTTCCGCGCGCCTTAACTCTCCTCTTCCTCCGCTAGCTTCCTGGAATCTTCCCCCCCTTCCCATTCCCTCGACATTATCTATGCGAAATCAACGAATTCCCAGTGGACTATACCTGTAACAAGTGTACGCAGCATGGACTAAGGGCACTCAGCATATTCTCAGCGAAATCAGCGCATGGTGAACTTTGTCAGTATTTACTAAGCGGACTAAGTGGACTCAGGATATAGTAAGTGTACTTAACGTATTTTAATTGGATAATATATATATTAAGCGCACTCAGCGTCTACAGAGGGAACTCAACATATACTAAGCATACTCAGCGTAAAATTAGCGGACTGAGCGTATACTAAGCGAACTCAGCGTATATTAATCGACCTCAACGAACATTATGCTTACTCAACGTATAAGATGAGGGCTGAATATATTCTAATCTCACTCATTACATATAAAAAGCGGAATCAAAACTACTAAGCGGACTCAACGTATATTAAGGGAATTGCACATATATTAATTAAGTGCACTCTACGCCTACAGAGGGAACTCAACATAAACTAAGCGAACTCAACGCATATTAAGCGAACTCAACGCATATCAAGCGAACTCAATGTATACGAAGCGGGCTGAACATAATCTAAGCGCACTCAGCTCATAGCACGGACACTCAAAAATACACATACCAAGTCGTATATTTTAAGCGCACTCAGTTCACACAGCGAGCTCAACGCATTTTAAGCGGAATCAACATATACAGAGCAACCGCATGCTAAGAGAGATACATACTGAGAAAAGCCAACATTCTGAATCAACACAGTATGAACTGAGCATCTTGTAAGCGGTCCCAGACATTCTTAGCAAATAAACGTAGAGAAATCGAAGCACGATTTGATAGCACGAGAGCATTCACAGGCGTTCAAGATCGAGAATAAGTCAATTAGACCTCAAGAGCAGCATAAAAATCTCCTTCATATTCTCAATGCCCATTCTCTACTTGAATCTTTTCCACACCAATCTCGTCTCCTCTTAAAGCCATCTCTCCCCATCTTTTCGCTCACTTTAATACAATTTCCTTCCCTCCGATTCCCGATTCTCCAAGACCGCTCCTGCCAGACCTGTCATTCTTCCCTGAGCGGCGTGCAGGATGTGAGATCGGAAGGATAAAAGATAGAGGTGGAAAGGAAGCTTAGAGAGAGAGAGAGAAAGAGGTTAAGCAAGCCAGCGCTTCCAAAACTTTTACCCTCCGTGGCACATCTATGAATCTGCTGAACATTGCGGGACTCTAAATCCGCACAATTATTCGTGGTAGTCCGGATTAAAATTGATTGATGGACCTGTGTGTGAAATTCATACTTTTTATAATTTCGCTGCAGAATCCTATTCAAGGATGAAACAGGTTGGAAAATCGAGACATAAATAACGTAAAGTCGAAAGGATTAGGGGATTGTTCGTGATAGGAAATCACGAAATATGTTTCTTGTGAATAAAAACAGGATAACTATGATTTCGTACTCATCCGGAAACAGTGGTGTACAGAAATATTCCGCCAGACACCCCCTTATACTATAGTGCCTTGGGCATGTACCCCATTCACCCTGTCCTTACAATGGCACAAATATTACAGTATATAAATATGTACATCTAAACATAATATCAATGGTTTAAAATAGTTATTTTTGTCATATTATGTGTTACTTTATCTTTCAGAGGAAAGGTAAAGAAGGAGAATGGTTCCTGTATTTTTTTTCTATTCCGAGCCTTTGTCCAATTTATTCTCATGGCCGGATGAATGTGATGGGGACGATTAATGATAATTTGGATTTGGCACATATTTCTTCGACCGGATATCGTTCCCGACACAAAAACCCACAGTGACGATAAAACACCCATTCTTATAGTGGTGATTCCAGCCGTTGGCCAAAAAATGCTAATCATTCCACTATTAAGACCAGTGATTTCAATTGCTATAGGTAACCAAGAGAAAATTGTTGAAAAGAATGAGATTAAAAATCTATACCCTTAAAGAAATGGAAAATCCGACCTTCAACGTCAAGAATACGACAGCTGTTAAAAGCCAGCTAAGAGTTGTGAAGTGGAATTCTACATCATTAAAATGAAACATCCAGGTTAACGGTTCCCTTTTGGCTTCGAACTAAATATGAACTTCGTTATTGGGGGATTTTATTGTAGAGATGCTCAATTTAGAACATAGCATATTTGGCAGATCCTGTAATATTGAGATTTTTAATTCTTCAAGGTGTAAAGAAGTAATTTTTTAGGGCGCAACCGTGCTACATATTGTATACTATAGCTTATAGAAAGGCAGTTATCATTTCTGTGTCATTGGTTTCCAAGCTCGCTCAAAGAGAAAGAGATCGACATGACTGGGACGCGAAGTAAGGTTCCCTACTTTCCAGCAATTGTTCTAACCACTAAACTACCATGATGACTCACTTCTACCCTTCATGCTTTTCAACTGCTTGGATTTTCGGGCTTTCTAAATTACTTTTAACTTATTTCAAACTGGCTATTTGTTATCAATTTAACCTGGGTGATCTCTAATATTTAAAAATGATTCGCCATAAGTCTTCACAAATTTACATTCCATTCAATCGCTTGATTTTAAACTACCTATTTTTTAGCTTATAACATCGTGAATGAATATATAACATATAAACGAATCGATAATGATTAGACTGACGACGAAAGTTGGCCGAAATCAATTTTCCTTTGAGGTCCTCATATCCATCTATAACTCTATTCACATCATTCAACGGCAGTTTATATGTGATTAATGCATCGGTAATTTGATGATGATAGTACGGTGTAACATGGACAAAAAGTAGAAAATTACGTAATTGTTCATGCACCAATGTGTACCAAGTGATACAACTGTGGTAGTTTAAGAGTAAAATTCATATCCCAAGTGAAAAACGATTACAGGCATTAGAAATAACTGAGTCAGAACTGATATTTACAAAAGAAGGAATCTCTGAGAATTATTCAAGAAAGCTTCGGCTGAAGAGACGTATAAATGTCTTTAACTGGGTCAGAAGAACTTTATGGTGACTGTTATTACTAGATTTTTGTGGAGAACCCTTAAAATCGAAACATGGAAATGAAAAAAAAAAGACTGTTGAGAGAGGAAAAGCACTCCTCGCAATCAGCAAAATCTGTTACTGAAATGGGTGTGCTATTCGCAGTATAGCCTCCGTATCTAAGGAGCCACGAATAAATGTACAGAAAAGATTGCGACTTGTGCGAGAGACACTGGGAGAGGGAAATATGAATTATGGAATGTGGGATGGTCGAAGAAAGTGGGTTATGCGGGAAAGAGGAAGACGATGAAGAAACGTTTGAAAGTGGTTCGTGAGTGTAAATAAATAGTCGAAATAGAGGAAGATGAGAAACAGAATAAAGTGAGAAGATCATAAAGTGTGAAATAAAATAAGCCTGAGATCAAGAAGAGATAGGCTTGAGAAAAAATAGATGAAAATCGAAGCTGTGGAAAACATGGAGGTGTAAATGGAAAGAGAAATGAGACGAAGTCAAGGCAATGTGGTAAGCGAATACATGAGAGATTGTACATAAAAATGAATAAATTAAATCATCGCAGTTGAAGGAGATAGGAAAAGATAAACCACAATGAGTGGGAAGGAAAATTTACATCGCAAACTTCTTTCGCGTCATCAGTATGCAAACATAAAAAGTTTTGAGGTCTTCGAGATGTGGGTGTGAATGGATGTAAGAAAATTCGTAGAATAGATAAGTAAGTTGGGTGGATAGAAAAACAAAATCGATGCTAGAGATAGCTAAGGAGGAGAGGGTTTTAATTAATGTAAATGAGCGTGGGTGAAGAAAATGTATGGGGGAAATACTAAAAGACAAATTGGTAAAGAATGTAACTGTGGGTAGAATGCTAGAGGAAAGACTAGGAAAGATAAAGACGTAAGGTATTCCATAGTATAAAGAGGGAGATAAGTTACCAGGAAACGAAATAAACAGCATAGAATAGGGAATATCAAATACATATGTACCTTTTGAAAGGTATGAAAGTAACATGTAAACTTTGAAATATAGTGGCTCTGCGCAAGTCGATTCATGCGCAAACCAAGTTAAAGCCTGTCAGTTACCAAATTACTCGATATAGATATCAGACGGGGAAAATGGCTTAATTATTCTTTAACCACTCACTTTAAAACTAGATACTATAACGAGTTAAAAGTCAAAAATAGCTATTTTTATTGAAATATATGAAATATTTCAACTGCAGCAATAAAAATAATAAATCGTTGTGTAAGTTAAAAACATAAAGCATAAATTATGGATGTATTCCTGATTTAAAATAACCAGTAAATCAGCAAATAATTCGTGAAGATAACGTTTTTGTTTTCAGCCTGAATCAGTAACAATTTGCCTACATGATTGTAAAGTTTCAATTTATTCAATAACGTACGAGCAAGTTTGATTAGCAAAAATGTGTCACTAAAGGGAAAACTGGCTAGAGCAAAATCCATCTTTGTAAATCACATTGCAAACGAGGGTGTAGAGAGCGAAATCGACGAAAAGTAACGTGCCGCTATATCTTGGCTCTACTACATTTTGGAGAAAGGCCTCGATAAAAAAATAGTTAAAAAAAGTGAATAAAAAGTAAATAAAACGGCTGTCTGGAGCGCGAATGACAATAAAAAACTTGTAGGTGGGAAAAACAGTTTTCTTCAGGAAATATGAATGGGTTACAGGAAAGAAGAAAAACAAAGAAATATGTTGGCTGGAGACGTCAACGACTTCCGAAACTGGATCGGGACAAAGGGGTTAATGAAGGAGGAGAGTAGATAAATTCTAGGTCAGCTAATATGGACAGAAAAAATATAGAATATTCTCAGCTGTGTTAAATGCAAGCACAAAATAAATGAAGAAAAATAGCAAAGAGTAAACATTAAAACGGTCAGATGATGATGACGGAAAAGAATTACGAGAATAAAAAAGCGTGATAAATGAGTGATAAAAATTAAGCGCCGCTTAGAGAGAAGAAAAAACGATGACGGATTAGGTGATGAAAGGAATAGAAGGAGACAAAGAAAGAAAGTTTTAGAGGTAGAAGCGAAACACAAAACGACCTGGTCACAAAGAATCATTTCTATTATTTTACAGAGAATTGGCACGGCTTGGATTGATATAAATATTTGTAAATGTTTCTCGCATACGCAACGAGACTTCCACGGTGAGAAGAACGGTAATCTTTAGCCTAAAAGTGATAGCCTTGCATATCCTACAAGTATCTGTTTACTCATCGATGTTATGCATCTCCCATTAAAAAGGGAGTGTCAAACCCGCTCCGAACAGAGATCTCTCATCTTTCGGGAGGCTATTATCTGTGTTTTCTCGATTAAAAGATTTTCATCCTGCCAGTAAATTATTTATCCCGAAAGCCGGTTTGAGCCTCAAACCCTACTTAATTAGCCAACAAAAGCTCTGAAGGAAAGGTGAGGATTACTAGACAGGATGAGGAGTGAGGTTATAAGTGGAACAAATCGTGGAAGGCGCAGCACAATGTACTCATTACTAACCATTTTGATAGCTTGTGATAAAAATGCAGTCTCTGGATTAACTTGATGGAACCATTTCATATTATTTAAATGAGAAATTCTGTGGTTAATTCTACATAGACTTTAATACACGAACGGTTTGGATGATCATCATCAGGTACCTGATGATGTCGCACGGCAACGAAACCGGTCGTGTAAGAAAATCTATGTGAAATTAAAAACAGAATTTCTCATGTCAACAATTTCGATAGCAAACAATCACGAATGGATAGGATGACTGCCACGATTCAGCGTCCCCCAGTCCTCTTTCCTATTGTTACAGCCACCAGCAATACTCCCGCAAAATAAAATGAAAGATACATTTTACTACATTCTGAACCATAAAATATAATAAGAGTGTACGAAAATATCGGTTGACGGACATACATCAATACTCCACGCTCTGGAGCTAGCAGACGATACACACGTCTCGCATAGGTGAGGAAGAGCGAAATAGGGCAAAGAAGAAAGAGGAACGGGAACCAAACACCTCTTCCATTCTTAAAAATAGCGGTTTGGACCGCAAAAAAATCCACATGGAAGGAAGGTAGAATGGTGAGGGAGCGGAATTTTTTCGACTCATGCTATTGGGATGCCGATCGGTGGCGGAGTTAGGGTCGCGGATTATCGGGGCGTATGGAATACCAGGACGAATATATCTAGATCCATATAACCCTCTCTTATGCTTTAGCCCATGAATTTCGATGCGCCGCTATTTTTCGCGGCTTCGACTCGTGCCCGTGTTGTGATTCTGACGGCTAAAAATACGCGCGGAGGGATTTTGAAAATTCGGTCGCGTGGGCTGCCACTGATTGATACGGGAACTGGTGATTAGAAAGATCTACGAACGCGGAGGGAGTGCTACAAAAAAAGGATTTCATTTTTAGCCCGTGAATGAAGCTCATTGAGGGGGAAAATGAAGCCAGAAGAGGATGTCGATTCGCATGCGGGAAAAGGGATGTAGAAGCGGGCGTGATTAAAAGGTATCCACCGGTGATAAACTGAGAAATATTTTAATGATCAAATTCTTAGCAACAAAGTTCAGAATTAGATGGTAATTTTCAAGCAAGGTTAGATTAGATGGTTTTTACAAGCAAGCCTTGCCCATGAATCAATGTATACGCTAGTAGAGGTTCCCAATCTGGAGCTCTCGTTCACCTAAGAGGAAATTTGCCTAGGAATTTTAGGGGAATAAGTAAAAATATAATAAATATAAGTACTATATTGGTATCCTTGGTGGCGGAATGATTAGTGTCCTATATTAGTAACATTGGTGGCGGAATGGTTAGTGTTCTAGATTTGTAACACTGATCTCGGGTCCGAGTCCCGGCTAACTGGGTTTTGCGCTAGAGCATGCGCGTTTCCGTCTGTGATAGACCACATAATTAAAACGGATACAATTGGGGACTACCGTTTTCGGCAAAGAAATAATAACACTATATGCAATTTAAGTAATTCTCGAGTCATTTTTTTCTATACCTGAATGGTCGCAATGTATTTCGTGGATAAAACCCATTGCAATTAATTCTCTGGAAATGAATTAATTTCAAATGAATATTTTAAATTTTGCAAGCCTATTACAATTGAAAGTAATTCCTGGCTCCTGTGGACTGCAAGACGACAGGCTTGTGACTAACTTATACTCCCTCTCTATAGAGTTAGGTAGGAAGAATTTGGATTTCATCCAAAAATTATAACAAAGCTNTATTGGTAACATTGGTGGCGGAATGATTAGTGTCCTATATTAGTAACCTTGGTGGCGGAATGGTTAGTGTTCTAGATTTCTAACACTGATCCCGGGTCCAAGTCCCGGCTAACTGGGTTTTGCGCTAGAGCATGCGCGTTTCCGTCTGTGATATACCACATAATTAAAACATGCGCGTTTCCGTCTGTGATATACCACAATTGGGGACTACCGTTTTCTGCAAAGAAATAATAACACTATATGCAATTTAAGTAATTCTCGAGTCATTTTTTTCTATACCTGAATGGTCGCAATGTATTTCGTGGATATGAAACCCATCGCAATGAATTCCCTAGAAATGACTTAATTTCAAATACATATTTTAAATTTTGCAAGCCTATTATAATTGAAAACGAACTAAACCAATACAAAAAGAAAAAGTCAAGTCTAAGAAAAATAAGGCATACACTTCTTGTATCGACGGTTGTGATGTATCGCAAACATTTTTTCGTCTTAAAGTAATTCCTGGCTCCTGTGGACTGCAAGACGACAGGCTTGTGACTAACTTATACGCCCCCTCGATAGAGAAAGGTAGGAAGAATTTGGATTTCATCCAAAAATTATAACAAAGTAGCATTACAAAAAAGTGTCTTAGAGATGATATTGCGACCGGCGTAGGGTTGAAAAGATTTCGATGAAGTACTATGAGGTGCACCAATGAATTTCTATAAACACTTTTGTGAATGCACATGGTGAACTTATGACCTCATTTCTAATCATAATGAATAGGAGTACAACATAAGAGCTCGAGAGAGCCAAGGGGGTACTGGGACTAAAAACGTTGCTTTTATATATTATGTAAGGAAAAAACTCATTTTCACTCCGATGAAATATTAACAATATTACCGTTTCCTAGGATATTCCGATCTAAATTCTGCTAAAACCTTTAATTTAGATAAGTAAATAGATTCGTTTCTACGGATTGACTCGTTTTCTACGGATTTTCTCAGGATTCCATCTTATGTAAACTTGGCACATGCATTTATCATCATCATCATTCTTATAAAGATTCTCGTTAAAGGATTTATGTAATATTAGGATTTTTTATTATATAATATTCGTAACTCCGAACTGTATATGCAAGACGCACATAGAAGTCAATCCATGGCATACATTATCTTCAACGGAGTATTACTAAATCCCGTAACACTAAAGATAATTAATTTAAAAATAAATCGCAAAATAAAGCAAGTTCTACAGGAAATTTTGGTTATAAATAACATCAGAAATACATCACCGACCTCATCTGCACAAAGGCTATTACTAAGGCTGAGAGGTTTAAAAACACTCCGTAAGCTGTATATCGGCAGGCGGAACTCCCGTTTGGAGCCAAAGTATAAATTCCGGATTACCGATTTCTGAGAATCATTTATGCGGTACATAAGGGGCTCCCGGTAGCCAAGTGGGCAACGCGTTCGACTTCGGTGAAAGCGGTCCCGGGCTCGAATCCCGGTGGGGGCCCACGTGCGAAATGACCTAAGCTGTCGAAGCACTTTTAAGCAATACAAAATACATCTTATGCGCATTTCGGAATCTCAAGGGTTCAACAATGGGAAATTGACTATTACTAATGAGCTAATTGCTCATTGATTTATCCCTCTTTGCTGCATCGGCATGTTATTTGCGTACATTAAATGTTACTTAGAAGCCTGCTACTAAGACACATGTACATATATAAGTATGACTGTTAATTAGCCCACAGGTGGGTTGGTTCCTCATCCCTTCCACCATTACAAAAAGATAGCTTGGGAATGGGGCGACTAGGCAAGATGAGGAGTAATGTACACGATAAACGGCAAAATATCGTTGTGGTGCAAGAGTAATGCTTCCACGCACAAATTGTTCCGTTCATACGGGAATTCTAAGGGACGAAAATTGTTTGCACCTTTCCACTAGCATTAATAATTCTCTCGCTTTGAAAATAGCTATTAATCGTCGTTAACAACGGCAAAGAAGATTAACAACAACAAAGAAGATTAAACCCATACAAAAATTTTAACCGTGACAAATTTGCCGAAGAAAGAACCTTCATAAGACCCTTCATTTGCTTAAAGGGCCGTGAGCGATTAGTGCTAAAAAATGTACACATTCATTTTGCCCTTTTGAAAATACGGGGAAATAAACTTTTACTCGAAGCGGTTCCTTTCTTTCTGGAGAAAATTCACTCCTTAGAGGATAATGAGGGGCAAATATCCACGAATTGGAATTTATTATTTAATAATCCGTGCCGGGATTTCATGCATCACTTCTTCGGACATTTCTCTTTCTTCCTATCCCACTCACTTCAGCAAATTAAAATTATATTATTATTTGTAACACTTGTAAAGGATTGGTACTCAGGTATGCACGACGTAGANAAATATACATACAGTATACTTTTACACTCTAGTGTACAATAATAATAATAACAACAATAATACTTATTATTATTATTGATGCCCTGTGGCAGAAAGCCACCTAAGAACTAAATCAATGTATCAACTATTCTGTATCAACTATTTAATATCTGTATCAGCAATTTAATACGTGATTAAATTATGCATTACTTAAAAATCCTCAATGCCAATATTAATACAATGTAACTTAAGTGGTATAACAGTTTTTATTCATTCAAAGCTTGGAAAGCAAAGATTTAGTTAGCTGTATGGGAATCTAAATTAAGCATTACATGGGAAAGCTTCCAAGGAGAAACGGAGATGAAAAAAGTCTGACGGGACCGGGACACGAACCCGGGTCTCCCAATTGCCGGTTGGTTGCTCTATCCATTGAGATGTCTCACTAGAATATTTTTCCACGTCCGGTTCCACGACGGTTCCGTCAGATTATTTCATGTCCGTTTCTCCTTGGGAATTTTCCTAGGTGCCTTACCGTGCAAAGTCACCTATACCCTTTTCTATGCGGTAAAGCTGTAATCTATTCAAAGACATTGGAACTATTTAATTTGAAAATACGTCCAATACGACTTAAAAGGCGTTTCTGACGGGAAGTCCAATTATTAATACGATAAAAATATCGTAAGTATTCACTAGAAAATTTGTGTATAATGTTCAATCAATTCTGTAAGGGATACGTGCCCTTCCTACTTCGAATGATTGACTCCCGGTTTCCCGTCACATCTCTTAACCGACCACCGTTTTTCCGACACCTTGTTTCTTTGACAGCCTCTTTACTTGGTTGCTTTGATGTTCAAGGAGACAATGTCTTAGAGGTTGCCAATATAATTAAAATAACGCTATGTATAATGAAACTAATAAATGGACAAGTATCATTTAACAAGAGTGTAAGGGACCATGCTAAAGTAAGAGATACGCGGATATATTCTAATTATGTACGGAAATACTTCCTTAAATATAACCCGGTTGAAAATAATAAGCAATAAAGCCAGTTTAAGAATATTTTTTTGCGAATGACACGTTCTTTATATCTGTATCATTATAAATTTATTTTTATTTACAGTTTTATAGATTAAATTAATATTTTTAAAAGTGTTAACTGTTCAGAAATGCTACATATGTTGAATGGCATTGAATACATTCAAACGTCGAAGTCTTAACTTTGTGGAGCTTTGCAAGCATGGTGAAATAACTAAACAAATTTCCACATATTTTAATGGCGAGCGGATTCAAAACGTGCGTATTCATAATTAGGAAAAGGTTAAACACACACAAAACCTTTTATTAGAAGAGGGAAAAAGGTCAGGAACACATAGCCAATCGCAAAACGGGAGAGAGAAAATCAGTAAGTGGGTGAAGGATTTGTGGGTGGGAGAGGGATAGACATCGGGTTGACAATTGATAATAGGGGGAAGTGGTTGGGGAAGAGGGGATTGTAAGTAAGAGTGTAACTGTATTCTTTGTGTTGTATTATCTCCATAAGTTCGAGATGGTGAAACTTGCTGTCTTTTTTGGCTGTGTAACAGGATGGGTGAGAAATCTGAATTATGTTTGTGGAACTTTGCTCAGTTATTTTGCCATGATTTCCCGTTGAGATAAATGCTCCTGCATACAAGTTAATTGCTTCTTCCAGGACTGATATGTAACAGTAATTGATAAGTCGTTTAAAGATGTATATTTCTCATACATAACTCAACACGAGGCCCCACCAATGTGTGGTAATCAACTCAGCGTTCGTTCCGCGACGGAATTCCGTACACAGACGTTGACTGGTAATGGAGACCGAACGGTGACACCCTTCCTGCAAGACAAAGAAGGGCGACTGTAGCGAAATATGTATAAAAGGATGAGAATTATATAAAAATGACACAATCGCCGCCTTTCTGAGGAAGTCCAATCTTGCACGAGTCACTGAGCATTGAGCCAGACACTTCCGTCTAGCTATCTCTCAAATGAAAATAAAACAGCGAGTCCGTAATTTGAGGACATTCCAAAATAATTTCCCCATCATAATTTAAATCAGGAATCCAGGAGCAATTAATTATGCTGTGCAAAAACAATTTTTCAATCTCTTAGATAAATTTTGATTGGAAAATTGCTTCAGAAATTATAAAAATTTGACCACCAAAACGGCTTTATATCTAATGATTGACGAATCGAATGTTCATTAAGAGAATAATTAGCGGCTGAAAGCGGAATAATTTATAAATTCCGAACGAAATATTTCACCACTGATTTCACCAGTGGGGGTATAAAAAAAAACTTAATAATTATGATTTTCAGTATACAATTATTTTAATTGGGAATGCGACTGAGGTTAACACTTCAACATTCCAATTAATCCGGAGTTTCTTGCCATCAACCCGGATGTTGTAACGTTTTACAGACAAGTTTTCTTGCTCTCCCAAATTGAATATATAATTGTATTTTGTCCATCTCGAATTCTAGCTTTATTTTCAATACTGCTACCAAATTTTGATTACCTAATAACATAAATATCAATTTCGAACCAGATATGTTGCTCTCTCACGCGGAGGGTCCTTCCGAGACTTCGAACCCAGAAGAGACGAAAACCCAGAGTGCTGCTGATATTGGAATTGGGGTCAATGGAGAACCTCTCCTTAGGAAAAACACATAGTTATCATGCCAGAAATGTTCCTGTTCGTAAAATTTGTGATGGAAACATTCTATCAGCTGCCACTGGAGAAGCATGATGAAATGGTCAAGTGTTTTAACTGTGAAATTCACGGCAGAGCAAAGAATCGCATAACCAATAAACCGATGAAATCTATATGAGAAGGCGTAACTTGGTGGAAAGCTATAATATGAAATATAGAAACTGCAGTTTTTTTATAAACTCATAAAATGTATGCTCGTTTCATTTAAAACTGGAAATTGAATCGACCTGGATAATTGAAAATAAATTCCCGGAGAGTAATTTTTCATCTTCCTGGAATCATCCAGTGGATTGCAGGAAAGAGTTCATTCTTAATCAAAGATGTGATATTAGGGTTTTTAGGTATATTCGATTCAATCCATCCACCTTAAATCAAACATCTCGCAATCGATTCAGACTCTTCCGCAAGTACGTCGCCTTTGGTGCACTCCACTGATGAATACTCGCAGGTGTCTGCATTATAAATTCTGCCAGTGGAGGGTTTAGCATAGCTCGCTGACTCATCACTCCTACACCAAACCACAGGCCACCCAATCCCGCGGTGTCTCCTGAGTAATCATCGCCGGTCAATATGCGTCCTGTTATCTCTACGTTTTCTTATGCGTTAGTTCCCTATTACGTAATTGTTGCATCTCACATTTATTTTCCTCAGAGAAACTTATTTCTTTCGACGTAATGTAAATGAGCAATGGACGCCGGAACAAATGCACGATATACTGTTATCAGGCGAAACCTTACATCGCAGTGAAACTTGGATGGCAACGTAACCAATGCAAATATTGTAATAAAAGATTAAGTTATTAAATATTACGATACAAAAATAAACTTGGTGTACAGAAAAGACTATGTCTACTATGTGAACTAAGTCTAGTTTTGTATTACTATAATCTTTAATGAATTATGGAGCAGTTCCACCAAATAGCGCTCGACATGTTTCATTACAATGAAGACAAAATTATTAGTTTTCTTGTAAATTGTTTTTATGTTCGTAAAACTTATTGTTGTTAACTATAAAATCGTTTCTGTGCGTGTGGAATTTCAGTTTCTGAAGATTAAACTGAAGAAATTGAGGAAAAAATTGAAGTAAAGTTGATAAAATCGATATGACCAGGCGTTACTTGGTGGAAAGCCATACTAAATGAAATGAAAATCCTTCGTAATTTTCCACAGGTTTTATTCTGCGACCGGTTTCGTAAGGTCTTACATCTTCAGGCCTGATTTTATAGCCACTGAACTACCATTCCGCGACTCTTCCACAAACCTCATCACAAAAGCATTCCCAAAAAAGCGGGAAAGAGACGCGGAATGGTCGTTCAATGGTTACATCTGCCACGAAAGTGAGAGGCCTGTGTTAGAGTCTCAGTGATGTCGCTATTTTTAATATCTGTCTATCCTTGGATTTTGAGTAATATAATTTCCACCGTGTTACAATGGAATTAAACATTCAAGAAATAATTAGGATTTTTGAAGTGAATGATATTCTGACATGCCAAATCGGATTATTCTCATTCATAAGTTATATACATGAGAACTTTTGGTTAGCAACAGTAATTTTCTGATGAATGGGTTTCGATAGTTTTAAAAAAACTTAACATTAACATAACATGACTGCAGCGCTCCAATATTAAGAATAAAAAAATGGAAGTTTGAGTCGAAAAATAAACTAGCGCATAATATTTGCTCCCTCTTTTAAGAGAATATGAGAATTAATTCCGAAAATGAACTATTTAACATTGAAAGTTCAGTAACCTATTCAAATTAAATTTAAATTCTCCAAGAAGTAGGTCATTCTGGTAACTGCATACACTTTTTGATATTTAATTTAGTGTTAGTTTTATTAGAAATTCTGAGGTGTGAAAGCATTTAACAGATTAAATTTGTATTATCTTGAGCGTCCTTTTATTATGCCTACAGCAGTACACAAGGATATTCTTCCTAACTAAGAATATTTTTCAGTTGATAATTGCTTTCACCATCATGTTACGTAGGGATCAGTAAAATTCATCCTCTAAACTTAGAAACATAATCCGGAGAGAAATTAAAAAGACGAATTCATAAAAACAATGTTTTGCCGGTCGGACCGGTATACAATAATGAGCTATCCAATCAGTGAGAGTTGGCCTCGAAAAGTTTGAAAACGTCTCCTAAGCCCACTGATGCTCTGAGGGCATCCAGAAGCTGGCAAACGAAAGACTTCAAGGGAATTCACCAAAATGTTGAATCGATAAAAAGCACGCGGTATTCGAGTGATTCCAGTTTTAATGAGGTCCGACGAGTGGGAGTTGACGCCTTTGGACCGCGACGCAGCTTTCCGGGGGAACTTACTCTCCCTTCCGGTAGAGGTCTGTCATTATTGCTGCCACGGACCTCGTCTACTCGAAAGGGAATGGCCGAAAAAGCGCCGACTACGAGAGGAAAGGGTGAGGAATTAGAGAAAGAGGAAATGGGTCCCTGCTCATCGCTCTACCGCTGTCACTGCTAACGCGAGTCCCAAGAGCTATCATCCCATGGTTTTAATCTAGTTGAGGTGTTAGGGATAAGGGGACCCTCCGGAGACCATACGCAGCCTCACTGGTGATAGGGTCGACATATGAGCAAACGTATAAAAAAGGAATGTAGGATTTATTGACGGATTATCTCGAGGGTCGCTATTCATCATGTGACACATTTTCTAGCTTTCACCTCCTTTGGCTTTCGGATATCATTAACTACAACAGTCACCGTTTTGAGCGCACGTGTGTGATTGTTTGTTCTATTTCAGGAGCTTTCCGCATATTTTTAAAGGAACAATTCGGGGTTACCAGATGGGACGAAAATAAAAATTTTCCGTAGAAAATTTTGAATCCTGAGATAAATTAGTCACAGGAATAGGAAATGCCCTGTTGATGTAATGAGTTTGACGACGATAAACCTCTAAGTTTACATCCAACGCAAGATAAGCATTGTGGCACTACTTTGGTACGGTCGTTCCTGTATTTGGGTTGAATTATTTGTAACAAGGCTAGCACGTAGGTAAAAGGTGATGCATTAATAACTGAACATGAGTTGTCTACCGAGTCAAGACATGCGACGGTAAATAACAAAAGATACCTCAATGAAAAGAAACATCGCAAGAATGATTTTAAAATATGCTAAAATGTTGTTTTGCTTCCATATTCGTCACGCACCGATCGGCCAACGATATATTTCTTCACTAAAATGGGTTTAAAGTTGTACGAGTACAACAACATGAAATGTGTAAAAAATGAACCTCTGAATCCGTCTCTGAAAAATACTCCACTGGTGTTCAAAATATTTCCCACGGGCGTTGTGAATAAATTATACTAGGGCGAATCTATACGATTTCAGAAATTTATCGAACGTATTTTAAAACCTCATTCATAAATATACCTACATTCATTCCAGCATTGAAAATGCAAAGGTTTTCGTATCTACAATTTATTTGAAATAAACAAGCGGCAGTTGCATTTTAGATGCAAATCAGGCCGGAATCAGAGCTGCATAAATTATCTCGATTTCTATATAATTGTTATGCTACAAATTCATACCTATGGGAAAGGATATAATGGAAATTAATTTTCCGCAAAACTCTCGCTGATAAAGCAAGTTTTTTGCGCACGTTATGGAAAGTCACGAGCAGTGAAAGTAAAATACGTAGTTATCATCTACCTTACGAAGAGGCTTGGCTACTATCCTTCAATCCCACGGTGGAAATCCTCCTGCGTCCCGTTAATTATAACGTTTGTAAAATCCATCGGCCGGTCTTCTTTCTTGCCGGTCACCAAGGTTACTCTCCTCTTTGCTGTCGAAAGTTAAAAGAAAATCAATTCAACCTTCATACTCTCAGCGCAATATTCTTAAAAACCCCATGACGTGTTACCCAAATACCTATATAACGTTTCGACGGGATAATACCGATTCTAAACTAACCAAACCCATTTATATTAAATTTAATACTTTTAGGAATGTAATTTTGTTATTTTAATTTAAACGGAATTAAGTTCAGGATTTAATGAGTAAATGTAGGAGTGTTGGTGTTGAAAGTACTTTTCCAGATTTCCGTGATATATTTGCTAGAGAAAGCTTTGCATTTTATAAAACCATTACGAATTATATTCTCGTGTAGAAAAATACCCTCCAAAGTAATAATTGTGATAAATAACAATAATAGAATGAGTTCTGCAGCAGAAATGTAAGATGATGGTCCATTGTGTTTCCTCCTAAGAATTCGTAGAAAAATTTTACTGATAAATTTCCTAATATTCAACGGTTGCTTAACAACGTATTTCAATTCAGGTAACTCATAGAAACATATTTTAAGATTTAGGAGAAACTGTCAGTAAATTATAAAGGTGATTTTCATAAATCATATTCGATAAATTCGAAGTCAATGTATTCATAGATAATGAATTCACTGAGCTCCTTTTGTAATTAATTGGCTGAATTGAATTACTAATGAACTGATTAATATTTCCATTAATGAGATCATCGATAAAATTATTAGCAAATGATCATTCAATTGCCTCGGCACTGGTAAACAGTAGTGTTCGGGTACCATATAGCTTGTAAGAGAGTAAACATGTACATGTAACAAGGTCTAGAATAAACATAAAATATTCAATTATTTTAGAAAAAAGATAGCATATATTACCTGAGGAAGATTAATTTGGCAAATACTTGAGAAATTGTATACCAATTTCTAAAGACAAACAGTTCATGTTTAATAGGAGAGCGTATTTTTCCCAAAGTATTTTATCAACTCGTATTTCTTAATGTTTAGAAAGGAAGATTTTTAACGAGGTTATTCATTACTTTGTATAGCGTTTCATATGTTATGATTGATGCTCGATGGAAGGACATTACGAATGTCCTTCCATTGAAAAAATTTTACGCTTAAAATGTTAGCCTTCGATGTAAAATGGAACGTTTCCTTGATTAAAATATATAGACATCGGCTACCGAGGGACTTCATACGTAAATTTCCTCTGACATGGACCCTTGCTTAATTTTATCCTTCATCCACCACCTTGATCATTAAATACAACCACAATTTACAAGCTTCTCGGTTTACTAGAATTTTTATTCTTAATTATTGATCGTGAAGAGTGATAACTCCTTAAGTAAATATTCTCCTTAGAGAGGAACGTAAAACGAAAATGGAACTCGATATGCATCAATGTGCTTTTTTAAAATATTTTAATGAATCATAATTGTTAATACTGAATATCAACTGATATACAGCATATAATGCAAGATCAGAGTACACGAATAAGTAATGAGGCTCCTGAGGAACCAGTATGATATACATAAATTAATTCATTCCCTCAAGTTTGCATTTTCAGATGCTAATTTTGCCTTATGCTTACTTAAAAAGTACTTCTTTAAATTTGCTTTAGATGTCGATTTAAAATATGCTATACTGTACGTCATATCGTCACATTATTAAATTCAAAAATTCAAAACTTAACGGTTGTTCCAACGAAACTTTTCCGTTGAAGATTTGATCGTTGTTTAAATTGATGGACTCTTGTCCTGATTTTAACATTTCAAGAGGCCGTTATTTAGATCAAAATATCGTGGCATGATTCACGAAAAGGACTTCCTAATACGAAATTACCTGATGAGATCGATCCAATTCAAAACTCCCTCCAATGCCTTGCAGCTTCAGTTGAGGTAACTTTAGTATATCTTCAAACTTATTAATGCCTTCACGACTTTGATCGCGATGAGAAACTACGCGATAATTTAAATTAAAATGAGGAATCGATCGATAAACTTTCTCAATCACCGAGTTCGGAGTCGGGATCCTCGCACTCGACCGTTACGTGCGATGCTTATGTACTTAATGGCACCTTAACCGCCAGCGATAAATTTGATAGCGAATCCTTAATTCCTATTGGCTGTAGATAATGATTGGTATATAAGATTGTTCATAATATTTATTATGTATCTAATTTATTCCTAGATGCTTATTTAAATAATTTTATAGTTAAACAATTGCTTTTCGGAAAATGTTATCACATCATAAATATTTTTGAATAAATAATTAAAATCATAGAAAATTTAGCCATCGATGGATGTATGACAACCTTAATCTAACTTTTAAAATAATAAATATAAACGATAATGAAGAAGCAAGAGAAAGTTTAGAAAGAGTAATTTTCGCACATTTTATTTTATAGCTTTATAAGGAAGAAAATATAATGGATTTTTATTGAAGTTTGAATACCTGAATGAGAAAGTAGGTAATCCACAATTATGAAAATTTTAAGTTCCTCGTCATGATTCCGTTCAAATGCAAGTTTAAATACCAAATAATTAAGTTGCTCCAATGAATCATTATTTTAATCTATGCTACATAATCTCATTAGAATTACTGTACATAACGAATATGTAATAACATACAAACTACTTTGTATCTCCTAGTTGATGATTCAATAAACAGCAATCCACTGGTATCTATCACATTAGAAACTATTCATTTTGTGTAACTTTCCAAAGTCAATCAAAGTTTTCACTGATGTCACTCAGTCTCGTAAGTAATTATTACGTGGATCCAGATAAATATCAAGTCTCTCTATAAATAAGCTTTCACTAATAAATTATGATGACTTCACTTGTTACAAATTATCAGCTTTGAAGGAAAATAGTCATATCGATGATTAGCTAGCAGTTTTATCCTTGAGTGAAATTTCTAATAAAGGGAGAGTTAAGGAAAAAATTGTTAAAGTAATATCTTGCATTCCTAGAACGGTAATCCACCTCAATAGAAGATTAAGTTAATAAATAAAGGGTGGAATGTCTCCTTACCTTCTTAACCAGGATCAGCATTGCATCTCTAAGTTACCGATCATATCCTACAAAAGCACCGATGTAATCCTTTCGCTTAAAGATAAACCAAACTTCTAATGGATACAGCAGATACATGAAATAACCTCGTTCACTTTCACTGAAAAAAATTTACACTCATACTTCACCACTTCACTCACCCTGGATACATTACACATGTCCATGTTCACAAATAAAACTACTGATAAACACTCGCAAAACCACTGTCAATGAACATCAACACATCACATTAACGCTATAGTAGTTTTTCATTTAATATGACTTAAAAAATCACAGGACACAGTATGAAAGTCCCAGTATGAAAGCAAAAACGTATGTTTCCGTGAAATCCTAAATCCTAAGTAATAGTCATTTTAAACGCACCGAAACACGAGGTTTGAGTTCAACCACACTATTTTCACGATTATTTTCAGGAAGCGGAAGCATTTTTCGAATCCAAAATCAGAGATTCTCTGAGTCTTACATAAAAATTAATACCTAAAGACTTCACTGATGATTTCATTTGCAAACACTACAATCGTCTTTAATCCCGTTTTTCGTCAGGTTCTGCTTATTTACTCAACCACAAGGCACTTCTTAGAACCACACAAAAATATTCACAAAAACATTTTTACTTTCATGCACGGCATCCTAAACCTACGTAATATTGAAGCTACTAAAATGGGTACCGAAACTTTTAATTTTTCAGCGGGGATCAACCATAAGCCAACCGGAAAGTCATAGGCACCACACATCTTCTCAGTGACAGTAATCCATTTCCGCTGTGCACCGCTTAATTACGAAACAGAAACTAAACGCGAAGTGCAAATTTATGGCCAAAGGCAGAAATAGAAGTCACGCTCTTTCATACCTCTATACTTCTCTCCTGGCGTCACTCCTTTTCTGTTATTCCAGTAACTCAAGTGAGTTCCTAAGAAAAGTAATGGGCTGAGGTACGGCTGGTCTAACCACCCTCTTGAATATTTTCAGCGATAGCTAGGTTATGCTCGAGATATGCAGGAGGGCCAAGGGCAATGGTCTTTGTATCTCTCGGAAGCGAACCCAAAAGAGTGCTGTGCTCAATTCGATTTCTGTAACACTTACGCAACTGGTGAACATGTTAAATGAAATTCTTTCAAAAATACCAAAAGAAAGACTGCACGAAAGAACTGGGAAAAGGTTAGTCGAAAGATAAGCTAATCTCAGGATGGTATCCGATTTTATGCTTTCTTATGGTACATAACGAAATCGACGTAATTGGCAAAAGAAAAGCTTTCTTGTCCGTCATCAGTTTACAGCCTGCATTATATTCCATGATGACAGCCACATTAACCAATTATTGCAGTTTTTCCTAATCTTTATGTTTTCAAGTTTCACTTCCCGTGTACTCTAGACAGTCCCACTAATATACAAAAAGTCCGTTTTACTGATTTATATAAATTAATATTTTACGAATACTCAGTATGTTTATGAACAGCAGTGAAATGATTGGAAGTTTTATTTACATTTCATCAATATATTAGAAAAACGAATAGAATAAAACGACATCAAACCGATCGTTTCCCATCTTACAGTTCCTCAAGTCCCAGATTCGTAGCAAAGGGGGTTAATGCCCTCCCACCCTTGAGAATAAAGCCAACAATAAACGGAAGTATACGAGAGTATGGCCTCCCGAATCATGGCATATAATTACTGATAAAGATACCCATGGTGTACACTTTACAATGAATCAGTTTTCATTTTTATTAGAATTTGGGTGGGAGTAATCTTGCCCCTGGATTGTAGTGTTTACTCCATGTCCCTAAACCCCCCATGGACAAATCCCGGCAACACCTCAGTTAAGTCCCACTAGTGGGACACGTTCCCCCGGTTGGTTAAAACTGAATTACAGCATGTTTGCGGGAATAGTACCAATAGTACGAATATAACGATGAAGCCTTCCTGCCAGGGGCAGCTTTTTCTGATGCTCATATTTCCAAGCATCTTACTTCCCTCAGCATATACAAAAAGCGTCATGATCTACAGGGCTCAGTACCATTATCAAGCAGTTGGAACTAGAGTTTTTATTCCCTCTGGTGCAACAGTTTGCTTTTTGTGCAACCAGACATTCACTGACCCTTTCTTCTGTATAAGGAGAACAACATACGACTGGTGTAGATTTTCTGTTTCCCAAAGGAGTTCTTTCATTGATTATACAGAAAACTGGTCGGGTGTTTTCCCTTTAGAAATCTTACTTATTCCATTCAATCTTCTTGCAATAAATCACATAAATAGAGAAATGGACTTAAGTGAAGACAGTGTATGCCTGATTAACACATGGTAAGAGCGGAGATCACTAGCCTTCTTACCTAATTACTTGTAAAATTTATCGTGGTGAAAAATTATTCTTTTTTATTTCGTCGTTTTTATAATAAGCTTAGATACCAACGAATCAAAAGCCATAGTCTCCAATGAAGTGGAAATATTCAAGGCCAGGAATTGGAGATCAAATATTTTAAAGATTTTTCCCATCTACCGTAGATTTTTCCGATATGAAAACATACAGAAGTATGCTATCTCACGAATTTAATTCTGTCCAATTTTTAGTTTTTAACTCGAAAATTTCGTATTTCCAGTCTTTCATTGTATCTATTCGGTTTTTATGTTCGTATCTCAAAAATAATCCCGTATGTAAATGTTAAAATGGTTTAAAAACATGTCTTAAGTCATATAGTTTGTACGTCGAAAAGTTCGTATGAAGAGCCGTTTGTAAGTCGAGGTATCGCTGCACTTAATACGTTCACTGCGATTCACTACGACATTGATTGGTACGACAAATGCATTGGTAATGGAGGTTTCCGCAGTGAACGTGTTCATAATTGGTTCAGTTCCTAATGGAAACTATGAATACTACTCCTACCTTATCTTAGAATAGCACTGATATACCCGAACTTTTATAACATAAGGGTTGTTTCTGCTTCAAACCAATCCAGAATGAGTTTCTGTAAACCAACGTCTTATTTGTTTACCGATACTTGATAACGTTTGATGTTTAATAATGATAATGTTTGATGCGCATTAATTTAAAAACTGGAATACGGAACGTTTCCTCAGAGTATAACGAGGTTTACCTATAAATTACTCTGTTTGAGGTAATAATTTTGGACCAACTACCTTCATATTATCATTCAAAACCACCCAATGAACTGAGGCATTTTAATAACCCCATATTTTGGCCACAGCGAAACGGAAAATTCAATCGTTACATTAAACTTACAATTTTGGAATATATAATATTAATAATTAGGCCCAGCTATTTCCTCCTTTACGAAGAATGCTCAGATATTTCCCAATATTTTCTGTTTTAAATAAGCAAATATTTCATGTTATAAATTAATATGTATACTTTCCTATTTAATAATAAACTTTCCAAAGTTAGATTTGTTGACGTCTCGCAGATATACAAATAATAATCATGCGTATGGTGCTTTAAGTAATTCATCGTAATTTTCACGTGTTAGAAAGATTTAGGGGAAATACTCGACCAATTTTTATTTAATTAATTTAATTTTAGAGACGTATTAAAAGTAAATCGCCTTAAAGTCTGCTAAAAGAGACCACCGTTTCGAACGTATCCTCTACCTTTCTATCAGCAGCAATTTTTGTGTCAGAGGTTTAAAAACACTCCTTAAGCCACATGCCGGCAGGCGGAACTCGCGTTTAGAGGCAAAGGGGAAATTCCGGATTACCGATTTCTGGAATTTACTTTCACAATAAGAAAAAAAATGATATTTTACTTATGTTAAATCGTATTTTTCTTACTTTTAGACCTTTGAAAATGGAAGCTTTGTTTCCGAAATGTGCATAGAGTAATTTTCGGAAATCGGCAATTGGAACTTCTCGTTTGATTCCGAACGCGAGTTCCATTTTCCAAAATATGGCTTACGGTGTGTTTTGAACCATTAATTCATTAACAGCCTTATCCCAATTTTCTTTTCTTTAAACTATTTCTGTGATAAATTCTGTCAAAAATTCTGTGAAATCCATGAGAGTGGTAATTTACATTTCACCTAGCTGTATTTTAGTTTTAGAATTTCATTTTAGAAGAGGTATGAGAAACAAAAACAGGCCTGAAGATAAAGAGTTATTCCCAAAGCCGGTCAAAAATAAAAAATTCCGTGGCTAGGAGTGGAAATCGCTGTTTTCATTTGTATCGATGGCCCCCCATCGCTAAGAAAAGGATGTAACTCTGTATTATATTAGAGAATGTATTTTAACCAGAAAAATCAAATCAATGCACTGGACTTAAAAAGAACGTACTCGAAGGAGCTGACGGTTTTATTGCCACATTCGTTTTAATTCATCCTCTTGTTCGTATATTGCGGCCGAGAGGAACAAAAACAAGAGGGAATTTCGGAGAGAGCCCTTCTTAATAAGTTTACGACTGTGAGCTCCCAAAATCCCCGGAGGAAGTTCGCGATATACGTCGTGTAAACATCCGGAGACATTTCCTCGCAAATCGAAACGATGGGGCCGGCACTGATTTTAATCCAATCTGAAACAGAAATAAATTGGCACAAATCAAGTTTGAGATTCCTGTAAGCACTTCCGAGCATGTTAACTCATTACTGCTCTGATCGCAGTGAAACGGGAGTAATCATTTTATACTTCATTTTAGCGGAACTATGCTCCGAGATTCAATACAAAGTTATCTAAAAATATGGTTACGAGATACTTAATATTATTTATGCAGTAAGCAGTAGTTACTGCAAAATTACCATGGGAAGGGCGTCGAACTGAAACCTTAACGAAAGCCGAACGGAATGGGAAACCGAAAGAACCATCATTTATGCTGAATGGAAAACCGAGCACAAACCAAAAAAATTAAAAACATTGGACGCCATCCGAAACCAAATGTCGTTTTTTACTTTGTTCCAATATCAACGTCAATCAATTGTACCAAACTGTTGCTCTCGCCTCAAAATTCCACATTTTCGCTAATATTCTGACAGAAAATTAAATAAACTGAAATTAAGATGAGAACATTAAGACAGCTTTTAACCATACCACGAAGAGTTTTTTTTTACGACGACGGTTTCGACGCATCGCGTCATCATTATTGGTACGGGAAAAACTTTGTCTTTTTATTCTCATCGTCATGGAAACCTACCACGAAGTCAAGCAGGAAGGAATTGATAAACTGAAGCTAAATTTAAAACTAATATTAACGTGACGTAATCACCTAAACGCACCTTTGATCTTCTTTATATTGGAAATTTAATTTTTTTATATATTTTACTATGAAGTCCTTAATTTACAAATGGAATCTTCAACACTTTTTCCAAAGAAGTGTTACCATCATCCTATATTCTTAATTTTTTTATATATTTTACTACAGTAAGCTATGCGTTTCCCTTGGATGAAGATTTTTATTTACGTTCTAATGGAAATTACATTCAGTATGGACTGTAATCATCATTAGTAAGGAATCGCCATCCATGATATTCTGCTTTTTAGATAGTTCCATGACCAAATGTTACATAGAGCCCTACTGTTCCTTAAAATTTGCTCTTCTCTCGAGATTGAGCTCCTTTTTCCTTTTCTTATCTTTAGCTGTAACCTTGCCCCATCCGTTGCTCTCTTGTCTCACTTCCCTATCCTCTTTGATCACTCACCCTCTCCTCAGATGATGACCTACGCAGCAGGTCATTCTCTTTCGCATTGTCCTGATACCAGTTTCCTAATCTATCTGGCTTTGTCCTTGTTCCTCATCTATCCCGTCCCTCTAGAGCATCCCAGGGAAGATCGATTGCGGTCTCCTATCACCAGCTGTGTGATTATCCGTCGATTGCGGCTTGTCCTTTCCTTGATTCCAAGCCATAGGATTATCTCATCGTCTTTTAAAAGCCAGCTTTAACGCTGAACTAATTCCTAAATCAATTAAATGTATTATTCAACATCAAATATAGCACCAAGAGGATTGATAACAAGAAAATATTACTTATGATTTACTCCATTTTTGTCGGGACTGTGAATGAGCTAATTATCGAATTTTAAAAAGACTTTTCAAAAAATAAAGGAAAGGAGTTCGGAAGTTAACTTGAAATGGTTAGTGATCCTACTTACTGATAATTACCTCATTGAAGGTCCCTGTAAAGCAGAAGGTTCGGCTTCAAGAACCATTCACGTCTACCTTTATTACATCCACTAATTTTTTGGGTTTAAAAACTTCTTGCATATCTATCTAAACCTATTCTCACTTATCAATCGCTCATATGGCATTCTACTTACAAATCCTACCTACAGAGTCAGTATATGTTAGAAAGCAAAACCATTAAAGGGAATTCGAAAGTTTCATATCACATTATCACATCACTTTCGAGGTACACAAGTACCACAATACAACACCTCCCTATAGGAACTTAAATAACATAACCAAAAGATTCAGCTCAAAATTCTAATCTTCAAACTTCTAATCCTCTCCAAAGTACTTATTTTTTTAAATCTGGGATTATGGCCATAAAACAACGATCAGTAAATACCAATGCCCAAAAGCTGTGCTGAATGGCTTAACCTTGACCTAAGGAGCAATGAACATTTTTTCGGTAAATATTGAAGTTATCCGTCGTCTCATTCCTTTAGTTGCAAATGTTAATTGAAATTCACAAAAATAATTTTGCAAAGGAAGAATTTTTCAGGGAAGATTTCTGCAAGTTTTAAGATAAAATATATATGCATAGGGAACCTCAAAATGGAAAAATAGCCGCGCGGTTGTATTTAAAAGAAATTAAAAATATTCATTTTCAGTCAGTACACTGTCGTTTTGGATTACGCGACTAGTAGTCAGCATTTGACAGTTGACCATTTGGCTCTTGTATAAACTTATATAGAAACTCATACTTAAAAAAAATGCCTTTCATATTCGTTTTGGATTTAAGTTTTATTTGAGTGCTACATGTAGATTACTAAGGAGTCGTATGTGGCTTGGAAGTCGCAGCTAGCCTAACCCTGTTCCGGATACACTCTATTATCCCAGTCAATTGCAGTGGAAGATGTACCAATGCGGCCTAATTTTCCCCGAGATTAAGGCACGCAATGCATTTGAATTGATGGTCTCTTCAGATTAAACAAGCAATAGTAATTCGAAGAACGCGGCACTCGATCCACTAAATTTCAGAGACAACTAGCATGGAAGGGATAACCTCGTTTAGAGTGGGGAATACGCACCTGTGTGTAGTATCACGGTTTTATGACATCTCACATCGCAAATAACTCGGCAGAAATAACAATGGCGCACGAATATGCGTCCTCCACGCCGATCCCAGCTGGGAAGGCACTTAAAATAACCGCGCAAAACGTAATTCCGCTTGATTTTGTCACGTTACGAGCCAAGGAAGTTGCTACTTTATTTCTCAAAGCCGACATAACATACTTCGAACGCTTTTTGCGGCGAAAGCTGCGCCATAATTGTTTCGTTAAGATCTTCATCATAACATCCCGTTCCCCTCCCCTATCCATGGCTCTTTTCCAAATAGTCCCCCTCTTCCTACTAAAAAACTTCAAGTGTAGCCAAGTTGATATATTTCAAACAATTTCCCCGCTCCGTTCGTCCGGTATCAGCCAATAGTTAGTCGCGAATAGTTAGTCGCGAAATCTCCCTAATTACTTGGGATCGGTGAGACTATGTAATTTTATGGCCTTGACATTATAGATTGTAACATCTATAACAAATCATGGTCTGAATTACAATGATATCCCTTATGTTAATTTAGTATCGGTGTTTATTGTTCAAACAAAAAAAAATTTAAAGTACACGAAAGTAATTTCTGTGTTGCTTGTAAGAACATTTCTATATTTTATGAATTCTATTAATATACTGGATGATTGCAAAGTCTTGTTATGATTACGGAAAATCGTAACTTTTTTATTTTTCAACATAGATGTATGAAACAAAGATGAAAATGTCACTAAAAACATCAAGTTTTATTTGTTATTGCTACAAATGTTCCATGTGACCTCTTTTTCTGTGAAATTACTGTTTCTGAATCAATTACTACAATTCAATAGTTTCTCCCTTCTTTCACCGTCCGTTTCCGCTCTTCGAAATCAAAATTCTTCGGTGTACTCTGTTTCGAGTTAACCAGTGGGTTAATTTCGGTTGGTTTAATTGTTTTATTACTAGATATGCTTGCAAGTTACACACGGAATCGATAATATCCTTCTTTTCAGATTTAATAAAATTTGTAATACATTCTATAAATTCGATACTTTTAATTTGCGAGGATCTCGGAGATGAGAACATTTTATGGCGTTTTGATTTTGTCAAAATATTATCTCTGTTTTTCATCCCAAAACATAGGTGCGCCCCGGGCACCTGCCCCTGTCGCCACCGTCACTACGCTCCTGCGCACATGCGCTTCCCACTTGGTGAAAAAAATTACGCTGGGAAATAAAGTACGTCAGTGAGTAGGGTAATTGTGAAAAGTCATTAGCCGGATCTCTCTGCGCTCATTGGTGTAAATAAACACAGGAGTACCGCAAGGCCTCGTCTTGGGACAACGCATTCATCTTCCCGCGTCAATTACAAATTCGCGCCTGGCGTAATGTCTCTTTACGCCTTACCCTCCGGGTCCACGCCCACGTGCTTGTCTATATCCGGTTTGAGTTTTTTTGCCGTATTTAGACGGAGTAGTATCCACCCTTACTCCCTTCGCATCTTTCCTTCCCATTCCCTCCCCCTAAAAATAGTGCGCTATTTATAGAAGAGATGGTGCTGTTGCCGCGTGAAGGGGAAGCTTCGGGTGGTCCCCGCTAGAGGTCTCTGCTTTTCGGATG
This sequence comes from Ladona fulva, assembly GCA_000376725.2. Taxonomy (NCBI): domain Eukaryota; kingdom Metazoa; phylum Arthropoda; class Insecta; order Odonata; family Libellulidae; genus Ladona; species Ladona fulva. The sequence continues at coordinate 633,745 of KZ308246.1, forward strand.
CGTCGAAAGATGAAAATCCGGGGAGGCTGGGAAGGGACATGCGTGCTGCGTGTCGCGCGGTTTTTCAAGAGGTCACGCCGCGCTGCGACTAATAAAGGCAGTCGCAGAAGGTCAAATAGACAATATGAGGCGGCTTCTTTTTTCTGTTTCGCGGCCAACAATGAGACTTCCCCTCGCATTGTTAGGACTTTGTCGAATGGGGTATGATGCTCATGCCGTCCACATATTTTCATTAAAATTCGAGTTTGCGCTGGAATGAGGTGGTAATGTACACTGATGGAGCCGAGTTCTATGAAAAAGCCGGCATCTTTTGATGGCATGAAGAGCGCGAGGCTAACCTCTTCGGTAACGTCAAGGAGAGCTATATTTATAACCGCTTTTTTCCACCTTTGAGGAGGACGGTGGCGGGGTAAACCTAACTTCTCGCGTCAGGTTTAGTAAACAAACAAAGCAATGGAAACTTGTATCCATATGACAGGTGGTTTAATAATTAATCACTCATAACCATAAAAATTGCTATTAAAAGCCAATAGTAACGTATCTCTGGATATGATTCCGATAGTAAGTCTCCTATGGGTGAAAATATTATCGGACTGTCAGCGTTTCATAAAAACGGGAATTTCTATCATTCAGCCTATATGCGCAGTATCTCCCAGTTTTCGTATTTCATGTACAATTTTTACTAAAGCCATTTGATAAAGTAAAAAAATGTACCAAATTTGTCAGATCAGAACTGATCCCTGAGTTTCTCTTACGTGAAAATTTCAGACGAAGGACGTCAAGTCTACAAAGCTGCCGTCAACATTTGCTGATAAAATAATCTCTTTATAGTAATAATACATATTTAAAATTGATAAAATCCAAGAATTTTTTGTACGTGGAGAATACGAGAAACAGCAATTATGGATATTTACCTAAAATACTTATGATACGGCTGTGATGTAATAATAATAAATTATTATTGGTGAGATTGAGACTAATAAACTCTTCTTACATCCAACCCATCGTCATATTTTATATATATATATTTTTTAATTTAAGAGTAAAATAAAATGTGAAGAAACTTGTAAATAAAAAAATAGAACAGAGCCGCGCCGTCCTATGGGTGCAATTGGTGCCCCACACCCGGACGGCGGCATCTACAGGGCGGCAACAGAAGCGTAGCCAACCATTATCATTATTGCAACAAAATATTTGCTGTTTTCTGTGTGATACACAGGACTTATCTAGGAAATATTATGATCCGAAATTAAAGATTTGTATAGGTAGGAATTCGGAAACATTTTGTCAAATTTCCACAATATATTTCACCAACGTGACCTGCTTCAATTAATACATAGTCATCATCAGAACATCAATTATTATTAATACATAGTAATCATCAACACAGAAGATAAATGCGATACTTAGAAGCAGACGAATTTTTACGCGTCCACTGGAAACTAGGAATAATTTGACATTATTGTTAAACGAAAAGTTATGTTAGTACTTGTTCTTTACAATGCTGTATTATGATATTTTGGTCAGATACAAGAATAGTATTTGCTGATATAACTTCAACAAGCAATAGATAATACAGCACTAAGAAGCACTAATACATCAATAAACAGGTTATTATCCGTAGGTGTCATAAGCGGAGTAGAATAATCCGTGTATCTGACTGGATGGGAATTTCGTAGGAAATCTATCAAAAGAATATAGCAAGTGGAATGGAGAGGAAAGTTTAACGCAAACCAATTTGAATAGAAATGCCAAAGCTATTCGAAATTTATAAATCACAAACGAGAATTTCGTATTCCTATCGAGATGGAATAGGATTTCGACCACACAGCTATTTATTGTAAAGTCATATCTTCCTCTACCAAATCGTCATTGAAACGCAACCAAAGCCCAATTCGACCCCAAGATATTTGTTTGATATTAAGCTTGAGGTCGCACACATTTGTTCTATCGTCAATGAATTCAATTCATAAATATTCGTTATTTGCAATAGGAAATGTATGCGTTATCGCTGGAAGCAATTTCAAATTACGTCATCTGAAATGGTGAACAGACTAATGGATTCATCTTTTGCATCGGCAAGACAAGGTGACAGCGTATGTGTATAATTTTAAGCTACTTTTGACTATCTGTAACCATGAAATTTGTGTCAGGGCATTTGTATCAATTAATTTGATATTTAGCACGCACATATACTCCAACGATTCATGTAAATTTAAAAATCTTCAAAATTTAAAGTTTTTACTACCGTGAACTATTTGAATTAATCTTTTTTGTCAATATCCGTGTGTGAGTTAATTCGTCCGGATTACATTCTGCGTTGCTAATTTATATTTATACATGAAATAACATAAGAAATAAACTTTCGAAGATGAATGATCATCATTTCTATCCCTATCTTTTATCAAAAGATACAATTTTTCTACGATCATCTTATCTAACCCTATAGACATATTTTTGTAAAAGGAGACGACTTGTAATTTTCGGTGCATATGGTGGATTAATAAATGAAAAAATTAATTAGAAGTTATCGAAAAATCAAGGTTGTATAGACCTTTCCGGATGTTTAATTCACATATGAGGAATAAGCACGAAAATCGCTAAGGAAACAGCTGAATTTCCAAATTTTGACACTTTTCAAACCATGAAAACCTGTCTAGTTATACATGAATACTTCCATTTGAAGGGGAAAAATTGCATATCGATTTTTCCCGTTCCATGCATTTACGTAGGTGTCATAAATGCTAAATAGTGGTTTGGGATTTCCACGAAAAACCTGTTTCATATTCATTATCACGTCCATTCAAATGTCACATAATGATGAAAATAGTTTCTACTTTTTTCATTCTCATTCGATCTTCGGAATTAATAAATATCTCATATTTCACAGCTGTGTTTGAAATAACAAATAAAAGAAAAATCAAAAATATTGACAAAAAGTATATATTTTGCCAAGTTTCATGCATAATATCATAATCTTTTTCGAGTTTCAGTAATTGTTTAGTATTCTATGTATACTTTCGCAGATTTCTATCCTAAATAGACGGTAATTTGTAATTTTTAACAATTTTATAACAAACTGAAGTTATATACTGAACATAATACAAACTGAATATAAACGCAATTTATTATTATCGCTAAGAATAAATGTTGCATTTTGAGAATTTAGTGCAAGAGCAATGAAATTGGCTATGCGTCTGAAATTCTTGTAGTAGCATTCTTCGTGGTAAGGTGCTTCGATAGTTGAGGTAATTTCGCACGTGGGCTCCCACTGGGAATCGAACACGGGAACGCTTTTACTGAAGTCCAACGCTTTGCCCACTTGTTTATCCGGGAGCCCTTACAATTTTTATGGCCTCACCTCCTAATCATACCGATAAACACCAATAGATTTCCCAGGGCTCAGATACACCCATCGAATGTTCAATTCAAACATTTATTAACTAATTTTAATAATGAGGTCATCGTTAGGCATTTGACATTATTTACTGTACGATGACGACGAATAAATTCACTTCCTTCCGGAAAACTTATGTTCATGGCTCCTGACTCGGGGTCTTATCCATGGTTTTCTATTAATCACTTTAAGTTCACTTTCTTTTTGCTGAAAATCACGGGTTAGGGGAGTGTCTGGCTCGGATTAAAGTTGGGTATTTCGGTTAGGGTAAATTCATTAACTCAGCTTTTGGGCGGCGGTATTTGCTGATAGTTGTTTTGAGGTCGTAATCACAGATTGTGCACATTATTAACTGTATACTATTGTCGAATCAGTTTATAATTGGCAACACAACGTACATTTTAGATTTACATACCTGGCAATCGAACTCTTCCTTACTCATCTAAAAGAATTACTATATAATGCAACTTCAATGTTTTTCTCACTCCCTCTTCTACAGATCCAAGAGAGAAAAACACAGATAAAGTATGACATCTCTGTCCCCATTCTGTTTCAATCAATGCTAACTAGAATTGAAGAAAAGCTCAATTTTCGTGGATTAAGCATAAAAAGCTGGTGAAAGACGTCGTCCTCGTTCCTTTTTATGGCCACGTGGAGCTGAGTGACTCACTGAAAATTATTCCGGGAACTGTCTGTGTAAGTTATTTTCCAAATAATTCCAGTCCTTAAATGGGGGAAAAGCAGTTTATTGTGACGGGGAGACTTTTGCTCTCCAGCTGCTCCTCCGACTAGAATGCAGTCATAGTTTTTAAGGGTCCTACTTTATGGAGGAAAAGGAGATATATTGGAGGAACGGACTTGGTTGAAGTCATTGTCTGGAACGCCACTGCAGCGGGAAAAATAAGGTTCTGTTTCCCAGCTATAAAACAACGGTGTGGTTATAAATATAAATACAGTAGGTGATTTAGATGCTACGGATAGAATTCGGGTGTAAGTAAATCATCGGAAAAGAGAGTTACTGTTGTTCCTTAGCATCTAAGAATTATTGCCTTTAGATACTTTGATGTAAACCGATAGAGATGCGGTGTTTGGAACTTCTTGGATAGAAGTTTGAATAGAAATTGGTGATTTTGAAACTTCATGGATAGGTATTTGAATAGATGTTGGTGATTCTTTCTTATTTCATTCCAGTTTTACTCTGACTTGGACACGAGACTGGCATATGAATGCGCAAGACTGACTCTGCAGACATACTAATCTATTCTCAACAAGTAGAGATTACTTCTGAATGGAACGCTCAGCATTGTGTAGCAAAGTTTCACTTAAAACATGACGGTTGTCATTCAAATTCATTTTTGTTCATTGCTTACAAAACGATGAAACATTTGAGTCGTTCAAACAATTCAATCAACGATAAGTTAACTCAAGCATGCGAGTATAGATACTCTTCTACTTCGAAACAAAACTTTCTTTTCCGTTGATATTTTTTAAGCTGTATCATATTTCAAATGCTATTATTAAACCACTTAGAATCAAAAACTTTAGATTGTTAAATAGTCAGGAAAGAAAATAAAGGATATTTGGTGATAATTAATTTTGAGTGATTCCTATCAAGATTTTTTATTGCTGAATCTCTAGCGATGCATTTCGTTGCTATCCAAAGTCATAGACCTTGAAAAAAATAATAAATATCTTAAGCATATTAGAGTCGCTTCATTCCGCGAATAAATCACCTAAGCTTAGCAATATCTGTAAAAATAAATTTCTTTATGAAATAGAAAGGCTAAGTTCTCGAACCGTTATCTACGATTTGAACGGTGTTTAACTACTTCACGGGGGGTGAAATAATGGTTTTTTACAGTAGAGATTATAGTAAATATCCACGCTAATCCGTCATATACGTACATAGGAAGTTTAATGTAATCTTCTCTTTACGTCTAATAAAACATTACCCCGAATCCTGAAGTAAAAATCGATTAAAATCCGTTCTAATTAATGATTGTAACACCAGGCCAATATAGCTAAAGTAAATTACGCAAGAATAATTCACGGCCAATATAAATAAATAAAATACACAAATGTCAAATATAAAGTAAATAGTTATCTCGAAAAAAATATTTCATAGTGATATTCAAAGTAGAAGGCGAAAATTTGAAGAAATTCATCATATAGAGCAATCAAAAAACGTTCCACAATAACAGATTCATTGTAGATAATGTAAAAGGTCTTTTGATTATTCCGAACTTTATAAGTTAAATCAATAAGGAAGATGAGTAGTATAATAAATAAAGGTCGCCAAATAATGTCCACCAAGCAAACCAACCGGCCATCCTCTCGGTAGTGATAATAAAATAAAGCGAATTCCGAGTGACGAAACCCTCGTCAGTGCGATGTTTCAGAACCCGCTAAAAGAATTCCCAGAAGGACAAAAATACAAAGAAAAGCGTCAAAAATTAAGCAACGTCGATCGTCCTCTCATTAAAGCTTTCCGGACGGATTTATTAAAGCTTTGAAAAGGGAAAGAGATCTAAGACGGAGAAAGTAAAGGTGTTAGGAGCCTTTCAGCCAGCGATAGATATAAAAAAGGCGCCGTGATTTATATAGTTTTCAGTCGGAGTTCTACCCGTACATATGAGGGTACGGAAAAAGAATGATGGATGGGTTAGAGAAGATGAAAGTGAGACGGACGGGGAAGGGAAGTGGACTGAAAAGAAAAGGGGGAAAGCGTAGAAAATATAGGGGAAAGGGGTGAGCCAACCTCCCTTTCACTCTCCGCCTCAGTGAAGTCGCAAATGGAGGACTGGAACTCCCGCGGAACGTGTTTTGTTCGCGGAAAACAGATTTTTTGTATTATAGGAGGGGTTGGGATACAAGCAACGCCATCTTTTGAACATAAAGGTAAATACGCTGCCTCCTTTTTCTCCCTTCCGAGATGTGGCGGAACTGGGAAATGTTCGAATGAGTGAGAACGAAACTAATGATTGAGGGTTTTTCTCTTTCAGACGTGGGTGTCTCTGCTCGTGTATTGGAGACGGGAAATGCTTTGTTAATCGAGGGTGACGCAATTTTTTGCGGAGACGTTACTTTGTTTGCGGGAGACAGATGGCTACCTTTGTTGATACTTGCCAACATGTGTGCTGCGGCATGGTGGTGTACAGTGGAAATACTCTTAGTGTTCCGCGTTCCGAGTATAGCTATATAGGCTCGTTTCAGACTTCTAACTTCGCAGTGGTAGTAATATTAAATTTTCTTTGATATCTGAGGTAATTTAGACCTCCAGATACCCATGTGGGTAATGAGCTCAGCTTCGGTGATAGCAGTTCTGGGTTCGATCCCCGTTGAAGGCTCACGTGTACCTTAGCTATCGAATCACTTTTTTAAATCACCACTCACTTCTAATTCCGCGTTAAGCATGCACTAATCAATGCTACGTTTTATTTTAATGAGATATCATCATGAGAGTACTAAAATATTTTATAACAACCTTACTTTGTGTTGATATGGAAACTGACAATTGTGATATTTAATGTGTCGCGACATTTTAGCGGATAAGTTTGTGTGTCGTGGAAGATATATGATAAGATGTCGCTGACCCATGTGGCATATGTACTTACATTGTTTATTACATAATACATACATGTAATTACTTAGGTCTTCATAGCATATGAATTAATCAAAGCTCAAAGAATGAAATATCTCAGAGTAAATAATATCTGCATTCTCTATTTTATGCACGTACCTGATTGACTGTGAACGCATAGAATCATGATTAAAAAATGGGTTAGCGAGGAAATAGGTGAATTTAATACCGAAAAGAAGGGATTGTTAAAAAATGTAATTGAAGGTATGACTAGAAGGCAGAGGAAAAATTTGCCGGAAAATATAAATCCAGGAGTTACGTATCTAGCCAATTTAATATGAGTATTTAGGTATTTATTGGACCAGAGCAGTACTATCAAGTATTTTCTGCCGGGCAGCGTTATAAAATATTTCACAATAGTAAAATACATGCAGAATTTTTTAGAAATAAAGTATATTTACTGTATGAAAAACAAACAAACAGGTAAACATGCGATTATAGCTAAGGAATTTAAGGAGTAATGAATCAATATAACATGTAAGTGAAAGTATATCATGAGAAATAAATGAAAAATTGTAATATCAGCAATAAACTAGAAAAAAAACAACGAGGTGTTAAACGAGAAAATTTGAAAAAAAATAACCTACCGAGATACAGAAAACTAATACAATAAAATTTCGTCATAATTTACATGTAATGACATTTGATCATTGACATATATGAACCGGTATCTAAGACAATTTTATCAACATAATCTTCTTGGGTGCATTCGCATTGATAATAATAATAACAATAGTAATAATAATCATGTCTTTATTAAGGCGAATTTTAGTCTAATTAGACCACTCTTACAATTAACCTTGTATAAATGAATACGCAGCAAGTCATTCCTAACATGACTCAGCACTAAGGAAATACTCAACATAAAATGGCATGTTCATAGGGTTTAAGTACAATTAGGTTATAAGCAATGTATTGCTAGGAACATGTAAAAAACGAACTTCTAAAAGCCTTAATATTTATTGGAGGACGACCACTGCTTCGACACATGATGACTGAATCATGGTGAAGCTTAATGTGGAATATTTCCCACATGTAAAATTTGTCAAACCGACTACTCTAAATTTTAGCTGAGAGATGGAAAAAATATTCAACTCTATCTTTCATAACGGAATGTGGCTCAATCTAACTCGAGAAAGAATTTGGCAGTGGTTCAAGAAGAAAGATATTTCTAATTAAGATCTTCGGCAAATGTAGCTCCACTCATCTGCCAGCTTTCGCCAGAAAATTTGAATAACGTGAATCAAATGTAATCGAAATTTTAATATTAATTGAAAAACGTGCTGTGATAATACTGGTAGTCTAGGTTAAAGTTTAAGGCCAAGATAACGGGGAAATTTGTGCATTACCTTTCATAATCTCGAAACCCCATGAGTGTTTCTATGGGATTTGGAAGTTACAAAATGCAACGCAATAAAAAAGGCCGCCAATGATGTTTCGAAACGTTCATACGCTTCGCGTAATTGATACAGTCAATAAAAATTCTATCACGGGTTTGATGAATGCCGTTAAACTGATTTCATAAATCAGTCGCTATAATTCCTAATTTAATGAAAAACTAACGGCTTCGAAGTTGTAATTCAGCGAAAAAAGGATAGGAAGTCAGATAGAGTCAAGAGCGCCTACGTTAAACTTTTTCTCCTGTACTTCTTTCATTGCAATTCCTATTGATATGTTACCTCGTTTGAGAAAATCGATCTTCTCTTTCCCTGAATTACGTGCACTAATGACTTATGATTTGGTCCATGATGGCTAGATATACTGAACGGGAAACTAATAAGATATTTACTGTAAGAGTGGGTATATTTGTGACTAATCGACCGAAAACAAACTTAGTTTGATTTAGTTTTTATTTTAATATATGTTTACAATTAGATTTCACTCTTTAATAAAATTAAAATTTGTAATGCTAGTGTTTAACTTGTTTCAATTTATTAATATACATTTTTCTCCTTAAAATTTGCAATCCTAGTGTTTAGCTTGTTTCAATTGATTAATATACATTTTTATCCTTAGGTTTTCTCTTGATAAATTTAAATTATATCAGATTATAATGCTTAATGTTTTCGGTACATGAGTAGATAGCAAGGATTCTCTTATGTAAACGTAGCTCGGATAAACAAAAGGGCATGCCTGCCTTTGCCAGGGCAGCCCATGCGTTCTCTATAATGCAATTTAGATCCTCAATTACTTACGCATTGTGTGCATTAAATATATCCTATTTTCTTATTATTATTACCGACGTTAAATATTCCTGTTCATTTTCATCGTAATAGTGTCGAAACAGTGCATTAAGAAAAGATTTCTTATATTCCAGAAATCAATTTTGCTTAACGCTTTTATATTGAACTAAACTTACATTTGAAAATTAACTATTAATTGTTTGTAACTGGAACAATGTTTTCTTATGGCTCATTCTTTTTCTTACAGGTAAGTCCCACCCCTTTCGTGTATACTGTTGATGGGTGTTCTTTTAAGCGTAAGTGCCTTTTGCTTTTGCATTGCAGGGAGTAATTACCATTAATTAATATGAATAAATTGCTATTAATACAGTTTATTCAATATCACCAAACCGAAAAGAAATTAATCAGTCGAGTCGTCATCTATAACAAGATATACCAAAGTATTAAAAGTAGCATGCCAAAGACTTCGAGGTTTTTTTCTCTTAGTCACAATACTGATAACCAATTTCAATGTCTTTGACACATCTTTGGTAACTTGTTTGCAAAATATCATACACAGACCCACTTTGTCAACATAGATGTATATAGGTGGTTAAGTGAGTAAAAGTATTTCTTTCGCGGGAAATACCAGACATGAATAATATTTATATAATGATAATAATTTCTAGAAAGTATTTATCCCGAAGCCTAGTTGGAACTTCATCCCCTCTGCCATTAGTTACAAACACCTAGGAGGGGAATTAACCTCATTAGATTAGATGAGGATTGAGATATTTTCCTATGCTTTCCTCACTGAGCCAGAATGCTATAAGTGAACATTTTTGCAGACAATGCCAGATATAGCTGATGAGTAATATTAACATAATGATAAAATTTTCAGAAGAGTATTCAGCCCGATTTTAGGCTTGAACCTCATCCCCTACACCATTAGCTAACAAGAGCTATGAGAGGGGAATGAGGCTTACTAGAGAAGATGAGGAGTGAGGAAGTTGGCCATTGATTTTCTCACTGAACAAGAATGGTATAAGCGGAGCAGGTCCACCTATGTGAAGCAAAAAAAAAAACTACGAAAGTATGAGTTATCTAGAGTGTGTCATTACTCAGCATCGCTCATACCTCAGTAGCTAACATATCATCATAGTTATGGACAAAAGTAGACGAAAAATAAAAATAACTCTATTCTAAAGGTAAATGAAAATATATAATAGTATTATAGATAAATTATATTATATTTCTAGATATTTATTTTCGTTATTTTTTTCTGAACATGGCTCGATCGAGCAGATTATCTAGGAAAAGTGGACCCAAAGTGAATAAAAGAGTAGACAGATTTGCTCTATGATTGATGAAAACTATGATCAACTATGGCACATACGATTTCAATCATCCCATTTTTCAGTGAATTTTTACACGAAAGATTACAAACTTAGCTATCACACCTGCTCGTTTGTGGCTTAATAATATTATCTCTGAGAATAATAAAAATAGAAATTGGAGCTCATATCTAAAGAATGATATATATTTTGATTGTATCTAGATACTCGTAATCTAGAGTATCTCATATTTTAAGCATTTCAATGGATATATAAAATGAAAAAAGTATTTCCAAACGCCAGTGTCAAATTTAAATTTCTTTATTTACGTGTAATGTATTTTTCCAGATGGTCAGTCCTTAATAAAAGGGAGATCATCATTCAGAATAATGAAAAATAATGACTGAGGTTTTATTGGATATTCAAACACCAAATTTATGGCGAGTAACTCATATTTTACTATCTGGAATCGAAATAAACGCAAGATCATTTGGCGTAAATTCGACGAGGCGGTGAATTTACTTCATAAACTTATGACTTCGATTGGCGATAGCCATCTGAGCGTCGTAAATTGAAACTTTAAGCACTCGAAGAGTAAACTGCGGTATTAGCGATGCCAGATCTAAATTTCGTTTCTGAATAACTTACGGCAGGAGAACCTGTGCGTACCCTTTACGTGTGCAGCAAGGATTATGATACAATTATTTGACTTCTTCGATGTGAAAATTTTAGCCAAATGTGATCGCAGAGTAGTGTTTGAGTAGTGCTGTTAATTACATACCCAAATCAAAGGTAGTTAAAACTGCATTAGCGCATTATACCCTAAATCCGTGCTTACCTAACTTTTTCACGCTACCCCTCCCTTAATTTTGTTTTGCCCCCTCCCAAAAATCATCTATTAGGGAATGAGGAAAGGTAATGTCTTTGAATATAGAGCTGTGATACTTGAAACCCAATGAGAAACATAAGCGAAAAATATCGACATGACTGGTACTCGAACCCAGATTTGCTAAAACACCTGCTAAGAAGTCGACATTTCTATTTTGTTTCTCATTGTTAAACATCCATAAAAATAGTCATCTCTCTGCTAAAATCTAGAGTTCATAAGATGGAAAATAGAGGCTTCAACGATAAAAACATCCACTAAATAACAATTTAGTAACTTTCTGATGTTTTATTTATGCCTAGAATCCAATGAAATTAGACTGAGAGGAAGAGAGGACTGGAAAAAGGGTATAATCTTCTGTTTCAAGCACACCCTGCATTAGTCTAGCACCCTTAAGCGAGAGTATAGCCCAAATTGAGAATCACTGCTACAAATTAAAAGTAATTGAAACGGTGTTAGAGTCTTAGCATTACTCAAGGAAGGATACATCCTCCGACATCTCACAACAACTTACACAATCATGGGTATTAGGAAAGGGTTTATTAAAACCTATTCGTGGTGTGCCCTTTTAAATGTGGCAGTGAACCATGGACCTTAACATCAGCAGAACAGTAAACGCTCGAAGCTATAGGTATGGGACACTATGGAAGAATGGCGAAGAAATAAATGAAGAAATCGGGTGACTAATGAAGAAATACTTCGAAAAGCAAATGAGGAGAGAGGTACCCGGAGCAAACTGGTTCAAGGAAGAGGAAACCTATTCGGGCACACAGACATAATCTGCTTAGTGCAGTATTGGAAGGAATAGTGGATAGGGATAATTATAGAGGTAAGGTAAGATTTAGAGGCAAATAAAGGTAAGACTTGAGTTTGGGATTGTGAGAGAATGAAGGGATTGGCTGGAAATAGGATGGCAATTACAGCTGCAACTAAACATTTGACGGATTGCTACGCTATGCTTGCGATCATCGGTGTAGTATCACTAACAGGTGAGGATGTATGATTTTCACGTTATTGACATTTATATTGGGTATCAGCTTTCTAAACTCTAAAAATTCTCAGTTGAAAATTCGATCGTTCAAATCGAATGATGGTTTTATTAAGTTACGGTGTGACGTCTGAACACCCCCTCAAGAGCTACTGAACGTTGGGATTTAAGTAAATATAGAGCGTGTTTATTTGAATGGGATGAGGACTGGACCATCATTCACTTTACTAATCGGACATAATTTATTAGTACCAATCAGAAAGGTTCTTGAACAAAATGAAACGTTTTGTGATTTGAGAAAGTTAAGAATTAGTTGCAAAACCGAGATCAAAGGAAAGGGAGAAGAGATTCTGCTATACGTTCTCCAATCTGGAAATGATTGTACCTGATGTATAAGTGAAAGTAATTTGTTCAGTAAAAACGTATAAATGTAGTCAATAAATACTCAAAAACACGTTGTCATGAACGGAAATAAGATTTTCATGTACATTTGGTCATAGCCAGGAGCACATACAAAGTTGTTAATAGGGAGCTCATCTTAAAGATTATATCTACAAATTCCCCATATTTATATCTCATGATGATACTTTACGTAGGTTGCAATTTAAGTTGAGAAATTAATAATTTTCAATATAGTACGATAAAGTTTTTAAGAAATATTTGTGAAGTTTCCATAAATTCATAATTAATCCCTTTATTATAACATTACATCATTTTTAAAAGTTTTATTTAACTTACTTTTCGATTTTTTTTTATTTTTAGAAAACAACAGCTTTCTTCTGAACGCTTAAGTTACCAATAATGTACAGATTTCTTCTCAGAAAGGTGGAATTGGTTCCTGTTTCAAACATGATCCGTATTTTGTGCCAATTTACCCATCAGTTTACATTCTCTGTGAAGTAAACTACCGAATTTATCTCGCAACAATGGCATATGTATGTTGACAAAGACATGAACACGTAACTAGCTAAGCACAGCGTCAGAAATGTTTCATTATACATAACGACTACATGTCACTCCAGTGAGCATGTCCAAACTTTATTCTTTGTGCTAACTCACCGCTATGACATTACATGAGCACATAGATGGAAAGGAAATGTAGGTCATACACAAAGAGAGAGCTGAAAATGTTCCTAAAAACCTTGAAATTTTAAGTATGGACTTGTAGTTTTTATTTGGAGGCCTAGAATGCATTCGTGGCAAGCGTTCCAAAATTTTTCTCATCCCTTAAAAATTCTTTATCCTTTGAAGTGTATGAAGAGATCTACCAACACAACTTTTGATAGTTATTTGACCATTCCTTAAAATTTGTGTCAACATACTACAGTATATTTATTATTCATTTATACATTAGTAACCTCTGCATTATTTCATACTCCTTCATACATTTTCGGAAAATATTTAGAAAAGAGGTGAACAACCTTCCATAGTTCATGCGTAATTTATTTCATTTTTATTAGAAATGCGCCTTAAAAACCACAATAGTACACCATATGCTATAAAGTCACGCTATAAACGGTAGTTATAAACTATAGTAAATGCGCTCTTTATAATACAGCAGTAGGTTATTTAATGTGTGTAGGAACGTGTTTTTTATATAAAAAAGTATAGAATATTTATTTAAAAAATATTCTCTGGATTCAATGTGCCACTTCTGATAATAATAATTCATCAATTTATTTATTCATGTGTTGCGTCACTTTTGAACATTTATTACGCCACCTAAAAACATGTATTGCACCATCTCCGATCATGTATTGGTCGTCTAACGTCATACTATCCAATAATTACATAGATTTATCAAAAACAAAACAAATGAGAAGAATGCTGCAATACCTCGGATAAAAGGTAACCCTGCGGATTAACTTTACGACTAGCAGACATTATTTCACACATTTTTTGCCTTAGCTAGTGAATGAATTGATGGATGCAAGAGTACATACAAAAGTCAGATCTGACCGAAAAATACGTGGATGTTTCCCATCCTTGATTACTGATAAAAGAGTTGTGGTCTATTGGAGTATTCACATGCTTTTGTATTTGAAAACTTGCGGAAAATCGAATTTCCGCATACGGCGATTCCGCAGTGAGATATTACCATCAATAGAGATTCGGATTTGGATACAAACAGACACATTCGCGTTTGCTTGTTAGCATGTATATGTCTACGCCAACGAATTGAAATCCTGTGAAACTATAATTTTATTCGATTATGCTAATGCTTTTGCATTTAATTTTATCAAATTAAGTAAAGCGTGATTTTTAGACAAGAAAAGTTTGGAAAAACATTTTTAATGCATAAGGAAATAAAAGCCTCGGTATTTTGAAAATTTCGCCAATATCGCACCGTAAACAATGATTTATGGTCTATTTGAAAGCCACAAATATTCCTCCGGTCCACACTTTAAATGGGAGAATATTGAGTGCAAAGTCCCGTTGACACAATCAATCGAACATTATATCAGTCATCCATCGAAAAATCTCCGGAGACCTTTACGGTGTTTCCAGACTGTTCTATTCCTCCAGCTTCCGGTGAATTCATTACTTTTCCCTTGATAAATACGCGTATCCAATCCGCACCGCCGAGTCTCGGTCTCCTTCTTTTGCACCTGCATACACGTGCTGCTAAATTCGATTTTAAACCCAAGAGATTTCCACCGTAATGTTTTACCGGCGCACCTGAGGAGTGCAGCAAAGGCGGCTTCGGTCCGAATCGTGATTGGAATCTTCATATTCGCCTCGCATCCAATTTGCAAAGTAAATGCCATTGCGCAAATTTTCTAAAAAAGCTGGTTTTGATTCAGTTCAATGTATTAGAGCTGCAGGTTCTGAGTGACTGAGTATCGAGTGCAATAACGAAATTATTTACACATATCGTTGTAGAAGTTGGACTTTCGAGCTCCAAATTAATCTTAATAAAACTGGGAAATACGAGATGGAATTTTTAGCTACGATAGATAGATAAACGTGAAAGGTTTTTTTTATTTCTGAAAACGACCACAAGTAATGCGAGTATTGTCTTGCCTACCACTCTTATTCTTCTTCAAGATTGGAAACAAATGTGATACTTTTCTCTTCCAAAAGTTACGAGATATTAATCAAACCAGGCTGTTAATTTTTAATTTGATTAGAGTGTTAGAATGTAACTTGTTTTCATTGTAAAAGTAGAACAATGATGATGAAAAAATCTCCTGATTAGACTTTATTAATCACTTGATGTGGTACTTTTTACTTAGAACCAAAAAAAAACAGCACAAAGCTGCAGGATGAGGTCGCTTAGGTCGGCCCTGAGGATCCACCAAGACTGTAACCTGATTTTGTTTACCGAATTTCCAATGGAAAAAGTGGATCATCTTCAATGGGCCAATCTGAAAATCTTTTGCTCTTAGGTTGGTAGGCATTTCGAAATAGATATGACAGTCAGTAAGCTATATCTGCTTACCATTCTTACTTTTGTCCACAGCTATGGTGATCATGCGGAAAAGTAATGCTTACCAGGGACAACTGCTCCTCTTGGGACCCATATGGCTTGGTGCCATAAATCATGATCGTAAAAGAAATTAATGAAACTGCAGTTGTTTTCTTCTACTAGATTCCGTAGTGTTTTCAGACATGGTATCAAATCTAAACCAATGCCGTCTCAGAAACTGAATGAAAATATCGGCGGGTAAATAAAAACAGAGAGGCCCACTATATGTACTTGGGGCTACATGATCTCGCGATGCCTCCACGGACAACCAGGGGAATTGCATGGTGGAATTATGTTTACAATAACTCAATAGGTAGCGCGTATCAGTACATCCGTTCGTGAATAAGATTGTCTCTAATATCACTTGTAACCTTTTAAAATTCCCTCATCGATTATGAATAATTTAGATAAAGATTGAAGACCCGGGTTCGAGTCCCAGTCACGTCGATATTCTTCCACCTCTATTTCCTTAATTTTTAAAGCGTACACCAATGCGTGCTAAGTAAGGACCACTAACCTGATCCACAATTATTAAGGTTTCATCTACAAGGAAGAGTATACTCTGAAATTAGCATGACACGTGCTTAAGCAAGGAGTAGAGCAGAACAAGGAAATCCGTCGCGTAACCACGCCATGAATTTTAAAATCATCGAAACCCAGAGCTGAAGCACGTGAGCGCAAAACCTTCCGTTCGCCTCCAAAAAAAGCCCGCATCGAACTAAACGGGCAACTTATAATACCTGGCGTGCTTCTCCGTCACGGAGATTCAGACGTAGGCCTCCCTCCGTGTATTTCTAACCCATTTCTTCCTCACCGCAGTCTCAAATCCCCGGCAAAAACTCATGCATTATGTAGGCGACGAATCTCGATGGCTTTAAGGTAACGCAAACATCGCCGAAAGATAGGATGCGGGATATTACGGTAGTCGGGGACATAATGCATCCGCTCTTTTTACCGTTGAGAGTTTCGGTACTATAAATAGAAGGACTCGCCAAATGTTGGTGACTTTCTTTTCCTCCCCGGTGTCGGTGACCCGCTGGCCTCCACGTAGCTCCATGGGTGCCTCTCTCTAGTATCGGCGCGTTGCTTTTTTTCTTTCATTTCCCATCTCTTTTACACGGCGAAGGATTTCCTATTTTGAATTGGCAACAGAAAGGTTCTTAGATGAGGCGGCGTAGTACCGTCTTCCTCAAGGAGGCGTGGGTTAAGAAAAACCAGGGCAATACTAAAGCGGGAGAAGAGATGAAAAGAGGAAAGCCATTAGCGAGGAGCTTCTACTACTCAGGGTACGCTGAGGGTACGGAGAAAAGATTAATATACAAGAAAAAATGTTAGTCTCTCTGAAGATAAAGTAGCTCCGAGAAGATGAAAATGAATTCGGGTAATGAAGCCCCAATGTACATACACAAGAATCAATTTTTGGTGCTTCTCAAATTTTTTCTCTATTTCGAGAGTTTATTTCTTACGGGTTACGGCCCATCGGAACATTAAGAGGTAAATCATGACCTCGATTGAAAGAGACTAAATTTTGAGAAGCAAGAATGTAGTATTTGGATTAGTGTACGATGTATGAACTCATTGCTTAGAAGCATTGATGTCATCCGTATATTTATTTCTGGAAAAAGAGAAGAAATTTCGTGATCGTGAATAGTATAAGGATTTTGGATGAAATACACTATATATGTGTCTTTACTAGTCTTTCCGCTGTGGATAAAAGGGAAATATTCCTTATCTAATACTATTCAGTTATGGTTAGTTAGCTGGTGCAACAATTCCAAGTTCTCAGACTGAAATCCAGTCTAATCGGATTTTTCCGATAGGGAAATGGTTGTGCGTGTGTATGTGAGTCCGATATTCCAAAATAAAGTTTTGCGGCAGGAAGGGTATTGAGTCATGAAAATCAGTGCCGAAACCAAATTCATCATCATCATCTCCTATTATTTTTCAAAAACAGGGGCGGATTTATAATTAAGCAAAATAGGCACTAGCTGAGGGCCTAATGCACATGAGGGGCTGAGTAAGAAGTATGTTTGATAATAAATCATCAAAAACGATATGCATTGGTTTTTCGCGTTAATAAGGAATTTTTATATTTGCGTCTAGGGCCTCTAATATTCCGCTCATGCTCCAAATGCATTAACCAACGCCATAAGGGAATAAGACTGCGAAGTAAGGAATTCCATCGTAAGTTTTAAAAATGTCTGTGTATTGGTTTAATAACTTTTAAATGCTTGATATATAGAAAAGTTTCTGCATAGCAAACTATAACTATCTATATTTTATAACGAGCATCTCTTTCATGAGCAAGCATTCATATCTTTGATTCAGCGTTTGAAAACTTCCATGCATATTAACGATGGTCTTTCTCAAAGAATGTTCGTAATTTAACGGAAAACAATTTAAATGTAGCTGGTGATATGAATTGAAGAGCTGCAGTCAAAAAAGGTAGAGTACGTAGCTGAAAAACTTTTCTCTTTCCTCACAGCAAGGAACTCTTTTGGGAAAATGAATTTCAAAAGAATTCCTACTCCGGAAAAAATACATCTTGTATGCATGGTTTGAATAAAGTTTTATATCAACTACTGCATAGGATACATGACAATTTCGGTATTCCTAAAAACTTACAATGACTTGAAACAAAGGAAGAAATAGTCATTCTACCTTATACCAAGGGAGTCCCAGATGAAAAATTTAAAGAGATATACTTGCACTTTTGAAATTTCTCTCACAAAGAATATGTATAGCCAAAAATTTCTATATTATTTCTTGGGTTACTCTCCTGTTTTTAGTCACATAGTTAACATTATCAAAGTCTTTTAACAGAAAGGTTCAGTAATTTAAAATCTTCCTTCGTTAGACCTTATATATGGTAATTGGACAAGGAAATTTTCCTCTTGCACAAAGAGAGGTAGTAGCTGTTTCGCTCATATCCAAATCCATACGAAAGGAAAGCCACGAATCCATTATCAGATTAACATGAGCAGAGTGGAATGACGAAACACGAAGTTTACAACCCGAGTTTCTCGAAATAGTTATGGAATTGGAACGAATAGCTGAAAGAGGGAAAGAGTGTCCCTTGGATTAAATAAGGATCATGGAGATCTGGGTAACACAATAGGCTTCTCCATGCCCTGCATTATTCTTTCGTGAAGAAAGATTATTGTAGAAACGGGGAGATGGGAATTAATATAAAAAAGATCGATGTGTTCGCATGTGATGATTTAAACGGAAACGTGTGTATCAGACTTTGAGAACATTGGTTCTGTATTGTTCCGTATTCAGCGAAGTACGGCAAATTCATATTGATAAGGTACATGCACCTTAAAGGTAATATTGGATCGTAAATACAGCAGATTGTAGACTAAATAAAATTTTTAGAAAAGGATATGACAACGGCATGGCTTAGGATTGAGAAATACAAAATCTTCTATACTCATCAACGGTCTTCCAATGTATTTTATGTGCTCTGAAATAAATTAACTTCGAGGAGATCTTTTGCAACATTTTTTAAGACTTTTGTACGGTTTCGGATATTCAGCTTACTCTGATTATGCGTGAAAGTGTGTACATAAAATCCGCTCGGGGAGAGAACGGTGAGGAGGAAGTTTAATCAGGGAAAATTGAGGAACTGAAATCTACCTACGGTGACATAATTGGAAGTTCAGCAGTAGAAATTTTATGTACATACATTTAGGCGTTTAATATTATGTAACACTTCTAATTTTTAGGTACTACATTCCGGAGATATTTCACGAGAAAGTGCCGAATTGTTCCTCTCGTAGAAATCACCGGCAGAATTTTTCGTGCTCCAATTTCCGTATAATTAAGGGAATATTCTCTAGCAGCTCTAGCCGTAGTTTTGCAGAAAAAAATAACCAGCTGTAATTAAAGGCAGTAATGGAATTTATTATGTAAATGTGAACAGCCGAAAGTCATTTCGTTTGCATCTCCCAACAGCATAGAATATTTTATCAGTGTTAAATATGTTCATTCCTTCGTTCAAAGCAGACGTTCTTGATTGTAATAAAATTTATTTTTGAAATATAGAGAATGTTCTTTGTGAATTTATTATTTTTCTCTATCCTATTTAATTGTCGTTTTTCATACTGTGAATGCTCAAAAAAGTAAATATTTAAAAGCCACTAATTAATATTCAAATTAGGATTCGATTCAGATTCCTCACTCTAATTTATTATTATTATTTTATTAAATTGTATAATCATGTTACTGTAAGGTATTCCTATTTTATCTTTGGTGGAATTAAAAATCAAGTAGTATTCATGAATCCTCTGAAACATCGTAGAATTCTCCGGGAGTTAAATTGCATCTCTTTCTTCAAGCCGCTATTTTTAGGGGATAGTAACTGATGTAGTTTCACAATTTTAAATTCGACATGAAAAATCATTTTGCATTCCTAAAAATGAGCAAATGGAATGCATTCACCGGTTGTTAAGTGAGGAATGTTCATTCTGTTCTTCCTCCTCAGTGAATACATACAAATACTTATGGCGATCCAATAATAGTTCTGAAATATATCTTTCCCGCGTTAAAATTAGAATCCCATCGTCATATTTAGCTTCAATCGTTATTATAGGTAATGACAATAAAGAAAACGATACATTTTGAATTGCTTTCACGGATGATTTCCTCCTGTCCTGAATAGAGGGCCTATTTGTTAATACGGCCCCGCTACTGACATCAGTATCTGAAATCTTCGCCATAAATAACCCTTAAGTGAATAGCGCTAGAAGAGAAAGGGGAGAGGTGGCAGTGTAGCATTCATATTTTCCGCTCGTCATTATTTTGGGCTGCGGGCCTTTCCGACGCAGATGTTTTGCGATTCGTCACGGTATCCATTAGGGTAACGCCGTTCCCTTATTTAGCCGTTCGGAAATTATTAGCTGGGTGTTTCTGTGTCTTTTTTTCTTTGAAGCGTAATTATCCCTGCAGAGTGGATGAGCTCTTGGTAATTACGTATTCCTAATTTTTCATTGTTTGCGATCAACGTTGTCACTCATTACAAGCTTCGCTCGCCGGCTCGTTCTTCATGAGTGTCGTTGAAAGCATATAGTGTCCGCAATAAAGTAAACTGAGATGGAACTTGGGAGAGTTCTTTGTTTTACCCCTCGAAAACAATCTAGACTAGAGCTGCGCGCTGCTCCGCTACGAGCTCAGTTGTAAAATTCAATTAAATTTTTTATTCGATTGAATCCTAATTAACACAGCTGAGCACTCCAGCTTCTAACATGTGCGTAATTCACGCGGTATGTTAATTAAGATTCAAACGAAGCATACACATTGTCGGCTATATTTTTGGAAATGGAGGAAAAGATATATCTTTCTAAAAGTGATCATTTTCGTCATGGAGGATGAGAATGATATTAATAGCGTTAACGCGGAATCTGTTAAATTGGAAAATGTGCTTACAATTTAAATAAATGAATAAATAAATAACGTCTTTATTTTGGGCGAAATTGAGACCAGAAAGTCACATTTTCCATCCAATCCTTGTCAGAATGCATTGCAAAAATGCGAGTACATGAAATGATTTCAGTTTTCAAACAAGAATTCATAAAATGAATGCTACCTAGCGGTACTTTGAATTTCATGATCAATNATATATAGCCTGAAAATAAGAACATGATTAAAAGGACAAACAAATACATAATACTGCCTTAATAAGTTTTCACTGACACTAAGTTTCGATAAAGTGTATGATTAGTCATTGAACCGAGTCACTAGTATCATATGCACTTAGGAACACAAACCTATATGCTAATATTACACACTGAGAATACTTAGAAAATACAACAATATTAAAATTGTAAGTATTTCTTTGGATTGAGGGAGGGAATTACAGAACGTTAAGCTAATGTGATAATGAATGTATTAATTCACGGAATGGGCCCTCCATCAAGAGAAAAATATCTGATGCCGACTGTGGTAAAATTTCAAACTGTAATAGAGAGTCTACTACTTGTCTAAGAAGAACTACTTCAAAGAACTAATATATATATATTCCGAGAGAGTGATGTCGAGCATAATTTTAATAATGGATGCTGTATTACGGATATTAGATTAACCGTAAAGCTGCATTGCTAGCATAGAAAACAATAGAGGATAGTGACTCTAATTAAAGTCTATCAGTAACAGTAAGACTAAGTTTGTTTTATTTAACCCGCTAGATAAATAAACAAACATTGTCTTCGATTGGGCTGAGACAATGAAAGTTTTTATTACTGTATTGATTTTATTATTGCGGTTATGAATTTAGAGGACAAAGCTTGACAAAGATTTAAGCACTAATTTTGGTAAAAAAAGCTTAGAGATGCTTTAGAGGGAACTATCCTCAGTAGAAAACACCAACAAGGAAGAGGAACGAGAAAACGCTGTACAAACCAACTGTGATAAAAGCAGAAAGTTATTAAGAAGCAGAACGCGAGTATACTAAAGGCTTTCGAAAGTGCATTAGTCCTTAATCTACTTTCCTTTTCTTGGAAATATTTGAATTAGTGAAGGGACGATAAGAATTTATACCGATTCCGAAACGATTTCTGATTCAGCTGCTTGCGATTCTATATTTTTAATATCCGTTGATTTGGGAAGCAAATACTTAATGGAAAGGGTGAATTTATCCATAAAATATTTAATAGTAAAATCCAATAAATAAAGAGCAGGAGATATTTTTGAACTTAAGTAAAAGTTAAAAAGGCCAAGAGAAAAAATGTATTAAGATCACTTAGCTGACATAAATAAGACCTGAAATTTAGAACGGCAATATGGGTTAATTTTATATATTGGATAGTCTAAATTATATTACTAACCTTTTATTTGATAGTATTGAACTAAAAATGTTTAAAAAGAGACTACCATTAAAATAATAGAATATCTATAATTGGAAGTTCGAGAATCGAGTAAAATCTTGAAAATATCGCATTTTACGAAAGAAAAAGTGAAATAAATTATAATTAAACGCAATATTCAGTCGTTGTTAATGTTTATCGATTTTTGTTTTACACAAATTTTTAATCAATAGAATTTTTCATCGGTGCCAAATATGGGAGATTGAGTGTGAACATAAAATTCAATGGAATATTTTTGAAAAGCGGAACTTAGGCGAAAACTGTTCCGATATTTCCGATTAATCGTCCCATCGCCAGCTACGTTACTGTTTCACTAATCTTCAAAATTTCCGCGTCAGGAAAACATAGGAAAGAAAGACGTTAAAGCTGATACTTTCACATATTTCTACGGCCGCAAAACACAGCGGGATATTTTCGATTCGGTTACTCAGTAGAGAGAACCCCCTTTTTTCATACCTCTTACTTCGCATCTGCCGTATCACGAGTTACCAATAGCAACCGGGTGGTAAACATACTTCCAAAAAATTACGAGCTGCTTTTCGAAGGAACCCGGTCTCAACTTATATGTACACCTATTTCAATCATGCCTCGACTATACTTGAACCCCAAAAACATTTACGGGTGAACCAAAATGCGAAATAAGCGCGCACTCTTCAAAGACACCAACGCGCCGTCAGAAATAACTCCTTGCCAAAATCGCCTGCAGAAGCGAACATAAAGACTGCGGAATCCGCCAGAGAAACCTTCCAAAAAAGTCATGGGTGGATACATTCCCTGAGAAAACTTCCGGCGTGAACGCATATACATATAGCCAATAAAATAAAAGGATGAGCCAACACTTATTGTAGAGCTGGGGGGAATAAACATCCAAAATAGCCGTGGAAAAAGGCGATAAAAATCTTCGATCAAGGGGAGGAAGGGTGAAAAAATCAACGTAAAGGGATAATAAATCAAGGGGGCAAGAAAAACAGTTTTTTTTTCTCGCGTCTCGCAGTTTACGAGAAAAAAAGACGATCGGAAAATATCCCCGGAATAATTCAAATAAACCCGAAAGATAAAAGGATGGGGGGCATGAAAAGGCTTCTTTTATGCGATGGACGGGAAATAATAACAACAATAAAAAAATGCCTCCCAAAGGAAAGGGAGGAGGAATTTATCACGGGGTTCTTTCCTCCTTCATCCGTGAGGACGCCTTCGATAAATAAACCCGCGTTCTCCTCAAGAGAGGGCGTTAGCTCCGCCGTCTCCACCCACTCCTTCAATCCATCCCTTTTTCCGTCTCGGTGTAGCCCATCTTTTCTCCCTTCCTTAAACAAGGCCGGAATGCCCGCGGCCTTCTCCGGCTCGAGACATCTCTACCCAGCCCTAACCTAATGTATAGGGGTATAAAGGAGGATGCATTACGACAAAAGGTTAGCATCTCTTTAAGAATGGTCAGATCAGGTCATCGAACGGGAAACTGAAAATACGTATTTTTTTCCGGAGTTGAAAACCGAAACCGCACCGAATAATTAAAACGATTGAACCGGAACCAAAAACTATTTGTTTTCGTGTCAGTTGTCCCTTAGAAATCCCTCCAAGTTTAACAGTATCTATATTAATAAACAAATCATTCAGATGAAACGGTGGCTTGTAAATCACTTATTAGTATTTAAATTTTATTACTTACAAGTACATTTTCAGGTGCTTCGACAAATTGGGTAGTTTTGCATGTGCAACCCCCCTCCGGGGTTTGAACTCCGGAAAGCTTCAACTAAAGGCGAAAGCGCTACCCACTATGTTATCCAGGACGCCCTTAAATTTGAATAAAAGAAGTTTAATTCTGTACTCTTTGATTATTTTCTTTATATCAAGAGTTATTTACATCAATATAAATAGTTTTACTCTAAAATATAAGGGCTATTTATAATACAAGTAAANATAATGGCTATTTATAATACAAGTAAAGAAAAACAATTGATCAGCAATGAAATACAACGTAATTTAATGAATTCAATCCATCAAATCAACAAAAAGCTCAACAGTTACCTACGTCAAACGAATAAAACGCACAGGTATTATTATATCGGAGCCAAAAAACCCGTTCGACGGTTTATGCCGAAGAAAAACCGGAACCGAACCGAAATTTTGCTTTTTCATTGAATCGGAGCGAGAACCGGAACGAAAATGATTACGGCTCTGTGTGATAACAATATCTTATCCCGGAATCACAAGCCCACATGGAGCCAGAGCTATATTTTAGATAAAATGGTAAAGGCTCTCATAATTATTTTAAAATGCTTCAACAGACTGCATATTACCTACGATAACAGATTTCGTAATTTTTCCACTCAAACTTCAATATGCGATTGGTTTTGTTACCGGATTAGTAGCTTTACCTGAAGATTCCGCCACAGTAGCGAAACCCCGCTCAATCACGAACATTTTAAGGAAAGATAAATTGCCACATTCCAATCGTATTAAGTATTAAATTCGGTAAGATTAGCATAAAAAAACTGGATACAGTGGAGGAAAATATAAGGGAAAATATCAATAAGTATAATATATAAAATATGTAAGGAAATATCAATAAGTGATATGAAAGAAAGAAATGTCGCATTGATCGTATGATAGGAGTACATGAGATAATTATGTAAGTTTTCACTCGCAACTATAAACGACTCTGATAGTCTGAAACGGCTAGGCTTGATAGATAAACGAACAATCCTTTTAACTGCTAATAGCTAAACTTGCGAAATTTATCCAGCAGCTAACCCGTGAGAAGGTTGCCCATCGAATCTACTAAAAGTCACTATATTTAGAAGCGAAGCACTCAAAACGGCAACCTCGTTTACAATGCGACAAAGGGATAGAACCTCTTAAAAATTTTTTTTTACAAACACCACCGAACCTATTTCCAAAACTCTTCCCAAAGGAGATGGAACAAGGGCACGGCGATACATGCATGGCCCGAAACGGCTCAATTCCCCGAGAGATGGGGACACCGTCTCCCCCTTATGGTAAGGGGATAAAAAAAGAATGGATGAAAGAGGTGAGAAACAGATTTGTGAAGGGAATAAAAAGGAGGGAGATAGAGACACGTGTGGCCGAACCCTTCTTCTCCTATTTCTTTCACCTTCCCTTCGCCTCCATTTTCCCGATGTCATCGCCATCTATCAACAGCCTCTTCAACCGTTTCCTCGGGAGCGATCCTGATAAGGATGTCCTCATGCATTTTTGAATATTTTTCCCATTCCATCCACCCGCTAAAAGAGGGCGGGCTTGCATGGAATGGAATGGGTGATATTTTCTCCATAAGTGCGTGAATTGGAAGTGAATTTTGTTTCGGTGGGATTGTCCACACAAAAGCTGAGTGGGTAGCGGCGCAATAAGGGATGTCTTATGAAGCACATTCTATTAGGATGAAGATGAGCCCTGTAAAGAGAAAGATGGGATGAGGCAAGGAGAAGATACATAGCAAACGGGGGAGAATTGATTATGACTGGACGAGAAATTCATGTGAACATCTAGAAGATTATATTTGCTAACTTCTACTTTAAATTATATTTCTTCGCAAATACGCATTCTAATCCATTTCTATCTTAATTTACAATTAGACACGCTCTAATGAAATATTCATCAACTCCTGAATTCATATCTAATGATTCTTAACTCTAATTAATCATCCATATAGTCAAATATGTAACCAAGTCTAACGTTTACAGAATACTACTCAATAAATATTCCCGTTGAGAACTTCCTTACGTCTCTTTCTTTGATTTAAGTTATGAAGGATAAAGCAAAAAAATAAGATGAAATGGCTTTTTTGAGAACAGTTCTATCTATTACGGAGGTAATAATAATTGTAATAACACCATGAAAATCAATGTATTTCCGTTTTTGATTGCTGATGTACTAAAGATGATTTGTTTTGCCTACAATTCTGAGATTCGTATCGTTTCATACCTGTTTCATCATTTCTTTATGATAGTTTGGCGTTTCTGCTGCCAATTCACTTATCCTCACTTTTATCTATATGAAATGTATATACGTAACATTAAACTCTTCCTATTAACTAAACATTTGCATTTGCATACTTAATGTATAAATAAAGGTCATTTGTCATAAAAGGAAATGCAAACAGTATACGGCTTCCACAAATTTTTAACCCCTGATAGACTACCGGTTTTGACGTAAAAGCGTCGTCATCACGTCAGATCAAACACGCATATGCAACCTTTAAAATATTGGAAAAGGAGAAGAGAAAGACAATTAGTTGATTGAAATGAGGAGAGTGGGCGATGTAGGTAGCTAGGTAGGAGTTTAATAAAAGAAATAATATCTGGGAATATGTGATTGTTCGTTCAATTGTAGCCGTAACGTAAAGGTTGCGTCTAATGTACCTCCCCGAACGTAGGTTTTGTGGAAACTGGTGTGCCATGTGCAACAAGATGAGCGATATAGCTAGTTCGATTAAAAATCCGCCGTTTAATTTACGATTCGTGACCCAAGAATTCAACGATCAGTCATCTCTTCCTTTTAGTTTTCAGTCAGTAGTCAGTCATCTCTTCCTTTAGTGCAGTGAAGATATTTCCCTGAGCTAAATTTTGCAAATCAATATTTATATCTAAAACGAAATCTAAGAGGGAAATCGCATAACAATAGTCTTTACAATATTTATTCCAAGATATTCAACCGGTTTAACAAGAAGAATGAGAAAATAATCTAGATTTTAAAACTTTAGATTTTGTCATTCCTCCAAAATATTTCCGATGCTGTCAAGAGTATTGTCCCGATAAAAAAGAACCCAGAGAATCTTTACCAAAAGCGAATGTACCTTGCTATCTGGGAGCCAAGCATATGCAACCAGTTTCTTAATACGTAGTATGAATTTTATTTGCATTTTTTGTGGTCAGTTTAACTGCCTGAGGAGTAACTTTGCGGTAATCCATGGCAGTAGGAAAAATAAAAATAAACCAGGAACCTTTCACAGAACACTCGATCCTCTTAAATACAAAAGCACTGCAAAATATCAGACGGAAACCAAAAGCATAGAACGGCACGACCAGTTTCGATGCTAAAGCGTTATCCAGTAAAGCTTTATCAAGTAAATAAGAAGTAAGAAACTCGCATAATTAAGACCAGAAGGAGAGGGATGGAACGATTGGGTCAGGTGAAGGTAAAAGGGTGGAATTTGCGGAAAACCATTAAGTGGAAGAATCACCCATAGAAGGGGTGGGAGAAAAATAAGATAGAGCTGCAATGAACAATGGAGAAGAGGAAGGAAAAACATATTTTAGTATTCAGGGTTTTAATTTCTTGGATTGCCTCCTTTTTTCAAGTATATTGAGCCGACTGTCCTTCTGAGATATAAGTAAAGTTTTGGGTGCGAAGTATGAACAGTAGTTTAAAGTCAATAGGTGCTTTGCGACATTTTTTGTGGTGCTCTTTGCTTTCACTTGCGAATCAGTTATGAAATTCACCTTTTTCGTCCACACTGTTTTTATGCAAAGGCTAAATAGGCTTTTCGAGTAAATCGATTATTCGCTTCCTTTCTGCTCTATTCTTTAGTTTTTACATAGAGATTCCGTAGACAAACCATCTATTTGAAGGTTAATAATTCAGTGGTTTATGCTAATAAATATAACATATACAATTTTTTCTATCTTAACTGAAGTCTAAAATGAGGAAACACAATCTGAAGAGAAAAACAAATCAGAAACATTTTCATTAACTGCTTTGGATTTCGTATGACTGGTTTGACATAAAGGATCAAAGGTTTTTCAAAGAAGAAAAAGACGAGTAGAAATCTTTCAAAGATGAGATGAAGTGAGAGGAGAAATAAGAGTAGAAAGAGATTTTGCGGAATGAGAAAGGTGAGAAATATCGTCCGTCATATCTCACATCAAAAGACTTCGAAGGGGATATTAGGAAACTTTTAAAGAGATTGTATAGGACAGCGCAGCTTCTTCATGACCATAAGGGAGGTAGGATATGAATAAAGATAGGCCATAAATAGGCGAGTTTGGGACGAAAATGTGTGTGAAAGGTTTGCGTACGACTTAAACCTTCGGGTCGCACTTAATCGAAAACCCTTTCGGAATCTTTAGAGCTGAGGTTATTAATGTTTTAGTCGAAATGAAACCGTACTTTAGAGTTAAGAAACTGGTTTCTTTTGGTTTTATGGCTATTGGTACCCTTTTCAGTTTCTCTTTCGGCGTACGATGGAAGACGTTTCATGTATTCATAAAGGCCTCACTGAAGAGTGAGAATGCGAAAATAATTAAGCAGAAAAGTCTATAGAAACGGGTTGAAATATGAGTACCAAATTCCCCTAGTGCGTAGTTCTTTATGATGGATCGTTTTTGCCGCTTCTACTTTAACTGACCCTTTATTTCCACTGCAAAATAATTCTTCAAAATCTTACCAATGCGCACCTTAATACTACAGCCAATATTTTTTGGTAGTGCTATTCCTCTTCATAAAGCAATTATATCGTTTTTCTCAATATTAAAAGTGACTAAGGATCGTAATATTGTGTAAAAATTAGAAATATAATATAATCTTATTTCAACCGTCAATTAAAATAATTATCATCGAATGCGTTTCCACATTTAGAGGATTCAGTGGCCGGTATTAGCTTTCTTAAAAATGTTACTACCATTATAAAAGAATATTCTTAGTAAGTGGCTGCATTCTAAGTTCTACATGAAGGAAAACCCGACTAATCCCAACCATGAATACTTCTAATGGCGATTAAAAATATAATTTACAGATAAGGATTGAGATATATATAGATAGGAATGATTGTGTCTCTCAAAATCTTTCTCCACGGTACGCTTAGGAATTGGCAAGAGGTTCGTGCCAAATAACAGCAACTTAATTTTCGTCAACAATTCCAATAGATAAAAATGAGAATACTCCACGGATATGGGAGTATTCATTCGATGATCTCTGAAAAATAGAGCGGGTGTAATTCCAATTTAGAATCGTGTAGTTCTCCTGGATTTTATGCGGCCTATCAAGAGTTTAGTGAAGAGACCTGTGTACCTTGGATAAA
This sequence comes from Ladona fulva, assembly GCA_000376725.2. Lineage (NCBI taxonomy): Eukaryota > Metazoa > Arthropoda > Insecta > Odonata > Libellulidae > Ladona > Ladona fulva. Next base: position 663,523 of record KZ308246.1, read on the forward strand.
GTTGGTGACGGTATCAGTTGGAGGGTACAAGTACTGAGAGGAAAGAGATTGCTAAGTAAAAGTATTGTAATTGCAATGCAAGGGAAAAGAGAGAGGGAATAGATGTTGCATGATGTAAAGGGCGAGATAATTTATTAATAAATATATTAAAGTGGATTAAGTAGGAAATCTTAAGGCATATGAACCTACAACAAAATGGAACACATTATTCTGTAATATTATACAATACAAGCGTCATTATTGGGCGAAATTGAGACCAGAAAGTCACATTTTCCATCCAATCCTTGTCAGAATGCATTGCAAAAATGCGAGTACATGAAATGATTTCAGTTTTCAAACAAGAATTCATAAAATGAATGCTACCTAGCGGTACTTTGAATTTCATGATCAATATATTTTGATATATTTAATAACAAAACTTGTACAGATCCACAAAATTTATAGCAAACGTTCACCGGTACCGTCGCGAGTTTACGCCATCATAAGAACTGACGTCTTCCCCCTTTTCCTGTCAGTTCTGATGATGGCGCAAATTCACGCCTAAACCGTTAAATGTTTGTTATAAATGTTGTGGATTTCTGCAAGTTTTGTACGAAATATATTAAAATATATCCGTAACGTAAAGGTTGCGTCTAATGTACCTCCTCGAACGTAGGTTTTGCAGAAACTGGTGTGCCGTGTGCAACAAGATGAGCGATATAGCTAGTTCGATTAAAAATCCGCCGATTCGTGACCCAAGAATTCAACGATCAGTCATCTCTTCCTTTTAGTTTTCAGTCAGTAGTCAGTCATCTCTTCCTTTAGTGCANGAAAACGTGGATGATATTTTGATCACAGAAAAAAATTATTCAATGTAGGAAAATACCTATAAAGAGAATGAAACGTGAAAAACCTACGCATGTTGTAGGAAAGAGTGAAAGAAAGAGATAGATGACAACAAAGAGCAGCGATACTTAACGCCCTGAGGACGATGGCTGAGTCAGCCTTCGAAACGTCGGCTACCAAGCATCTAACCTGGTGGAGAACCCGAGAAGACTTCATACATAGCATCCGCCAGGAAAACCTGAAATCTTCCAGCGACACTTAGTCCACAACCGGTGGTCCGCTAACCAATGATGGTCCTTGAGAAGATTTTGGCAGTGCGTGAAGAAATTTTGGCATTATTTGCAGTTTTTACATCTACTATACCCTTTCCTAATATTTCGAATCCTCTTCGAGTCCTCAGCACATTGCAGACGAGCAATATGAATTTTATAATGAGAAAATGGAAATTTTATTGTAATTATTTTATATATGTTGCAACTTAGTAAGAATTTCGCATTAGTGGTCCGCGGGATTCAGAATTGTGAGTTAAGTGATCCGCGAGGTCCAAAAAGTTGGCGACCACATAAGAGAGGAAATACATAATGAAAACTACTAAAGTTATCAACGTGTACAAATTATTTCCGAACGTGTCTTCTTTGTCATTCAAAGTATTATCCGAGTATCCGGGTGATGTCGTGAGAGAGTCAACTTCTTCGTTGCTATGACTACATTATTATATCAGCATGCTTTTCATATCCGCTACGAGTTAGCACCTAGAAAGCATTAAAATTAGCATTCAAATCTGCTCTGTAAAGAAGTTATCCGATGATATTCCCGATTTCCATCATCCTTCGCACCTCCAATTAGCGAACCGCTAGCGCTGATAAAAGAACACGTCAATACTCCCGAAGAAAATTCCCATGCAAATGTTCACGGACGTATTACTTGGGAGCACCTGCTCCGTGGCAAGAAGCACCGATTAACTGCCCATTAATCACCCTCGGAATGAGTCGAAATTGAAATCCTTTTTTCCCCCATTCCTGTTCCTCGGATGTCTGGATTTGATGGATTGCCGCATTTAGGGCCTGCTTGGCGGGCACTGAAGGTAGCCAAAGAGGAGAGGAAAGAGGGAAAGAGGTTGTTTGGAAAGGAAAAAGAGGAAATAAGGGAATGTATAGGACGAAGGAGAAAAAGGAAGCGTGAAAAACTGGAATCGGCGTGACGAATGGGCCGCTAAGGCATTTGTTTTGACCGCCGGCATTAATCAAAGAGGGAGGGAAAGGAACTCGAGGTAAATAGAAGGGAGAAAATAAGTCGAGGAGCATAAGGGAAAATGAGTGTTAAGAGGAAAGAGGCGGAGAAACAACGACAATTGAAATATGTATCAATCTGAGAACAGCGCCTGAGGAAATTGCCTAAGAGAGGAACAAAATGTTATTATTTGCTTCCCTCCCTTTGTAAGCGTATAAGAAGGAAGTTGGATTCCGGAACAAGGATTAAGAGGGGAACGAGCATCCTTGGAGGTACAAATTCTCGAATGATACGGAGATTCGCTACAGCATACTTCAGTTAGATGGATTGGCTCTGAATCGAAACCATTAAATTCTCCGTAAACGGAGAGAGAAGAATTCCTTGGGGATATTACTTGTAATACATTCCCGTCAGTAAAATTCTCCATCCCTCGTAAGTGCATAAGGAAATAAGATGGCATGATGATGCTGAAAAAATTGACATCTTCATGTTAACTCACTGACGAAACTAGTCAACGAAAATATTCCGTGGAAAATTCGAGGTGCTCCTTCTTTTAAGGTGAATGCATAGCAAATTAGATTTCAATTCAATCAAAGAGGAATCGTAAAAATTAAAGGTATTTGTAAAGTAATAGTTAAAGAAACCCTCAAGTGCCTCACATAGAGGTTTAAAAAGAGTCCGTAGGCCGTTATGTCGGCAGGCGGAACTTGCATTTGGAGGCAAACGGGAAATTTCGGATTGCCAATTTCCGGGAATCACCCTATGTGCATTTCCGAACCAAAGCTCCCATTCTCAAGGGTCTCAAAATAAGAAAAGAGTTCATTTTTTTCATAAAAAATAGGTTGATTCGCCCTTTTCTTGTTGTTAGACACATGTGAGTGGAGGCTTTTGTTTTCGAAAAACGCCGAATTCCGAAGGGTGAATCCCAGAAATCCGTAATTCGGAAATTCCCGTTTTTCTCTAAACAGGAGTTCCGTCGGCCTATTTAGTGGAGTATTTTTAAACCTCTTATTCATTAACAGCCGTCTTCAAATTTTCTTTACTTTCAAGTAAATAAGTGAATTTCTGTAGTGATGATATAGGAGTACATTGGCTCAATTTATGTTTTTATTTACAGTTAACACTTACTACGTATATAAATTGAGCCGATGTAATGAATTTTCACTATAGATTCACATTGAATTGCTCGGTATTGACCAGCTTGACGTTTCATCCATTCATGCATGTGACAGGGGACACAGGAGAAACAGTCGTAAACAAGTGAGAGGGCAAAATCGGCGGTTTCGCTCCATTAATTTAAAACAAAGGGGAAATCGAAAGCTCACGGAAAAGCTGAAATCTTCCGTAATTCGCTGAACGTATCCGGTGAAAGGCGCTCGCTTAATCGTTTGAAGTATCGGCGGAAGTTGACGGAAGTAGAAGCTAAATATTTCCCCGGAAATGCGAAAGATAGCTAGAGTAATCAACGCGTATCAACAAGTGCTCTCCTCTTGGAAGTTATAATTTGAAACTCTCCGATCAAGTTCATCTCCGGCGCTCTGAAAGGAATCTATTTTGATAACGAATATCGCTCCGGCATCAATTTCAATGCATCCGTTTCGGAGAAATATGTGTTTGGATTCCGTTGCTTTCCCGTCGTAACTGCTTGATTGTTTTTCATCGAACAAAATTCTCCCTCCATTAATCCGTCTGTTGATAATTTTTCCTTCTTCTCTCTAGATTAACTTTACGTTGTGTATATAATAAATTTTAATTATATACATAACGTAATTATTTCAAGAGAGGAATTAATTTTCTTTCATTGATGGTAAGTCAGTTGTAGTTATACAAGGGATAGCAAATTAACCTTAATAAGCAATATCCGCCTGAACTTGATGGAAAGTTTTAATTAAAAGCTCACAATTTAGTGAAGTGAGATTTCATCTTACAATTTTACGTAAATGTACCTCATTCTTATAAAAACCTGAAATTCTCTATGTAAAAAAAGTACTATACCGTTTGTTCTACATAGGACTGATATTTGAGAATAAGTGAAAGTTTGAAGAATTTTAAGAATTTATATTCTATGTATGAATTAGAGTGCTTAGCACGCTTCATTTTGAATCTGGGGAATATAGAACTTACAGCACGGCCTTCTTTTTCCGAAACCCGCGTCAAAATATTTTTCTTTTATACCGTTCACAATTCACCTTAAAACGGACAAAATCTTAAATTCAAAATGGAATTTCTTTAGCTGAATTTAATATTAGTGGGATAGTTTTCCTTTTTAGTTAAAGCACATATTTCATTCCTGCGATTAACCGATAACTCAGGATAATTCAAATGTATAATTAGATATCATTTTATGATACATGATCTGAATTTACACTGATTACGCTATAGAATATCTAAATGATTAATAACTTATGTACATTAATTTGTGGCTTCACTATTAACTTACTATTCTTCTAGTTTCATTTGTAAACTTCTTCCATTAAATTTCTGGTTAAATAATGGTTGTTTGTGTTCATTAATTGTTATTGTGTAATTGTTAGCTGCAATTATCAAGCATTATCGTTGTGATACAAATCATAATAAAATACAATAGTACAAGAGATAGTACAAGATATAGTAGAATTCTATAATTTCAAACTACTTTAAGAATTACCATCATCTACATATTTATTTAGTATGTACTTCATTCCGGTACGTGATCTGAATTTTGAAGATCATTGAGATATGGATGCTGCTTAGAGCTACCAACTCTCTCAAATTCACCGGGAGACTTCCAGAATCGGACTGTACTTTTGCAGAAACCTCGCTAAATAATCTTGAATTACATCCCTCGAACAGAGTTCGCTCAATTGTAATCATATTGCACATTTATGCTGTTATTAGTATATAAAAATTTAGTTTATACTATACTTTACGTAGTCTCCCAGAATCTCTCAGATTTTACTGGTCTTGGAGCTGACAACTACCGGAGTCAACTCATCAAGAGCTGGCAACCTTAAAATATCAAAATTACCTTGCCCCTGAGTGAATTTCGTCGCTTCCCCTGAATCGTATACATCTAACATTACTCATATATAAAATGTTTGCATCGCCTACGAACGCGTATTAACATGTATTTCTGTAAGTTAGCACGTACATATGCTGCACGTACTTCTTTCTGTCCATCCAGCATCCTTCTCTCTCCAATTTAAAGACTAAACGGATTTTTAAATAAAGCATTCGTTGCATTGTTCCTGCTACCTCATGTTGAGGACTGGGATATTTCACTTATATTTTAGAATACAACAGAGGAAAATGTACATTTAATTTACTTTTGTCACCCGTAAATGCTTATTGAATGGCTTGAAAATTGTTGTTCATAGGAGCAAAGGAAGTCGTGATTCCTCTAATGAGCCTAAACTGAACCTCTTCATTAATGTAAAGAATGAGAAAGAATACCAAATAACCTAAACGAATTATAAGCAAATAATGAAGTAGCAAATGAATACAAGTATCGTATACTATAATCTACATATGAATATCGTATGTAGATTATGGTTTACAATTATGCTATCTCTGAAAGCAGTTTCGTAGTGTAGAAGTCTATTACATCGTACTGTTATTTTAATATGACGCGTATCACACCAATATTTCATGATAATTACAGCTAACAATTATTAAATAACAATTAATGAACACATACAACAATTAACTAATCAAAAATTTAATGGAAAAGGATTACCAATTAAACTAAAAATTAAATTTAAAAGAATAATTAATTCATACTAAATCCACAATGAATGTACAGACGTTGTTAATAATTTAAATATTCTTTTTCTATTTTATTTCACGTTAGATTGCCATGTTTTGTTATTGTTAGTGATATAATATTATTTAAGTTTAATATTCCTCTTCGGCATTCACTTAAAGCTTGAACGAAATCAAAGACCAATTAGTATAATCCTTCAGGGAATTTTGCTCTCATTGGAAGATGCACATCACAACTATTTTTCGCTCAGATTGAAAGATTACTGGAATGTAACGCACAGTTCTCAAGGGCAATATTCCGGTCACAAATCGTAAGGTATGGCTGCGGCACCCAACATCCTGTTTATCCGAGTCTCGTTCGCGGTCACCCAAACCTCGAGATCAAACACATTTTGACAGGAAAGCATCTCCTCGCAGAAACTGTTTGCGCGGAACGCTCCCTCCCGTATCCTACGGCGCATCAATCGTCCTCCAAGTTTCTCCTCTCGGTCCGAACTTCTTTTGATGCCAGATGAGCTTTTGCCCCACTTATCCAACGGGAAATGCGAATCGGTCGTCCGTCTCCTCAAGCTACGACTCCATGTTTGGATCTCGGATACACACTCGCGATACGTATTTGAGTCTTCCGGGAGACTTAGAAACTCGCAGAATTTCGTTGCAGACTGACTTTTCGGGTCGGACAAGGAAGGCAGGGGACGTTCGCAAACATTTGCCGAGCATCGATGCAGAATCGCGTATCCTTTGCTAGTTTCATATCCAGCCTCTGATATTCCAATGAGAGAAAGTCACTCACAGGAGTAAGCTGGAACTGCCAGAATACCACGCTGTTCTCTGGAATGGAATGGTTTTGCATATCTTTACCCTCCCTTCTATTAATATTCCTATTCAAATCGTGAAAAACTCATTTGCTTAAGTATAATTCATGATCCAATGATAAACAGCGACATGGGCGGGACTCGAACCACGGTCTTCCACTTTCTGGGTAGTTTTCAAGCCCAATTTTGTAATAATTTCCCAAACGAGGGTAGGCCGATATATTGGCTCTAGAAAAAAAAATTTGTTCAACTTTATGACATTTAAATAAAAACATTTGTATTTCAGAAAACGTAAAAATATTATTATTAACTAATATAGCTCATCAATTAAAAAAAACCGCATATATATATGTAAAAAATAGCTTTATATTTTTTTTTTCCTAGTTGCTACATTTTATTAAAATGCCCTACGCATTTTTCGCCAGTACCTTAGGAAGAAGGATAGCACTAAAAGGGTTAAGCCCTAGAGAAACTAAATATATCGTGCCAGTATTGTCGGTGTGACTCATTAACTGTAATAAAAGAAAAGTGGTGCTAGAACTCAGGGATAAACAGATGTGAAAAATAGCGACATGAGATTATAAATTCTGCTCTTTTATCAGCAGATCACCGAAGCCTACGTCGAATAGAGTAAATAATAATAATAACGATTTATTCACCGCAAATAGGAAAGTACCTAATGAAATGCGATATAATAAATGGATAAATATAAATACAAATTGTTCTACACAAAAATTCGCAGAAAATCGACATTAATTACATTTCAAATAAAAAATTTAAAAAGAACATTTTGAACTATCAGCAATTCATTTCACTTAAAACCGTACGTTTATTAAAAGCTATTATCGCTTTTAATTGGCCTGTAATGAGGAAAACACAGGAGAGGCGAATATTATAGGATTCTTAAGTATTCCAAACATATAGACATTATTATTATAATGAAGCAGTCTTTGAGTAACGTCTGTTATTTTAAACAATAGAAAAATGTTTACCTTTTCAACGCGTGATTTATTTAATCATGACCTAACCAATATCAATGGACGTTAACGCATTCTCAGGGTAAATAATACATGACACACGCATGCTTTGGGCGTATTAAGTTAAGCAAACATGTATACAATAATTTATCACGGCTTTTGTTAAGGTATTCAGAACTTTCAAATAGGCAGATCTCCCACTAACAATCACATCCCCGCGCGCCACCAAATCCATCTCAGCTAAGGAAAAACTCCCTTCTCATCTCCATCTCATCTTTTATCCGTCACCTCACAGGGCACACGGTGGCATCCTTCCCTTCTAAGAGCATAAAACACATATGCAGGAGAGGTATGAGAGACAAACTGGAAAGGAACAAGGGATAAATTTTAAAGAGGAAGGAATGAAAAATTATTGCGTATATCCGCTCCTGGTAGAGTCCCGTAAAAACAGATGGCAGCACCAGTGGCGGAGCAACAGAGGAATGTTAGGGGAAGGGAAGATGCTAAAGTCGAGGGAAATTGCGGCCGAAAAGAGAGAATAATGTGTTCGTGGGAAAGAAGGAATTATTTTGAAGTATGAGGAAAATGTATGGGGAAGGTTGTGTCGTACAGTAGAGCAAGTTTCACCGAAAGACCACTGGGTTTTTCTTGAGGATAGACTAAACTGGTAATGGGGCTTTGTCTTCGCCATCTAGCTACACATTTGTCAAACCGTAAAAATAAGGAATGGTTGGTGGAAGTCGTGAGATAGTTGCAGCCCAAGAACATTTGAGAGTAATAGCGCTATAAATGCTATTATTTTTTCATATTCTTTATTCATATTATATCATAGATAAGTAATTTTGTTAATTAATTTCATAAGAAAATAAATATGATTCAGCAAGTAAAATATTATTCAACTCATAGCCATAATTTCTTTCTTCTGCTCGTAGTTCTTGAAGACTATTTTCCATTTTTCTCTGGATGGAGAGCAGGAACTATCCCTCTAAATTAGGCTGGCATCAGCCTCTTTCAATTTAGTGTTAATGTAAATTCCAATGAGGTGTGAGTGATTCTGAGCATTGGGGTACATCATGATCTCTCCTTCTTGAATACAAGAAAAGAGTTTAACCATCCAACTAGTATTGTAGTTGCTGACAGTGCTCCTTTAAATAAAATTTCGGCCAATCAGGTAATTTGTGCAGATTAAAAACTTAATGCTCTTTATATCATTTTAGCCACTGATCTAGAAAATTACCAAAAACGGCGATTTCAATTCCTACCAAGATCCTACTGGACTAATTTTTAACCTGATTTTAATGAGCCATTTTGTAGTAATGAATGCATTAGGTAAATAAATATCGTAGGAAAGCTTCATAATCCATAATGTAGATTTTGACATTTTAATTTAAGCTCGTGAAGCACAGGTAGTCCACTTTACTGTAACTGGGACATTATGTAATTAATATCTGCTTTATTTATCATAGTTTATCTGTCATGACTTTATTTTCCAATTAATTGCGTCATATATTTGTAAAATTATAATAAATTATAATAGAAAAATAGCCGAAAACATTAATCGTCTATTCATGTATTATACACAACTGTAACTTTAACATCGACCATGATCGAATGCAATAAGAAATTCCTTCACAAAACTTTATAGTATTTCCACGCATTTTACGGTATTTACATACCTAAGAATTTTAAATAAGAATCGAAAGCTGTTAAAAATGTTCCATGATATTGCAACACAATTAGCTGGAGTTACACTTTGCGGGACATTTCCTAGGTGCTCTGTCACACAATATCACTCTTCAAAAGCAACTACAGACGGGATCAATAAACTCCCAACTTTCGAAATATCTAGAGTCAAGTAGGTTGCAATTCTCAGTGCTTCGCGTAAAATGAAACATTATCTTGTATCTCCAAACCGAAATTCCCGCCATTTTCATTGCCTTGCTATTTCCACAAAAGGTCGTCGGATGGCGCCTAAAGAATGCGCGCCATTTTTCCACGCGCGAAGTAATTCCTTCGACTCTCACGCTGAAATGATAATTCAAAAACACGATCATTTAGAGTAATTCGTCCGAAAATAGCCGCGAACCGCTCATTTCGCATGTACCCTCGTCGTATCGCCTTAATATCCTCTCATTTCGGATCGAGAGGGGCTTAACGTCCGGAAATCAGGAGAGGCGACGTTCGCTTGTTTTTAGCACACACGCGATGGCGGACGGGAATAAAAAAACAGAGAATCAACGCGGGAAATGGAGACGGAGAGCGGCGCTCGTGCGTGAATGAATTTTTAATTGAGCTCACTCCACGTCGACCATAAATTCATCGTCCTTCTGCACGTAAAGCCCCTTTTTCCGTACTCCTCGCTTATGCTTCAGCTTGCGTCCGTGCATCCATTCACTTGTTTATTCTGCCCTTTTCCCCCCCTCTCTCTCCGGGATACGTAAATGTGCGGTTGTTAGTGGAATACGAAAGCGGGCTTTTTTCGCAATTTTTCGCTAATTTTTCGTCCCACCGGATTCGCACACCGCAGCATAATCGCTTAATTGAATAAAACGCTTCCGTTTATGCACTTTTTCGTGGAAAAAATCGCGGGGATTAAGGCGATATTTCGTTATTCTTTTCATTAACGAGGGTGGCCGTTTGGAAGGGGTTTAATTACTATGCGCAGGAAGCGAAGTATATTAGCGGAAAATCTTATTCGAATTCAAGGAAGGCGAATGGTAACGTTCTTCGAAAACGGGCAAAAAAAACCTATATTTGAACTTCCTGCTACGTTGCATGTACGCATGCAAATTAAATGTACCGCTTCTTTATGAATGCGATATCAGTCACAAATTACCCCGCGCATTAGGGCGTGATGCGCTCTTTTTGTGACTGCTCCGTAATTGCTAAAAATTTATGGAAATTTAAGCTGCTTACGCATTAAAAAGCGAATCTGGGGCTGAATATCAAAGATGCCCGAATAGCTACATTAATTATAAATATTTTATGAATGCCAACGCGTTTGAGGTGTTATAATGTAATAAAAGGGAACATTTTCCGGTACTCAGTCATTTTATTCTTGACGCGTGAAGGCGTGCAGTTAAAAAATGCTCGCTTGTAATTGCTAAATGTATGGGAAAGCTACAAAGTGACCGTTAAATTCACAAATTTCTGGGTACATGTAAAATTATGTATCACTTCAACACTTTATAACTGCGAATAATTTTGGCGAAAATGTTTACGTTTAGGGAAATAGACGTTCCCAATCTTTAATATTTCTAAGGTTGACCTTTCCCTAAACTTACATTTTGGTATCTAAGTTGGGTTTTGAATAAGACAGTACAAGATTATGCATTACTCGGACTGCAGGATTGAATTTCTTTATAATGATTGCTCATTGGCACTTTTGGCACATTCATAGATTCTACTTCCATTTTTCACACATATATCACCAAAAAAAAAACAAATACGAAAATGTACCTAGTTGACATCAGAAGTAAATACTGTCTCAAAAGCTCATGATTTTTGATGGCTCGTGTTCCGCTTTCGATCTCACAAACCTCATATATCTAATTGTAACTTAATTTTGAGGCATCTATTGTATACACAATAACTATATTGTCACTGGGAAACGGGTAAGGGTGACTTTGCGTAAGATGGTGCGCACCCAGGAAAAATCGAGAACTAGTTCTGCCGGGATAGCTCAACGGACAGAGCACCCGACCAGCAAATGGGAGACCTGGGTTCTATTCCCGGTCCAGTCGGACTTTTTTTCAAGTCCATTCTTCCTTTGGAATTATATTGTCTATATAATGTATAAAATCGTTACCACTATTATTTACAAATCATATCAATTTATGTAAGCTCTTTGAAATGACACCCTTCAGACAACTTTGCTAAGTTTCCATCTCGTGGGAAAGCAGAAAGTGAATATGCAAAGATCAATAATATAACCCGTTGATATGGGCTGAAAAATCCCTTGGACAACGTAGAGCAGACATGCTTTCGTATACATTCTAAAACATAAACTAACTGCTATTGAATACATCTGCACATGGCAGTCGCAATTTTCGTACACCGTCCCCATCCCAAAGTGAAAGGGTCCGAAACCCATTCACTACCTTCCCCATCCTTCTTCCCTTGCTAAATGTTCCATCACCCGTCCAATGATGCACGATCATCTCCTCATGCACACCCTCGTGACAAAGGCGCCCTGCAATGAATTTAGAAGGAAATTGAGTGTTCGCATCCTTCGCTATTGACACCGCTGTCGGAAGTTTCATTCTATGGCCTTAATAGCGGACTTCCTTCGCACCGCCGCCGCCTTGGCGTCTTTCGTAAAAGCGTGCGGTAACACCGATACAGCCGTTCATACATCATACTCGTCCTGACCTTACCGTACATTTATCAACACATTCGGTGCAGATTTATCGACTAGAAGCGAAAATACGTTGCACATGTATAACAGCAATATAAACCAAATTCTCTTTCGCTAAAATCCATATTATCTTCGAGAAAGAGAAGAACACTGATATTAGTTCATCCATCATTATTACTATCTTAAGCGGATGGTCATCATACAATTACGTGAAATGGCGAAAATTGAATGCTACACTTAATCTTTATATTAACTTTAACTTTATTGATACGATAAATTGCCCTCATTTATATTTATAGTCTTTATATAAAACTTAACTTTATTGATGCCAAAAATGGACATACGAACGTAGATGGCAATTTAGCTATTTTGTCGCTGAATGTAGCATAACTCTCTTACGTTTAGCTACCTTTATCCTGTTTTAGCGGCACCTCATACTCTATTAAACACGAACAAGTACTTCGACCCTCCTCCACCTACTCTTAATGTAACATATTTGATTTGTTTTAAATTAAATAAAATTAAATGAAGCTCATAGTAGACTAATCTTCATAATATTAATTCAATTTGCGTAATTTCTAAACCGATGTTCCATTAAAGTATAATCTTTTATTCCAACAATATTCTTATATTCTACAAAGGAAAAATTAAGCAAATTTACTTTTTGCCTACTTTTAGCGACATTTTTTCTGAGTTTATCGACTCTTTAGCTACGCAGGATGCTTTGAGAGGCATATCAAAAACAAAATGGCATCATTGCATGAAAACTCTAACATTCCATTGCTATAAAGTTAAAGAGAAAGTGAAAAATGGACATCGAGTGGTCATTAAGCATGGTGAAGAAGAGTATTAACTCGATAATTAGATGCAGGGGCTTCCAAGGTACAACGGTCGCCAGCTGCTGGTCCGCTGATCACTTATGGTCCATGAAGAATTTGGGTATCATTCGCAATCTCTCTTTAGTATTCCTTTTCACTAAATTCTCAACCCTCTCAGCGTCGCCAATACAAGTAAGGAAAGCGAGAACAATCGTATTACGACAGTGAAAGCAAAATTGTTATATATATGACTTCACGTTAAGGGAACATTACGTTAGCGGTCTGTGGGATTCAAATTAATGGTTTTAATGTTCCCTGAGGTCCGAAAGGTTGTCAGCCACGGGTATAGTGCCATTGTGCGTATAAGCAATTGCAGAGTGTACTACTTCAATTTTGCATACGTAACATATTTAGCGTTAAATCTCAAATTTTCATTACAAATATTTTCTGATACACACACCGATTTCACGACATTTGTCTTCAATTCCTCATTTCGTGATTCCGAAACAAATACTTCAGTTTGTACCCCAGATTACACTGCAGAGTTCAATACATGACTGATAAATATATATTATGGTAAGACATAATATTAACGAGAAAGACCAGTACTCAAGACCAGAGTATTTTAGACTACAGCACTCCATTATGTGCTTTATATGACAAAGAGTCTGTAAGACCGTTGTGGATAGTTCTCATTAAAATAAAAATAAAATATGAAACATTATAATTAAGCTATTCGATTTCCTATATGATTAATCTTAATTAAATTTCCCTAATGATTAACCTCGCTTAATTTTACATAGACATATATATATATATATTGAAATTATTTACTTTATTCCAACGAGAAGAAGTTTACTTTTCTCTTCCTGGCGATTTATTTACGCCGCTGGAAAAAGGACCCCGAATTGAAAGAAGGAAATTTGTAAATTGCCCCTTAAACGATATCCTTGGGTATTTCCAAAAGGAAGCGAGAATTCTCCAGACTCTTCTCTCAGTATGGGCCTCGAGATAAATAAAGGTCTAATTAAAAGAGATTTTTCAGTTAAAAACACTTTCTTTCACTTCCTTTTTCTCAGCCCCTCACCATGAGGGCATTGGGACAAAATGACCGGAGGATATGGGAGTGAAAGAAATGTGACACTGGAAAAGTGAAAGGGGGAGATGCGAAGCAAGGAGTGGAGAAAGGTAAAGAAATCGGAAGAAAGCAAGGAAAAGTGAAAGTACTGAAGATTAGTTACATCTTTGGAGACGGTTCTCCTTGGGGAGTGGGAGGGGCCCAAAGTGGTCACGCTTGGAGAGCAGTACCTTACCCTTGTCATGGGATATCAGTACATACGCGGAGCCCGGGATGAGGGCCAAAGTGGAAAGAAAGAAACCGTCCAATGATGCCAAATAAAATAAATCAAGTGAACCAAAGAAGAAATGGAAGTCCATACAGGTGAAGCTAGTTAGACTGTCTCTGCAAATTAATTTCAATTGGAATAAGGAAAAGATCCGCTACGGAACCAATTATATCTACGCCTTTATTTAATAATAAAAAATCTGTCTTGATGAGAACCGTTTTAGGAGGAACATTTTGGATTGTTTTTAAAACGAATCTATGATGCGTTAAATATAATCCTCCTTGCTTAACGTGTGATTCGATGGAATCACTGCACTTTTTATTTGTCAACTGAAGAGGAATGTAACTACCTACGGAAGCAGATGGAGCATAACGCGTGTTACTTGAAAAATAATAAGTTTAATATTGTTTTATAGTTTTAATATAGAAATAGATGGGTGTGGTTACTTAATATATCCCTTACGTTTGTTCCTTCATGGTTGTATGCCATCCATATCGATATCTTCGAATAAACTGTTATGGTTACGATATGAAGGAAAAACTATTCTCGGTACCTGGAACTCCAACCCGAATCCCTTACGTGCCGATCGGTTTAACTAACTATGAAGCCCCCAAAATCAATCGCCCCAAGATCAACTTTTCCTTCTATTTCTGAGCTGTGATAGGACGCTGTGTATTTGAAGGGAAGGTTGTCAAGTAGCGGTGGCTAAATGGTTAGAGCAAC